>PVHT020000036.1:1737090-2269283 GCA_004024745.2 Catagonus wagneri
TTTGATTTCGTCAGTGATCCATTGGTTGTTTTCTTGTTTTTGTATGCATTCGGCTAGTCTATGTCTTTTGGTTGGGGCATTCAGTCCATTAACATTTAAGGTAATTACTGATATATATGTTCTTATTGCCATTGTATTAACTGTTTGGGGTTTTTATTGCTCTTTTTTTTTTTTTTTTACCCTGAAGTTTTGATATAGGAGTCTATATACAAGTGAGATTGTTTTAAGTTGTTGGTTTCTTAATTGCACATGCGTCTCCAGTGACGTGCATTTGTGCTCTCTTCTTACAATTTCTGATTTTGGTAGCATAGTTGTGCATGGATGATTTAGTATCTTTATTGTATATATGCCTTTACTGGTGAGCCTTGTCGTTTGTGGTGTTTTTGTGTCTGGTTGTGGCCTTTTCTTTTCTGACTATAGAAGTTCCTTTAGGATTTGTTGTAAAGCTGGTTTAGTGTTGCAGAAATCTCTTAGCTTTTGCTTATCTGTACAGGTTTTGATTTCTCCTTCAAATCTGAATGTGAGCCTTGCAGGGTAAAGCAATCTTGGTTGGAAGTTTTTCCCTTTCATCACATTAAGTATATCCTGCCATTCCCTTCTGGCCCGCAGAGTTTCAGATGAAAAATCTGCTGATAACCTTATTGGGGTTCCCTTGTATGTCATTTGTTTCTTTTCCCTAGCTGCTTTGAAAATTTTCTCTTTGTCTTTAATTTTGGTCATTTTGATTAATATGTATCTCAGGGTGTTCCTCCTTGGGTTTATTTTATATGGTACTCGTTGCCCTTCCTGAATTTGACTGAGTGGTTCCTTTCCCATATTAGGGAAGTTTTTGGCTATTATCTCTTCAAATATTTTTTCTGTCCCCTTCTCTCTCTCTTCTCCCTCTGGCACGCCTATAATATGGATATTAGTGTGTTTAACATTATCCCAGAGTTCTCTGAGACTCAGCTCATTTCCTTTCAATCTTTTATCTCTTTTCTTTTCCACATTAGTGATTTCCACTAATCTGTCCTCCACCTCACTGATTTGTTCTTCTGCCTCCTGTATTCTACTGTTGGCTGCTTCTAATGAATTTTTTATTTCAGTTATTGTATTTTGCATCTCTTCTTGTTTACTTTTTACAGCTTGTATTTCTCTGCTCAGTGTTTCCTGTAAATTATCAGTCTTTGCCTCCAGTTTATTTCCAATGCCTTGCATCATCTTCAGCATCAACAGTCTAAAGTCCCTTTCTGAGAGGCTGGTAATCTCCTCATCACTGAGCTGTTTTTCTGGGTTTTTCTCTTTCTCCCTTATCTGAGTTACAGTTTTCTGTCTCTTCATTTTTGTAGGTTTTTGGTTTGGTGACCTTTTTGCCAACAATAGAGTTGTAACCTCTCTTAGTCTTTCCTCCCCTGTGGCTAAAGTTGGTATGGGTGGGACTTGCTGTAGGCTTCCCGATGGGAGGGACTGGTGCCTGCCCACTGGTAGGTGGGGTTGATTCCTAGCCCTCTGATGGGTGGGGCTTTGTCTCTGGATGAGATTAGAGGCTGGCTGTGTGCCTGAGGGGTCTTTAGGCAGCCTGTCTATGGATGGGTGGGGCTGTGATCCCACCTGGATTATTGTTTGGCCTGGGGCTTCTCAGCGCTGATGGGAGGGACCAGATTTTCCCAGAAATGGCCCCCTCCAGAGAAATGCAGGCTGATGAATGTTCCCAAGAGCTTCGCCTCCAATGTCCTTCCCCCACAACAAGCCACAGTCACCCCTATTTTCCCAGGAGATCCTCCAAGAATTGCAGTAAGGTTCCACCCGGATTCCTTTGGAGACTGCTTTGCCCTGGGACCCAATGCATGTGAAAGTCTGTGTGTGCCTTTCAAGGATGGGGTCTCTGTTTCCCCTGGTCCTGTGGAGCTCCTGCACACAAGCCCCACTGGCCTTCAATGCCAGATGCTCTGGGGGCTCTTTCTCCCTGTGCCCGATCCCCAGGCATGGAGTTTTGACGTGGGGCTCAGAACTCTCAGTCCTGTAGCTGAGTCTCTGTAGTGCAGTTACTTTCCAGTCTGTGGGGCTTCCCACCAGGGAGGTATGGGGTTGCTTCTTTCGTGTAATTGCCCTTCCTACCTCTTGATGTGGTCTCCGCTGTGTCTTCTGGAGTAGAATATCTTTTTTGGAAGTTTACAGTCCATTTGGTTGAAGGTTGCTCAGCATTTGGTTGTAGTTTTGCTGTTTTTTGGGAGAGAAGTTGAGCTCCAGTCCTTCTGTTCCGCCATCTTAATCCAGTCTCAGGACTGTTACAGAAATTTTGCTCAAAGGAGAGTTTTCTGGTGTAAACTCTATTAAACCAACTTAATCCTTTTTGTGAATCTCTATACTGAATATATACTAGTACCTGAATGAACTATTACCGGATCCTTGTTTGCTGGAGTGAACCAAACTTTCATTCCTGGGGGTTTAGTTTTCCACTAAATTCTTTTTTCTTTTTTTTGTCCTTTTTTTTCCTTTTTTTGTTCTTTTTTTTTTTGTCTTTTTAGGGCCACACCTGCCACACGTGGAGGTTCCCAGGCTAGGGGCTGAATCAGTAGCCGTAGCCACCAGCCTATGCCACAGCCACAGCAATGCCAGATGCACGCCGCGTCTGTGACCTATACCACAGTTCACAGCAATGCTGGATCCTTTAACCCATTGAGTGAGGCCAGGGGTTGAATCAGTGTCTTCATGGATGCTAGTCAGATTTGTTTCTGCTGAGCCACGATGGGAACTCCTCCATTAGATTTTACTTCTTTACAGCTTTATTGAAGGATAATTTATATACCATAAAATCCATTGTGATATACAATTTAATGATGGTTTTCTTATTTTTTCAAATCATAAAGTAAATGACTTTTTTGGTCTATGGTTCTGTGAATTTTAACCATGTAACCACCCAATATCAAGTTATAGACAATTCCATTACCCCTAAAACACACTCATGCCAATCCTCTATAACCACTTCATCTCCCTTCTTCTAGCCTGTAGCAACTATTTCTGTATTCTCTATCCTTATGGTTTTATCTTTTCAAAAGTATTCTATAAATGGAATAATATACTATATAGTCTTTTGGGACTAGCTTTTTTCACTCATCATAATGCTTTGAGATATAGTCATTATTGTGTGTGTTAGTAATTTTATTTTTTTTAGATTGCTAAGTAGCATTACACTGAATGGACATACCATAATTTGTTTACCCATTTACTCATTGAAGGCTGTTTGTGCTTTTCCAGTTTGGATTATTATGAATAGAGCATTTCTGAAATAACCGACACAGGTTTTATGTAAATATAAATTTTTATTTATCTACTGTACACATTCAGGAGTAGGATTTCTGGGTCATGGGTAAGTGTATGTTTAACTTTATAATAAACTGCCAAATTCTTTCCAGATGACTGTGCCATTTTGCTTCCAACCAGCAATGTGTGAGAGAGACTTGTTCCACATCCTCACCAATACTAGCTATTGTCAGTGTGTTTTGTTTTGGTCATTTTAATAGGGATGTAGATGAGCAGTAGTATCTCATCGAGTTTTAATCTGCATTTCCTGATGAATAAAGAAGTTGAGAACCTTTTCATGTGATTATTTGCTGTTTTTATAATTTCTTTGGTGAAAACTTTTCAGGTCACTTGTTCATTTTTAAGATTGGGTTGTTTTACGCCATCAGAAAATGGTCAGAAGATCTAAACAAACAATTCTCCAAAGAACAAATGCAGATGGCCAAAAAACACATGAAAAGATGTTTAAAATCACTCATTATTAGCGAAATGTAAATCAAAACCAACATGAGGTGCTACCTTACACTGCCCAGAATGACCATCATCAAAAAGTCTACAAACAATAAATGCTGGAGAGGGTGTGGAGAAAAGGGAACCGTCTTACACTGTTGGTGGAAATGTAAATTGGTGCAACCACTGTGGAAAACTGTATGGAGATTCCTCAGAAAACTAAAAATAGAATTACCATTTGATCCAGCAATCCCACTCCTGGGCATCTATCCAGAGAAACCATAACTTTAAAAGACACATGTACTCCAATGTTTATTGCAGCACTCTATACAATAGCCAAGACATGGAAACAACCTAAATGTCCATCAACAGAGGAGTGGATAAAGAAGATGTGGTACATATACACAATGGCATATTACTCAGCCATTAAAAGGAAAGAAATAATGGCATTTACAGTAACATGGATGGACCTAGAAATTATCATACTAAGTGAAGTCAGTCAGGCAGTGAGACACCAACATCAAATGCTATCACTTACATGTGGAATCTAAAAAAAGGACACAATGAACTTCTTTTCAGAACCCATACTGACTCACAGACTTTGAAAAACTTATGGTTTCTTAATGAGATAGGTTGGGGGGTGGGGAGATGCACTGAGGGCTTGGGATGGAAATGCTATAAAATTTGGTTGTGATGATTGTTGTACACATATAAATGTAATGAAATTCATTAAGTAATTAAAAAAAGAAATAGATTACTAGAGAATGGACAGTCTAGAACTACATATTACATTTATTTTAAGTATATGAAGTAAAATAACCCAGACACAACCAAAACTAACATATAGGATTTCCTTTATATAAAATAACAAAAAATAGTTGAAAATGATTTATTTTATTAGAAGTCAGAATATTGTATATGTGTGTTTGCATGAATGTATGATTGTGTGTGTATGTAAGGGAACAGTTCATGGTAGAAAGAAGAATAAGGGAGTCTTCTGGGGTCCTAAAATAAAATAAAATAGGTAAGCAACAAAGATTCACTGTATAGCATAGGGGACTATACTAACTATCATGGATGGACTGGGAGTTGGAGACTGGTATATGCACACTGTTGTGTATGACATGACTGGTCAGTATGGACCTGCTGTATTAGCACAGGGAACTCAATATTCTGTGGTAATCTATATGAGAAGAAAATCTGAAAAAGAATGGATGTGTGTGTATATATAACCGAATCACTTTTTTGTGTAGCAGAAATGATCACAACATTGTAAATCAACTATACTTCAATAAAACTTTACAAAATGTAAAAATATAGATTAAAAAAATGTTTGTTTTTTTACTGTTGAGTTTGAGGAGTTCTTTATATATCCTGTATTCAAATCCTTTTTTTGGATATGTGATTTGCAAATATTTTCTCCCAATTTATGGCTTGTTTTTATTTACATAGCAGAGTCTTTCATGGAATAGAAGTTTTAAATTTTAATAAAGCCAGGAGTTCCCATCATTGCTCAGTGGGTTAAGAACCTATTATAGTGTCCATGAGAATGTGGGTTTGATCCTTGATTTCACTCAGTGGGTTAAGAATCCAGCATTGCTACAGTCTGTGATATAGGTCACAGACGCAGCCCAGATGGGTGTTGCTGTGGCTGTGGATTTGACTGTTGCCTATGACTGTTGCCTGCAGCTGCAGCTCCAATTTGACCTCTGGCCCGGGAACTTCCATATGCAACAGGTGTGGCTGTTAATTTTTTTTAAAAATGAATAAAATAAATTTTAACAAAGCCTAATTTATCAAGTACTTGTTTTAAGGATTGGTCTTTTATTTATATATATGCTCACATCAGGTTTTTTAATTCTTGCTTTTATTTTGAAGCCTGGCTTCCTATAGCTTGTCAGCATAGTTTAGTGGTCAGCCAATATTTGGTCAGAGTTTGTGTCTAAACACATTATGTCAGGAAGGCTTCTACTCTCCACTGAGGGAATCTGTGTTTGAGTTGGGCAGTCCTTTCAAATTTCAAGAAGTTTAAAAGTCAATGCCAGTTTTTTACTTTCTTCAGGCACTTCCTTGTCTCCTCTGCACTTGTGCTCTGTATTCAGCCATGGATGTGTGGAGAGGCTATGACCCTTTTTGGTCTCCCTTTGTAACTGAAGAGGACCCTATGGGACCTTCCCGGGCCAGGCCCCTCCCTCACCCTCTGCTTTAACTTCTCTCTGAAGTTCCCTGATAATAGTATCTGATGCACAGTTCCTGAGTTGTTTTACAGATGTGAAAACCCCACCAAATGGAAGATGACTTGGTGACTATGAGCACTGTAGCCCCCAGGCCAACTGGAGCCTAAGGATTGATAACTTTAACCCCTGTGATACTCTCTGTGACTTCACCATTAACCAACCAGAGAATCGTTTACGAGCTGATCACGTACTTCCCTCACCTTGTCTTTAAAATGCTTTGCTCAAACCCATCGAGGAGTTCAGGCTTTTTGAGCACTAGCTGTCCCGAACTCCATGCTTGATGTCCTGCCGTAAATGCTGCACTTTCCTTCACTACTACCTGGTGACAGTAGATTGGCTTTATTGAAGTAGGTGAGCAGACCCAAGTTTGGTTTGGTAATAACCTGAGCAAGGTTTTCCTGTCAGCCAAGACTGTGTGAATAACTTATGATGGCCGTCTATAGCTATCTCATTTCTCAGATCCTCTGACTAGTCTGCTGATGTTTTGCTTTCCACAGCCTCAAGTTATCTGAGCTAACTGCCGTTCTCTCTTTACTTGCCAAAGAGATTGCTGCTGTTATTGCCAGTGTCCCTAAGTGTGGATTTTTTTCCTGTTTCACTCCAAAGTAGGCAGTTTCCTTTGGGTATCAAAAATACTGCTTTTTTTTTTTTGTTTTGAAATAACTTTTCCCATTCTACTAAAACTAGTAAACTGAGCCGGGAGAGGTGGAGATGGGAGTTGGCCTAGGCAAGAGTGTTGCTAATTTTTCGCTATTTTTACCTCATGTGGAATAGCTGCTTTTTTATTAATAAGCATTTTTCAATTTGTTGTATGCCTTTTGTCAATTTCCATAGTCCTGAAATGGTTGATCCCTTTTTTTTGGTACATGTAAAATTGTGTAATTATACCTTCTGTTAGGGTGAATTGCTGCTATTATTGTTTGTGAGCATGTGCCGTTTTTTTCTGTTAAATCAAATTTTCGAAGTCCAATTTTATATATCTAAATTTCTTCCATTTATTTTAAGTCAAGAATAATTTTATTATGGGCAGTTTTAGCAATTGTCAGTTTTATTTTAAAGATCTTCCCCCACCAACCTCAAGTTTGATAATATTTGGTATTACTGTTGATATATGATTCCATGGTCAGTTTTTTTTTTTTTTTTTTAGTGTAAAAGATACTGTAGTGTTCAGCTTAGCTGTTATCATGTAAATGGCTTTTTAATATGTTGATTATTTCTACCAATAATATCAATGCAGTATCAAAATATCCTTGGGTTCAAAAAAATCCTGCTTTAAATGAAAATATCCTTCGGAGTACTTTGGGATATACTTTTAAAATAATTATACACACATGCTGATGTGATTTCATATAATTTAAAAAAATGTATTCTCAACCTGTTTTTAATATTTATTGATTAAAGTAACCTAAAGGAGATTTGCAAATGAAATATATAATGAATTTAAGACTGGAACCCAAGACTGTGAGTGTGATCTAAAACTGGGGGACTAGTGAAGTTTAAGCTGACTGAGATATTGCTATGTATTTCATTAAAAACAAGGGGCTAGGCAGACAGTTCTACATAGTAGGTCAGGGTGTGGCAATAATCCTGGAATTATCACAACATGCATGCATTAATACCTATGTATACTTTTTAAAAATAGCCACTTTTCATTCTCCACAAGTAGACCATTAAGAGTTCCACAAAGATCAGTTTGCTATTTCTACAATGTAAATCAGCAAATCTCCATTTCTGTGTGTTATATTTATTTCTTATATTATTTGTTGTATTATTTGTTTATTGAGCCAGCCTATATTGAGCACTCTTTTAATGTATATTTATCAGGCATGGATTAAACCTGCCTTGTCCAATTTGGAAATCGTAAGCACGTAAACTGAGGTATCAGGTACGTATAAAATGCAGTATGGTTTTTTTTTTTTTGTCTTTTTAGGGCTGCACCTGTGGCATATGCAAGTTCCCAGCCTCGGAGTTGAATCTGAGCTGCAGCTGCCAGTCTACACGACAGCCACAGCAACAGCAACACAGGATCCAAGCTGCAAGTGACCTAAACCACAGCTCATAGGCACACCAGATCCTTACCCCACTGAGCAAGGCCAGGGATCAAACCTGTGTCCTCATGGATACTAGTCAGTTTCTTTACTGCTGAGCCACAATGGGAACTCCCACTATAGATTTTAAAGACTTAGTAATAAATATTAAGACATGTAAGATAGCTCATTAATTTTTGCATTGATTACATGTAGAAATCGTTATTTTAAAATATATTGTGTTAAATTATAACAACTAAAATTAATTTTGCTTCTTTTTACTTTTTTAATATATCTACTAGAAAATTAAATTTTTTAAACTATGGCTGGTGTTTATAGTTCACATTATGTTTCTACTGGTCAGTGCAAGAGATAGCAAAGACAAAATATTTATTCATACAACTAGAGAGTAGGTACAGGAAAGTTATCAAAGGTTTACAGTCTAAAAGGGAGACAATTATAATGATTAAAATTACAATAATTAGCTAAGTGATAAAGAACATTAAAATATCTTTACTGAAACTTACTCAGTATTTTATCTAAATCAAGTGATTTAAACATTGGGTCTCATCTTTCCTCACCTGTAAAGTGGGTTTTACCATTTTACATTTTAGAGGTTTTTTTTTTTTATGAAGATTTAATGAAATGCTATTTGAGAAATACTTAGAGTCACTTGAATATAAATAATGCTTAATAAGTAACAGCTGTTATGATGATGGTATAAATTATGTTCATTTGGGGGAGAATTATGGCACTTATCTGTAAAGGTGTGCAGTGTGCTTTGAGGACAAAGGTAAGGGACACTTGGACCACGTAGGTAGACCAGGGAAAGTGACTTCTAAACTACATCTTAGAGGATGCTTAAGAACTAACCAAGTAGACAGAAAAGTGAAAGGAAAAGTGGAATTAGGAAAAATTTTTGCAAAAATGCATGGAGCCATGCAAAAAGTCTCACCTTTCCTGTTCTCACAGTGAGATACTCTACATGAGCATAAGCAAAGTGATGTGGAAAATCCAGGCATATCACTAGTAAGTTCAGTCCAAAAGAACCAGTTATACTACTAAAGTGTGTGTGTGTGTGTGTGCATTTAGAATATCAGAAGGCTTTCTAAATATCCACATTTATCATAGAATTCTTGAGCCCACCACATGTGTAAGAGAGAGGCCTCCAAAGTCAGGAAAAAGAGAACATAATGAATTTGATTCAAGTAAGGGAGAGCTTCTTCTTTAAGAAGAAAGAGCAGATAGAATAGACATTTTTTAAAAAGAAGATTAAAAAAGTAAAAGGAACCTAAACATGATCGAGGATGCTATTTTGAAATTGGCTTTTGCACCATTTTCTGCAAACTAAATTGCATCTTGGTGCATTGGTTGCCAAAAAGCAGGCTGAACTGAAAATATAAATGCTCCCAATTTAATATCACCCATTGGAAATAAAAGAAAAAGCAGACAAAATAATGAAAACACTTTAATGCTTATAGATAAGTACTATTTGGGAGATATTTTAATAAGCAAATGTTTATTTTAGTTGCTTAGAATATTCTCTTGGATTCTAGATACATAAATTTCAGCCCACGTTCCCCAGTTGCCATAACAACTTGATGCATTTGTTCTCTTGTGTCATTTTTTATCACATCAGTTTTTTTAAAAAAAACTTTGGTTGCTATGATAACGCGGTATAGTTGTTAAATTTATTCTATTCACATTTTGTTCTACTGGAAAGTGGTAATTTGCTTTTATTTTTCTCTGAAGAAGCTCATATTACGGAAGTGTAATAAGGAAAATAGTGGACTAAATTCTCATACAAGTTAATATTAAAATTGTAACTGTGTATTAATTTATGCCCAAATGATATTACCTTTGTGACATGGAAGATGGGTAGTGATTATCTAATTCTGTTCTGAAGAAAGATCCAACCTGTGCTATAGAGAATGAAGGAAATGGACAGTTTGAGTTGCAGTTGTACCTCTATGTGTGAATTCAATCATTCTTAGTTGGAGGAGTCTCTTGACATAGTAACACCAAAACTGCCATCACTAGCTCCCTTAGTAACTATGTCACTTCATGACAAAATATGAGCTCATTGATTACAAAGAATAGACCTTGGCTTGGTAGAAATCCCTAACCTAGACTGACCCACCCCCCAAAAAGAGATCTCATTTATCAAAAGTCTTCCTGTCTTGGAGTTTCTGTCGTGGCTCAATGGTTAACGAATCCGACTAGGAACCATACTGTTGTGGGTTCAATCCCTGGCCTTGTTCAGTGGGTTAAGGATTTGGCATTGCCATGAGCTGTGGTGTAGGTCGCAGACATGGCTTGGATCCTGCGTTGCTGTGGCTGTGGCGTAGGCCCGTGGCTACAACTCTAATTGGACCCCTAGCCTGGGAACCTCCGTATGTCGCAGGTGCGGCCCTGGAAAAGACAAAAAGACAAAAAAAAAAAAAAAGGTCGTGTTGTCTTGAATTAGGTATTGAGGAGATATGGCTGTACATAAATTATTTCTGTTTATTCTGCCAATGCCTACAGTTTCCTGTATTTTTATTGCTTGTAATGGTACTTTCATAAAAATAATTACATCACTTAAAATTGATGATATTCTGGTTCCTTCTAGCTCCACAGGTTGTTAGAATTTGGACAGGCTGGGTTGAGAGCCATGACAGGGTATAAAGGAAAAAAAGGCAAATGACTGGGATCAAATCGACTTGGTTAGACTTTAGTAGTTATTGTGTAACCCTGAGGAATTATCTGATGGTTCTTAGCTGTAGATATTTAGAAAAGGAATGAAAATAATTAGCCCAAGGATTTTTAGGGGAGGAATTCAAAGAGTTTGTATTCAAAAGGCCTAGTATAGTACCCACCACATGATAAATACTCAAACCATCTTAGTTGCCTCGTTCTTCTCCTGTTCCCTTCCACCGAAGGCCAGTGATAGTGAGAAGCAGAAACCAGAGGAGTTCCAGTAATGAGTCCAGGAGCAGCCTCCTCTCTCAGTCAGCAATCTAATGATCAGAGGTAAAAGGGGCGTGGCTAATTTGAACTTAATTTGGACAGGAGTTTCTGTCCCTGATAATCTCAGCCTGCCCAGTACAGCAAAGCCATAGTGTTCAGTGTCTTGAATTTTTGTAAGTGTCCTTGTGTTAGAACATGGACCCAACCACAATGGGAGGTTAATAAGAGAAATCCTCTTGCCAAAGGCTTTTTTTTTTTTTAATCAGATCTGGAGTCAAATTTTGACTCTATTTTGGGAACTTGGAGAAGTCACCTAACTTCTTGAAGCCTCTGTGTCCCAGAGATGTGTAACATATTCATCAAAACATTGAGCTTCTATAGATAAAACCTACTTTAAGGTTTGTTATTAGTATTGCAAGTAATAAATTGTAACCTCCTTTCAATAAATGCTTTTGCTTTTAATATTATTGTGGCTAATGGTGGTATTGATAATAGTGACAGTGTTGAATGGCAAGGCAAATGCTAATTAGAATTTTAGGACCCTGGCTTATTTGCCTGGGAACCAAGGCAGACTTCTGTCCTTGCAGGAAAACAGTGGAGGATTTAGGAGAACCAAGGATTGGTCAGAGCTGATTCCAGGCACACTGCGTCTTTGACTAAGACAGTCAGGCAAAGGCCTGCTTATCTTTAACCAGAGGTGTGTATGAGAATGCTAGTATTCTGCTAGGCTTGGGCCAGACAGACTCTGGAAATGAGAATGCCATGATTCCAGGTTGAAGAAACAAGTGTCTTTGCTCGAGAGCGACTGGGGAGGCTGGAACTGACAAGTTACTGTGATCCTATTCCTTCTTGATGTCTAAAGCACTCTGGAGTAATAAGCTAGAGCTTTCAGGGAGATGCATCGACTCTGTTGCGCCACTAGGGTGTCATTTAGAATCCTCTCTGCTGGAACAATGGAGATGTATAAATTTCAACCCACATTCTCAGGTTGCCATGGTAACTTGATGCACTTGCTTTGAAGTATCTTTTGTGTCCCCCTTTTTTCTTTTCTTTCCTTTTTTTTAAACATCAGAATTTTTACTTTGTCAGTAATTCCCCAAATGTAGTTCTTGTGGCTTCCTACTCTTCTATCTCCTTATCTCCCAGCTAAATTTCTGAATTTGTTATTGGGAAGTGATTTCTACCTGAGAATAGTAGCTGAATACACATGTTCACACAGATGTGCCTTCAGTCTCTCTCCCCCAACCCCATTCTCTCTTTCTCTCTCTCACACACATACACACACAGAGCCAGCTAATGATATTAGAAAAGGGATGGATTTCTAAAGCCTTTCAGTGCTTTTAAAAAAGCAGATTATGTGTCTTAAATAAAAATTATAGAGTAAGATTTTCATTTCTAGAACAACTCACTGATTTTATACTCCTTAGCAACTGTAGTTGGCAGGCTGAGTAGAGTGTCATTCTCATTAAATTTTTTCTCTTCACTTGATTCCTTTATTTACGTTGTGATGAGAACTGTGCTTTAGTGTTAAGAGCACAAGAAATGGGTTTGCATTCAAACTCTTTTTTTGTTTCAAAAATGTATTTATTTTTTGTCATGTGTATGTTATTTTTTAATCAACAATTTACCAAACCCATTCAGCCTATGGTTGGAATGAAAAATGCTGTTCCTGATAAAACAGTCAGAATGAAGTTGCAAACATCCAGATCAGGTAAATTTTGCAATACAAATTTTTTTTTGCCTTTTTAAATGTAATTTTTATTTTTCCTGATTTAAAAAATTATTGAAAAATAGTTGATTTACAATGTTGTGTTAGTTTCAGGTAGACAGCAAAGGGGTTTAGTTATACGTTATACATACATAAATATTTCCATATAAATACAGCAGATGGAAATTCCCAGACCAGGGATGAAATTGGATCTATAGCTGCTGGCCTGTGCCACAGCTGCAGCAACATGGGATCCAAGCCGCCTCTGCGACCTACACCACAGCTCATGGCAACACTGGATCCTTAACCCACTAAGCGAGGCCAGGGAATCGAACCTGTGTCCTCATGTATACTAGTCAGATTCCTTTCTGCTGAGCCACAGTGGGAACTCCCATATTATTTTTTTATGTTCGCTCCCATTATGGGTTATTACAGATATAAATATAGTTCCCTGGGCTCTACAATAGGACCTCATTGGTAGTCTATTTTATATAAAGTAGTGTGTATATTTTAATCCCAAACTCATAGTTTATTCCTCCCTTTCTCCCTTCAAAGGCTTTTTTCTTTTCTTTTTTTTCCATTAGAGCTGCTTTATAGATTTCTGTCAATTTTCCAACTGCAGAGCATAGTGACACGGTTACACGTCCATATATGGATTCATCACAAGTTATTAGACATAGTTGCCAGTGCTATACAGCACAATCTCCTTGCTTTACCGTCTCAAAGGCAATATTCTACAACTATTAACTCCAGACTCCCATACCATCCCACTCTTTCCCCCTTGGCAACCACAAGTCTGTTCTCCAAGTCTTGTGATTTTCTTTTCTGTAGAAAGGATCATCTGTGCAGTATATTAGATTCCAGATATAAGTGATATCATGTGTTATTTGTCTTTCTCCTTGTGACTTACTTCATTCAGTATGAGGGTCTCTAATTCCATTCATGTTACTTCAAATGGCATTATTTTATTCTTTTTTATGGTCAAGTAGTATTCCATTGTGTATGTATACCACATCTTCCTAATCCAATCATCTGTCGATGGACATTTGGGTTGTTTCCATGTCTTGGCTATTGTGAATAGTGCTGCAATGAACATGCGTGTGCAGATGTATTTTTCAAGGAAAGTTTTGTCCGGGTATATGCCCAAGAGTGGGATTGCTGGGTTATATGGTAGTTCTATGTATAGTTTTCTAAGGTACCTCCGTACTGTTTTTCATAGTGGTTGTACCAGCTTACATTCCCACCAACAGTGCAGGAGGGTTCCCTTTTCTCCACACCCCCTCCAACATTTATGTTTATGGACATGCATTCAAACTCTTGTCATCTCTTACCTGCAACCTTGGACAAGTTACTTGGCCACTCTGAGCTTTGTATTAAAATGGGTTGGTGGTGCCTTGTAAGATTTGTGAGGAATAAATTGAGATCATAGAGGTAGAGTACCTAGAATAGGTCCTAGGATGGTATAAACAAATGGTAACTCCTTCACATCTAACCAGCTAACAAAATAAATGTATTTTAAAAAAAAAACCTATTTTGATCTCACTTATTAGATGAATGCATACCTTCTTTTTTGTTATACTCATTTCCATATCACGAAGATGAGGCAAATATGATAATACAGGAGCAGAAGAGTGTGTAGTATCCTTGCCTAGATGCTCTCCACGTGCAGAACTGACAATGGAAAAAGGCATTTCCTGGAAGCCTCCAAGGGACCTCTTGTTACATTCAGTTAGCATCTTTCATCTAGGTCTAAGACTGGTTAAAAATATCAAGCTAAAAGCAAGGAGATTTGGAAACTGTTCCATCTACTGGAAAATAATAGTCACCACCACAATAAAATTTTCCCTTGATGTAGAGAGTGGCTGTGCTACAAATGCATTCTAAATATAAAAAGATGTTTAATCAGGGGCTACAGGAAAGCAGGAAAACAACATTAACCATGCAGGCAAAGGGCTATTGCCAAGCTGTGAGTGCTGCTATTGCTATGCATTTTTGTGTAGTGTTGACAGCAAAGAAAAAAATAATAATGATAATAACAAGGGGATAGAAGCAAAATTAAATTTTAAAAGGAGAACTGCAGTTATCGGATATGACACCTGCTTTATAAAAGTATTCATTCTTTCAGAAAGTCACAGAAAACTAAAAATAAAGGAAAGAGATCACAAAGAAAATTCTTAAAGGGTTAATATTCAAATCCTAATCATTTAGAAAATATATTTTCAAGTAACAAGGAGAAAAAGCATAAAAGAAATAAATTATTTCTTGTTTAGTGCTAGTAAGGTAGTGATGAGAGACGAATAAAATGATTGAAAATATCAGTCAAATAATGTTCCATTGAACACATGAAGAATTGTCTATTTAATTATAATTCGGAAAAAAGGATGAATTTTGGAATCTATTTAAATCAAGTAAGAATCCTGGACCTACCTCTTGGTAGCCGGGTAATTTAGGGTAAGTAATTCAATGTCAATAAGCCTCAGTTTCTTTAGAAAACTGAATTCCAGCATAGGTTCTGCTATGAAACTTTGTGTAAAATTGGACTAATCCCTTTGCTTCTGCAGGCCTTTTTCTTTGATATGTGAAAGGGAGCGAAGTAGTCTCTAGATGGCAATTTCCATGAGTATATTTGCAGCTCTGACATTCATAGGTTCTATGTTCTGTTTAGTGCTGATATTTAACTACACTGCTACAGCTAAAGCCACCAAGATCTTTATTTCCAGGCTTCTTCTGAAGCAACAGTTTAGGTTGGATCCAAAAATCGGATCCTGAAAGTAACACAAGAGGGCAGCTTGTAAGGATTTCCGGTCTTTGCCATGCATCGCTGCATCTTCTAGAAAGTACGCAGTTTATCTGTCCCTAGGATCTGAGTGTTAATCAGGTAACACAGTATCCCCATTTCTATAACTTGCACTCATCTTAGTTAATGAGAGAACTTTGTGGTTTTACTTCCCTGTCTTAAACATTAATGAAGCATGTACTTTGTGCCAGGCACTGTACGAGACTCATTAAAGGAAGGCTTAATAAAAATAACATACAGTGTTATTCATTGTGAAAAATATGGAAATATAAAAAGAACAAAATAAATATTATCTGCTATCATGGTATTCAGAGGTAATCACAGCTATATTTTGGTGGACTTTTTGTCAGTATTTGTGTGTATGTGTGTGTGTTTGTAACAAACTTTGAGTCCCATTAGTATACATTCTTTTGTAACATACTTTTTCATTTAAAATATTTCTGCTAACATTTTAATATCCATAAAGATTCTTCTATAGCATGACCTTTAATAGATAGCATGACCTTTAGTATGACATTTAATCATGTGACTATATTGAGTCATTGCAGAACAGAACAGTTGCTAAGAATATTGACTCTCGAGTGAGAGTATATTGGTGGAAAAAACAGCCTCACCTCCTTATTAGCTGTGTGTTCTTAGGCAATTTATTTAACTTCCCTAAGCCAAAATTTCCTGATCTATAAAACAGATGGAATAATAGTACAGGTCCTTATAGACTAATAGACTATTGTGATGATTCAATAAGTTAATCCTTATAAAACATCTAGAGAAAAGGCATTCAATAAATATTAATTATTATTATGAACATTTATTTTGTACAGTCTGATATCTTTTAAATAGTTAATTTTAGTTCACTTGCATTTATTATAGGTCCCCAAATATTTTCTATCATTTTAGGACTTAATTTATTAATGATTCTTTTTCTTTTTATCTTGTCCCCCCTATTTCTTCTGTCTCCTATTGTACTGAAAATACTTCTGTGTTTGCATTTTATTTTTTCTTCTGCTGGTTTGGAAGTTATTTTTATTGTATTTCTATTTTTTTATTGGTTATCTTTTTGGCATATACAGAAGTCTATAAATTACTCTAAGAAATCTGAAGTTATTAATTATTCTCTCTGAATTAAGACAGGAGCCTTAATGTACTTTAACTTATTGAACACTCCAATCTCCCAATGTGTTTGAACATAAACATTAATTTTTATTTAAAATCAATGGCTTATTAAATTCATGATGTATTTTGTTAATTTCTGTGTTCTCCTTTGATCCATGTATTTATGTGTTTCTCTGAGTTCACTCTTCTTGCTTAACCGTGTCCTTTAATTTTTTTGGTAAAGGTCTTGATTTTTAAATTGTCTTAGTATTTAAATGCCTGTGCACCTACTTTTACATGATAATTTAGCTGTATATTAGCTTAAAATTTAGCAGTTATTTCTCTTGACACTGTGAACATATATTCTGCTGTCTTTTGGTCTCTGTTATTGCTCAGAAAAATCTACTTATATTTATTGTTTTTCTATAATTTGTTTTTTCTCTCTTGTAGCTCTTAAGGTTTTCTTTTTATCTCTAATATTTTCAGTTTTATGCCATGTGTCTAAGGGCATACTTAACTTTATTTTGGCCAGGTCTTTAAAAGCTTTTTTTCTATCAGAGAGCATTTATTTTATAAAATAGTTTTTAAGTTGGGTTTTTCTGGTGTTTCCTTATGATTAAATCCAGGTCATGCATTTCTGGCAGGAGAACTATAAGAGGGTTAGGTCTTTTTCAGAAGTTATTTAAAATATCTATTTTTCCAACCACTGATCCAACCACTGATCTATTTTTCCAACCGCATGATCAGTGGTTGGATCACTTGATTAAGGTAGTTTGTAGATTCTCCAGTGCAAACTTACTGTTTTTTTCCTGAGTAACTAGTAAGACTATGGTAGGAGATAGTTTGAGTTTAGATAAACATCCTGATTCACCCACTTCCATTTACTAATTTTGGCATTCAATGATCCTTCTTGCTTGAAACAGTTTTTACTGTAGAGGTTGCCAGTTAGTGGTTTTCCAGTTCCTTCATTTCTTCTATACTTTATAGATTTGCATTTTCCTTTAAGAAGAGCTTTCTCTTCCCACCTGTTCTGTTGATTCATTTTTTAAATTTATTTTTACCAGTATAAATTCATGGAAAGCAATTCTTTCATGGAATTTTGTGGTTGCTGCCCATGGCTTCTTGGGCTTCCAGGCCAGAATCAGTTCTTATAATAGTATTTTATTTTTCTCTCTCTCTGTATTAATACAGAGGCTTTAAAAATATAACTGTAGAGCCAGCTTTCAGGTTGACTCAATTCCTGGTGATAGGTAGTATTTACAGATCTCCTTTTAACTGCACTGAATATTTATTTCCTTTCTGATCCACAAAGATGTTTTATATTTTTTTAAATCCCAGCTACACCTTTTGTTTTCCCCCGTTCACATAGTAACTATTATTGCTGGTTATTCAGAATAGATGAAGTATGTTGTAAATATAAATCTACTAGGTCATCTTGATAGGAAACACAGCTATTATTTATTACGTCTTTCTACTATTTAAGGGCATATATGTTACTTCATTATGATGAATGAAATTGTAATGAACATTCTTGCAGTACATTTTATGTGTATCTGTAATTGTTTCCTTAGGTTATATTTCTGTAAGTAAAGTTACTGGGTCAATGGGTAACTGTATTTCCAAGACCTTTTTTAGATATTTCACAATCACTCTCCAGAATTATTGTACAAATTTATGTTTCAACTCACTATGAAGAATAGTACCTCTCCCCCAAACCTTTGCTAACTCTGCTTTGAATTATTTTTTATTATTTTTTTTGTAGGCTTCATAAGTACAGAGTTATTTTGGACATTTCGTTAAATGCTCTAGGCAAGATCTTTTGTTATTCTCTTGATATTTTTCCTTTTCCCTGAGAAGAATTATTCACAGCTTTTATCACAGAGTTCTGTAGTCAGGTGTTTACTGTCTTCTCAAGTAGGCAGTCTGCAGCTTGAGGGGAGTGGCCCTGTTTGACTGAACATGATTTCTTATGCTTGGCACAGAGTAGGTGATCAATCTCTATTAGTTGAAGTGACAAATTTACAAGTTCAAATGAGGAAATCATTCTTAGATTTTAGGTCTAGACATTCTCATTCATTAACATTTTCCTCTCTGGCTGAACAACCCATGATTCCCTCTCTCTCTCTTTCTCTCTCTCTCTCTCTCCCTCCCTCTCTCTCTCTCATTTTTTAATTATTATTTTTTCTTTATTCTGGTCAGTAATGGAGTAAGACTTGAAATTCTGTAGTAAGACTAAGTTTTCTAAGTGCCCCGTTTTTGTTGTTATTGATGATGGTGTTTTTTTTTTCTTCTTGCTTTCTTTTGGATTAAATGAATATTTATTAGAATTCTATTTTTATTACCTCTATTAGGTTTATATTTTAGTGACTACCGTAAGATTATAATGTGCATCCTTAATTTTTCACATGGACTACGAGTTAATATTTTGCCACTTCACACATAATGTAAGAATAGTTCAACAGGATACTTCCATTTACCACTGCCTATTCTTTGCCATTATTATGATACATTTTACTTATACATACTCCATAAACTCCAAAACACATTGTTATCATTTTGTTTTAAAGGAATTTGAAGAAATTAAGGCATGAGGGAAAACTTTTTATCTGCATATTAATTGTTTCTGGCATTCTTCTAGTGTAGATTTGAGGATCCATTTTGTATTATCCTTCTTCAGCTTTACGTTCCCAGGCTAGGGACTGAATCTGAGCTGTAGCTTCTGACCTATGCCACAGTCTGAGCAATGCAGGATCTGATCCGCATCTGTGACTTACACCACAGCTCATAGCAACGCCAGATCCTTAACCCACTGAGCAAGACCAGGGATCGAACCTACATCCTCATGGATACTAGTTGGGTTTGTTAACCACTGAACATGATTGGAACTCCCTTTAAGAACATTCTTAATTCTTGTGTTAAGGTCTTTTGATGATGAATTTTTTTTTCAGATTTTCTTATGAGAAAATGACTTTATTATATTTCCATTTTAAAAATAATATTTTTGCTGCATAGAAAATTGCAGGATGAGATTTTTTCTTTTTTCTTCCAATACTTTAAATATATTGTTTCATTCTATTCTGCATTACTTTGTTACTGATAAGAAGTCATTGATCATTCTTATTGTTCCTCAGTATGAAATGTGCCTATTTTATTGATTGCTTTTAAGATTTCAGAATTTATCTTTGGTTTCTATTAATATGACTATGATGTGCCTGAGTATAGCTCTCATTTTATTTATCCTGTGTGGGGTTTGTTGAGACTCTTGGATCTCTGCGTTTAGATTTTTTATCATATTTGGAAAAATTTAACCACTATCTCCTTAAATATTTTTCTACCCTAATCTTTACTCTTCTTCTGAAACTTCAGTTACATATAATTTAGACTATGAGATATTTTCCTTCAAGTCTTTTTAAAATGTCTATATTTAAGTTTTTTTCTGTGAATCACTTTTATTGCCTCATCTTCAAAGTCACTGATAGTTTCTTCTGTAGTTTCAATCTCCTGTTAAGCCCATTCAGTAATTTTTTTAAAAATATTGTATTAAATTTTTTGTCTTGAATTTGTTGTCTTTTTAATATTTATTTCTTTATTAATATCCTCCCATCTATTTCACTCATTTTCTCCTTAAAATTTCTTAAATATATTTATAATAACTTTAAAAAGCTTCATTAGTTAATTATAATTTTGATACATTTGAATCTTTTTGTGTTTATTTGGCTTTTCCGCCTTGGTTATAGCTCGTGCTTTTCTTCCCCTTTATATGACTAGTAAACTTTGATTGCATGCTAAATACTATGAACTCTTCATTTTGAGAGTTTGTGTTTTGTTATCCTCCTTTAAGTAGTGTTGGGTTTTATTTTGGCAGATGATTAATTTACTGATGGGTGAGCATAATCCTTTCAAGTGTTGTTTTTAAAGCTTCATTATAGCAGGTCTAGAGTAATTATTATTCTTCAAACAGGCTAGCTCTATTCCTAAGGCATGCTTTTTCTAGGTCCTCAATTTGAATTCTTGGAGCGTTGAGTATTGTCTCTCCCTTCTGGCTGGTCAGATAACATAATCTTGCTGCACAGTGCCCCTTCTGGAATCTCTATTCAGTTTACAGTTCCCAGTAGCTATTTTATGCCTGGTATTGCAGTCTCTCTCTCTCTCTCTTTCTCTCTCTCTCTCTGTATCTGTATGAGAGGCATTATATTAAGCCAAATACTTAAAGGAAACTCCATACAAATTTCTGGAGCAACTTCTCTTTTCAGATTTCTCTTCTCTCTTTATTATTTGTCTACTACTTCTCACATCAGAAAGTAACTCTAGGCAGACAGTAAGAGAAAGTGTGTGGCTCAACTCATAAGTTTCTGTTTTCTTAGGGAATAAGTCCTGCCTTACCTGATATCCCAAATATGAAGTATTGCTTCATATATTTTATCCAGTTTTATGGTTTTTTATGGCAGTTGGTCTTATCCAGTGTCTGTACTCCGTTATGGCTTCAAACAGAAGTCTTTGTCATTGTAAAACTTTCAAAAGTCTGTCTGACTACATGTAGGTGTCAAAAAATGAGAAATATTTCTGTGAATGAATGTGGAGTTATTTCCAGGATATACTGTTAAGGTGAAAAAGGTAAAGTGCCGAAGAATATCTACAATATGCTATTTTTCATGTAAAAAGAGAAGAAATAAAAACAAATACCGGTATTTCCTTATTTGTGCAGTGGTCAAAATAGGAAGAATAAGTCAGACATGATGCTGGTTATTTACAAAGGGTGATTATACTGGAATAAAAATAGTAGAAAGAAAATAACTCTTCTCTGGTTATCCTTTTTATATAGGTCTAAATTTTATAGCCCCATTAAAATTTCACATTCAAAAATAAATGTTTAAAACCAATGAAGATAGTACAAATTGGAACATAAACTAACACACCAGGATTTTGACAATATTCAGTAAGGTTAATAGTAAAAAGATGACTCTTTAGTTTGGTTTGTTTGCTTTTACAGGGATATGAGTTAGAAATTTCAAAACTGTTTTATGAGTTTTTAAAGATTTAATATATCAATAAGTATATTGCGGATAATACACAAAGAAGAAAATTCAATAAATCCTCTCTCTCTCTCTATATATATGTACAAATATACATTAATATTATATATATACATTATATTACATATATAAAATATTATTTACATATATGTTACATATATACACAATGGAATACCACTCAGCCATAAAAAAGAACAAAATAATGCCATTCACAGCAACATGGACGGAACTAGAGACTCTCATAACTAAGTAAAGTAAGTCAGAAAGAGAAGGACAAAAATCCTTGTTTTAAAAGTTGTCTTTTTTCTCTCTCCTTCAAGATGCTTATATCATTCATTTGTAATAGTTAGACTCGTGTGTTAGTTTATGTTCCAATTTGTACTATCTTCATTGGTTTTAAACATTTATTTTTGAATGTGAAATGTCCTATTAGCTGGCAAGTCAGAAGCTTCAGGCATTTTAAGCCCTAACAAAACTGAAGGACTGTCTGGGAAAATGCTCTCTAGCAGTAAAGGAAAGACTGCTGTCTCTTTAGTCTTAACCATCAAAAAGGAGGCCTGGTACCTTGGTGGGCTCTGAATATTAGAGAGAGTATGGTCTTACTTGGACAGTTCATTCAGTCTCATTATTAGCCGACACACAGTCAGCATCCTTAAAGCAAGGCCCAAATCAACAGGCTATGTTGGAAGTTCTTGGAAAGCGGTAGTGCTCTATCTTTATAGCCCCACAACCTTAAAGACTCCTCTGAAATACAAGTCTCTGAATGAGAGAGACGATTTGCCTCTGGCACACAGAGGCAGCATCCACCCCAAATTCCCTGGATCACAGCAGCTGGCTCAGTAGGGTCCTCAGTTCATGGAGGTTTTACATAATACCCAGGCTTGCCTCACTAATGGTTTAGCCAAACCTAAACCAATGGTGTTCCCTGGTATTATGAGGCTGTTTGTCCTGAGTGCCACCTAGACAGTAATGAAAACAGATGTGTTCCTGTCACTTAGGGGCAAGAACTCAAGGTTGTTCACAGAGCTCTGGCCAACATGCTTCCTAATAATCCCTGTTGTATTTTCACTGACTCTTGGGATGTTGTCAGTGGCCTAAATGTTGCCCTGTCCCTTGGAACACTACAGACTGGTAAATTAAACACAAGCTTCTCTGGGGCATGAACTGTCCAAAGCAGAGCTGTAAATTGTAGATGCCGACAGTAAGGACCTGAGGAGACCAACTAGAATCAAGCTGCCAATGGAGCCTGCACAGCCATTGCTGCCTATATTCATCATTATACCAAATGTGGCAGCACATCCACCATCCCAGGCTGAGAACAAGATAAAGGAATCTACATTTCTGATGAGGAGGCCACCTGAGTAGCCTCAGGTGACAGAGCCTGACATTCCTCTCAGCCAGAACAGAGCTGGCTTGTGCCCTGGCTTGTGTCCTCCATCTGTCTAGGCATCCCTCCATTCATCTGGTCTTATCTTTCATCTTTTTAACCTATTAAACGAATATTTATCAATCCCCAGAAATTCAATATTCTGTCTATCCTCCAAAGAGCTCTAATGGGACAAATAGATAAATAGCTGTGTAATTTATAATACAATGTGTTAATCATAATAATAGACATAAAGTATGAGAGGACCATCTATACCAGACTAATAGGACATCATCTCTATAGTAACAAGTTTGAACATTAGATAGTAAAGCACTCAATGCTAAATCTTTATGGCAAATGGCAGAGGAATTTAGGTATTGCAGAAGGTGCTGTCAACATATTGGAGGCCTTTCCATATGAATAAAAATTGGTCTTGGACCTGGAATGCCAGTGGATTAGAAAAAAGAAAAAAAGATGTTGGAAAGATGGCATACCAAGTAGCATCAAACAGTGCACTGATTTAGTTGGAGCTACAATGCTTGGAATAGCTGAGGCTATAGGATCAACAATTGAAATCACTTAGCAATAATCCACTGGAAGCCTCCAGCTCCCATTAGCCTTTTTTGCTTTCCGTTGTTTTAAGAAATTGCATCTTGTACTATCCCTGCCTCCATTAAGTCCTTAAGGCTGTGGTTTCCATTGTTCCTTGTGAGATTTTCCATTTTCTTTTGGACTACTTGACAGGAAATAGAAAAAAGAACTAGGAGTGATTTACATGTTCCATTAACATTTCCCTGCATTAGCTCCTCCTGATAAAGAGAATCCCCTCTGGACTTTATTAGATTTACAGTGAATTGTTAATGCCAATTGTATATTCAGCAGTGAAAGCTATAGAAATGGTCACTGAATTAGCCCAAAGGGCCTCATAAACAGGGTCCTTAAGCTTTTCTTCCCCATGATGAACCTGGCCTGAACCCAGTTATCTGAATCCTGTTGTTACCCCCTCCCCTACCAACCCAGGGTACTCAGCAGATTTTGATTTGGGTGCCTAGGGAACAGAATTGTAAGGGTTTTAAGTCCAGGCCCTCTGAGAAGTTCTCCAGCATATTTGAGCAAGTGTGTATGACTGTTACTCCCTCTTGGGAGCAGAGAAACTTTAGCTCCACTCTTCATCATCTTCCCTCTTAAAGCGTCTGAGGTCAGTGTCAAGGGGAGGGAGGGATCGTGAATCATGGAGAGTGAGAGCAGCTCCGTAGCAATAAGCAAGGCACATTTACTTGTGATTATGAGTTGTGTGGAGCTGGCTTGTAAGTCTGTGAAATGAACTTTTAGTGTTTTGGGTCCACCCAAAATCCTATGTCAGCAGCAATGTCATCAGCATTGCCAGTCAACAGACTGGCAGATTGAACACATGCCTCTCTGAGGAAATGAAACCGTACAGATCTGCATCACCCATGTATGTAGATGCCATAGTAAGGACCTGATGAGACCAACTAGAATTAAGCCTGCACAGCAGGCTTATTCATCATCATACCAAACGTGGCAGCATATACACCATCCCAGACCAAAAACAAAGTAAAGATTCTATGTTTCTGATGTGAAGGCTACCTGGGTATATTCAAGTGGTTGAACTTGACATTTCTCTTAGCCAGGTCAGAGTCCTTGTTCCTTGCTTGTTTTTCCATCAATTTAATCTCATTTTTATTCATTAAACAAATATTTACTGACCCCCCCCCCCAGAAATTTAAAAGCAATAGGATATACTGCCTGTCCTCCAAGAAGCTCTAACAGGACATATAGATAAATAAACATGTGATAGATATAAATGGTGAGAACCGAGCAGAGGAGCATCTATAAGGCAGAGTGGGATCAGAGAAGCCTTGGTATCTTCTCACTGTGCCAATTTCTCTTCCTTCATAATCAACCCAGGCACATTTCTCCATAACTATACCTGAAAGAGGGTAGGGATTTCTGCTCACCCATTCAGAAAAGTCAGTTACATCCAGGACACCATTTGGGAGGTGTCTTTGAGTTTATTTCCCAGTACTCAGCCTGCAATCACTTTGTAAATTTCTCCTCATTAACAGTCATTTAAGGGAAGGACCATCCTTATGCAGTCGAACATACAATTTGGTGAACATGTTTGCTACCAGTTCCCAAAGATGTCCCTGAAATCCTTTTTATCACCCTGAAAGTCCCTGATTTTTTCTCTTACAGAAAATCATGACTCTGTCAGTATTCTCTCCTTGTCACTGACAGTTAACTGCGAAGGGTCTGAGAGTTTACCCAACTTGCAAGCCAAGAACCCTGTCATAGTTTCACAGATGCTGTCAGAGGACTCCTAGGACAAAGACAAAGGACTTTATTATTTTCAGCAAAAGCAGTACCCAGACAGCATTTTCTTGAACCAGTTCCTCAGGCCCCCATTCCTATAGAGCAATGCAAAAATAGCCAAGCAATATATTCACATGCAATGGAGACTAACCCTCAGTTTAGGGAATGCACATTTTTAACAGTAAGCAAACCTGTCCTTTGCTCTGGAAGTGGATATTATTTCTGTCACTCAGAGCTGTAGTGATATAAACATCCTTGAAAAGGCAGTCCAGAGCAAAGACAGTCAGTGCCTCTACATGTTCTGAGGGGTTCAGTAGGGACCACAGAGTAGAGATTCCTGCAAGTATGTGAACGTACATAAGACAAAAACCCTTCTATCTTCATCTTTCCATTTAACCATGTCCAGCTTTTACCAGATCATCAGTTTACATTTGAATAATCGAAGTTCCACATTCCCTGGTGAAAAGCTTTGAAATTATGAACTTGTCTCTGAATAACTGTCCCATTTTATGTTTTCTCTTTGGGAGCAATATAAAAATGGGTTAGACAGTGCATTCATACCCTAAACTGACATAATTAAAATCTAATAATATTTATTCAGGTCTTAGACATTTTAAAGTGCATGTTAAGACTTTGAAAATCACTTAATTCACATTGCAGAAAACAAAAAGTATTGATTTTTTTAAACTTTTTTTTAGCTTACAGGTTGCAGTGGACCAAAGGAAATTGCTTCATGTATTGAACAGAATAAAGACAATCAGTGTTTTGAAAGTGAAACTGACAAAAAGACAAGTGTAAGTGTTAGAGTGTTTTCTTTGTTTCTATGTTTAACAGGCAAGATATGTCTTGTTTTCTGTAGAGTATAATCTAATTTCTGGCTTTGGCCTGGTCAGTGTATTGGTTTCTCCTCTACAGAGCTGACATCAACTGTCTATCATTTTGAGTAGTTTTGTGTGTTCATTTTGAGAGTTTTGTTTTCTGTGTTTTGGTGTATATTCTTAAGTTGCTGCTGGTCACCAACAGTTTTTTTAAGATACTTCATTTCTCTCTTGTTCTGTCTGGTTTAGGCCTTCCAGAGAAACCCTCTTTGATTGTGGTTGTCAGGTCCTATTAGGCTTCTTGGGCAATAACTTCTTTAAGCAGTCTGAAAACCACTTAAATCATTCTTTTTTGTGATTGTCATTGTGTGTATTTATTTAAGACAAGGAATCAAAAACAGTCTTGTTCAGGACTTCTGTTAATGTTAAAGAGGTCAGAGTGCTTTATATGATAAAACCAAGTAGAACTTGAGTCCAAAGTAAGTATGTACAATATTTTACTAATTTACATCCTCTGATTTAATTGATTTCTGATCAGTTGTCACAATGTGGCCCTTATTGGCTATAGCACAGTGATATAAAATGGGGTTCTAGTCTCCATTTTATTCATAAAGATAGTGAATTTAATCATGAAAACAGTGAAAACAAATCACAAATATTATTATGAACATGCATTAAATATTTAAAGCATATATAAAATTCTTTTGGATATTATTTCATAGGGATTGCATTTATTTAGGTGCCTTAAAAAATACCTCCAGTGATGTTTCTTCTTGTTTTTCTTCCAAATAGCCTGTTAGCAAGCAGAAACAGGCAACACTGTGGCTCCAGAGGCTATCAAATTGCTTTCAAATGTAGGGTGATATGTCTGTGATATTCACTGAGTGAGTGGTGAATGTCAGCAAAGGAACAGCAAAGGACTGCTTTTCTGGTATTGCCAATTGATAGAGCCTCCTAGTGTCGACTTGGCCTTGGGATTTGGACAGAGTTCTGAGACCCATCATGAATTTTGGTCTTTATTCCGAGGAATTTAGTAAAATAAGAAAGGTTGTGTGGTGAATCGTCCTTCCCATTATAAGAAAATCAATGGAACTTAAAGCCAGATTTAACTGGTGACCAGTTATAGAATGTCTCGTTAATACCATTGTTTCCTCTGCTGAAAAATGTTTTTGTTCAACGTAGAGGGTATCATTTAAATTATTTGAGATTGTTATAATATGCTCAGTGTGCTTCCAGGAAAGGAAGTCATCTAATTTGGCAGTGGTGCTGTTTTTCTCCAAAAGGGGAAAGGGAGGGTGGATGTCCATACTGGACTCAGGCATACTTAGAAAACAAATTTTTAGACTTCCTGGCTGTCCAAGAGGATATTTGTATTTTTGCTTCCTGAAAATGAAGTCATCAGGACTTAGTAGGATACAAATGTACCAACCTGTCAAACTGCTGAATTAAATTAGTGATAACAAATATATTAGGAAAACTTTTGTGTTTTTATCATTGGAAAACACATTGCTAGCCTAACCTATCCTATTTAAGCTCTAAAAGCTTCAGTTTTTATATCTTCCAGAGTAGTTGTGAGATTTTAATGAGATCCTGTTTATGAGCATGTTTAGTACTGCCTGGCAAATAGTAGATTTTCATTCTATTGAAATAAATTGCAAATCTTCCATTTATTTTATTGAGGGTGGTGGACTCTATTACAAATAGTTCTTAAGTTCTTAGTGTTTCTTTGGACTCAGGCCTGTGTTACATAACAAAGAGTCTGTAACATGTTTTGCATGGAAACCACTTGGCCAAAAGAGGCTCCTGCCTTGCAGATTTCTGCTTGTTACTATTCAAAATAAGTCCGGGTTATATTAAAATAAGGAGCAGTGAGAATTTCTTAATTATCTTAAGAAAAATTTTAACTATAAGACAAAAGAGTAGTCGTGATTATTATATGAACATATCATTGGTTATTATTATTTAGTTATTGCTTACTTCATAGATCACTCTTCAAAAGCAAACCACAATTTGGAATTCACCATTCTGCAGATCTATTAAATATGACACTGGACTTTTTTCCTTCATCTTCAGAATTAGGGTATTAGATCAGATTATTGACAGAATTTCTTCCAGATCTAACCACTTTATGACAGTTAAGAGTAGACAGTAAGTTATGTTGTGTGAATGGAAGACCCACTGATAATATAGTGTTCTAGCCAGCAATATCTACTGAGCCCCACACAAATTTAGGTGTATGTTATATACCTAGAACAACAGACAAGGACAGCTTCTTTAGGCCACATTAGGTTGAGAGAAAATCAATAGCACAGTTCATAGGCCAGTGATTCTTGAAGCATGGTCCTCCAACCAGCAGCTTTAGCATGTGCTAGGGACTTATTAGAAAAGTCAATTATTGGGTTCCACCCTAGAGCAACTAAGTTGGATATGAAGGAGGTGGGAGCCAGACATCTGTGTTTTAATAAGCCCTTCAAGTGATTCTTGAATATACTACAATTGAGAACTACTGCCGTGAGTAATAAAGCTCTGGGCTTCCCTCCGGAGAGTCACTCGCCAACTTCTCTGTCACATATTTCATACCAATTTAGGGAAGGCCCTGAAAGTGGTCCAAGGATTTATAAGGCAACTATAAGAAATTGCATCATGCTGACTATTTAGGTTTCTTGTTTGCATTTCTCATTTTTTCAGTGATCTGCCCCCAAAACTCTGGGGACTGATTTTCTAACATCATTCAGAAATGTGTGTTAGTATCCTGTATTGTTCTCTACTATTTTTCTGTTGCCCAGTTTTGATTGTAGCTTAATTTGTAAGGGCCTTTTGAAAGGTATATTGCAATTGGGGAGGACCATAGGAATCAGAATCTGAAATAACTTTCAATTACGTTTCTATCTATGTCTAACAGAGAACCCTCCCCACCACTTTATACTTTTAGTCTAATTTCAATATGTTTGGAGATCTTTTCCCGTTATTGAAGCTTAGACAACTGGTTTCTGCTCCTTATAAAGCAGTGCTTTCAAGTGAAGACTTTACCTTTGCTTTGGTTTAAGGGCTTAAGTGAATCATGGTGTTTCCACTCATCATATAATGTGGAAAACCTTGAATTTACAAAGGGCAATCTGGGAGATCCCTGGTGGCCTAGTGGTTAAGGATCCCGTGTTGTCACTGCTGTGTTTCAGGTTCAGTCCCTGGCCCAGGAACTTCAGCATTCCATGGGCATACCCCCCCCCCCCCAAAAAAAAGCACAATTTGCAAAAGTTTTTGTAGACGTGTTTTCCAGAACAGATGAAATTATGGAACTTCTGCATGCCATGGGCATGCCCCCCCCCCAAAGAAGGACAATCATTTTGCACAATTTCTTATAGACATTTTTCCAGAACAGATGAAATTATGTAAATCTAGTGAGAAAATTAAAGTTTGGAAAATGAAAAAAAAGACATTGAGAATTTTAAACCTTTATTGATGAAGGAATATTTTACATTTAATGTACTCCCCTCCTTTATTTTTATTTTATTCCTATTATTCTCTTTGATCAATTTTAGATAATTTTGCAGTGTCTTTTAAAAGTTTGTTCTGTGTTTACGTAAACCTAATAAACAAAAGGTAAAATTTGAATATTTGGTCTTCCAGAATCCTATGAGAAAACAGTGAAGATTTTTAATCAGGTCATAGAAAGAGGAGGGAATTAACAGTACTTGTAACAATGTAGACTGAAAGTTGAGGGGTATCAGAACAAAACTGGGGATATTGAGGGTGACTAATGGATAAACAGGGTAAATTCAATGATTCAGTCTTAAATTTAAGATAATAGTGAAACAGTGTGATATCAAAAACAGGACAGTACGAAAGAAATAAAGATCTATAGTCAGTGACCAGAATTTATTTCTTGGCATGTGACCTTGAACAGATTAAATGACCTCCATTTTTATATGTGAAATGTGGATAATACCGATTTTACCTGTCTTACAGGAGCACAATAAGGATCAAATGAAATAGGTACATACGAGTAGACTGAGAGCTAAATACACTGGTTATTGCATAATATTTGGGGACATGACCAGAGCATTAAATCCCCTTGAAAATATTTTAAGTTTTAAATAATTTTTAACTGGTATCTTAAATTTAATTTCTTAAACAGAAAACAGATTCTTGCCAATCTGTATGACAAGAATTGTCAATTCAAACTGACAGTTAAATTCTTGTCAATTCAAATTGACAGTTCAATTCTTGTCAATTCAAATTGACAGTTCTTGTCAATCTTGACAAGAATTAGAACTAGTTAGTAAAGGGACCAAGTGGATATTGTGCAAATACAACGATGGATGTCACAGAAAGTGAGGTCTCTAACAGGAACAGAGAGGTAACTGGTGGAGAGGAATTTGACATTGGGAAATATATCAGACTGAAAAGGAAGTGTGGTATAAGGGTAAACCATAATTGGAAGCCAGATAACTTGGGTTATTGTCTTTGGCTTCTTACTGTATGGGTATTCTTGAGCAAATCACTTGGCCAGTCTGTGCCTCAGTTTCCTAACTGAAAGTGAAGGGCTTTGATTGGATAGTTTATGAGTCCTTCAAGTTATAATAACGCTTTCATAGAATAAGAAAATTATTAGTTTTAGAGAATCCCAACATTGACCTTAATTTTTTTTTTCCAGACTAAAATGTAACTGTTAGTACTCTATATTGGACACGTGTACCTTCTGATTAAGAGTAATTTGTGGTTCAGCTATATTTCTCTATTTACTATTCTTGCCAATATTTATAAGGAAACTTCTTTTTCTTAATGCCGTTCAGCCATGGGAAGGAAGGTTTTTATGACTGTTTTAGGGAATAAGGACATATTTTGGTGTACATTAGATACTCTCCATGGTTCTTTTTTTAAAGTCAAGTTAATCTTCCTGGAGAACTAAGGTTAAAAATACCACAGAATCAGAGAATTAAAAGTAATTTTAATGATAATCCAGTGCAATGACTTTCTTCAGACTTAAATCTCCTATACTGCTCTCCAGCTAAATGGAATCTATCATCTGCTAGAAAGTCTCTAGTTATGTATCTGTGTGTTATATATATACATATATATAGATATAGATGGATAGATAATATATATATTATCTGTCTGTCTGTCTATGTTTCTATGATATTTACCACCGACCAAAGTAGCTCATTCCATCTGGGCAAGTTTAAATATTATGTGGTTATTCTTATTAATCTCATGATATTTAAACTACTTTAGCATTGATTATATTTTCTTTTTTCCAGTGCCAGTGAATGTTAAGTGGCAAACTTCTAAGTATCTGCAATTAATGGAGGAATGATTTTTTTTTAAATGGAATACTGTGGTTAACTCTGGCTAATTTTGTTTACTAATTTAAAACATAAAATGTAATTACTCCTCATTTCCAGGCTGATGAAGATACTGTGCTTTGTATTTGAGTATCTTGTAGCGCTTCAGGGTCAATGTTCTGCCTTTTAGATTAATGACTAGACTTCTGTACTAGCATTGCAGGAGATCAGGTTTTATTTTATATATTTGTAAATACTATGGTTAGTGTAAATCACATCTTTAGAAAACAAGCTATATTAAAAACAATGGAGTGCAAGTTTCATGTTGGACTCCTGACTATAACCTTATATATTTTTTTATAAAGTTTTAAATAAAGTTTCCCTATGATGCATCTCATTCATTCATTTTAAAAGGTCTTTATTTAGCATCTGCTGTATGCTGTATACTGTTCTGAAAACACTGGTGTTACAGTTATGGACAAAACAAACAAGCTTTTTGCTCTTAGGAATAAATTGCAGATAATAATATGTGAGTAAAGAATATAATTTCAGATGTGGTAATAGCTAAAGGAAATATATTATTTAATAGAGAATCATGGAAAGGAATCTAATTTAAGGAAGGCAACTGAAGAAGGCTTACTGAAGTGGGAACATCTAAAACAGACCTGGATGATGAGAAGGGGCCAGGGGAAGAGAGATTCTGTCAGAGGAACAGTAAATTCAAGGCCCTGAGGAAGAATGAGAATGAAATACTGCATCTGAAGAAGAGATAGCAGGCCAGTATGATGGGATATAGGAAGGTGAAGTCTGGGAAGGGCATTTAGAAATCCTACTGAGGTTATTTATATTAATTGGACAGCAAATTTGCATTTCAGACCATATAGCTTTTTTTGATTTTAGGTCTGTGTGCACTTATTATTATTATTTTTTATAATTCATAGAATTTATAATAGTGGGAAAAATTGAGCCTCATAAGGAATATATATATGTATATATATGTGTATATATATATATACATATATATATATATATATATATTTTTTTTTTGGTCTTTTTGTCTTCTTAGGACTGCACCCACAGCATATGGAGGTTCCCAGGCTAGGGGTCAAATTGGAGCTATAGCTGCTGGCCTGGGCCACAGCCACAGCAATGTGGGATCTGAGATGCGTCTCTGACCTACACCACAGCTCATGGCAATGCCAGATCCTTAACCCGTGAACAAGGCCAGGGATGGAACCCCCACAGCCTTTTGGTTACTAGTTGAGTTCTTAGGGTTCTTTAACCACTGAGCCACAACGGGAACTCCAGGAATATACCTGATGTTCAACGAAGTTTATGTAAACTTGTTAGAGAAAAAGAATCTTTATAGGATTTTGTCATGATCTATAGTTTATTATACATAATTATCTAAATTATAGTTTATTATACATAATTATCTAAATTTCATAGGTGTTTTAGATTTTGGTGATAATAATGAAGGCATTGTTTTCAATTAGCAATGTTCCAAATCATTTATATAAGCAAAATTGACATGCAGTTCTTGTCTACACAATTAAAAATCATAAGAAAGTAGATGAAAAGTGATCATTTCTTCCTTTTTTTTTTTTTTGCTTTTTAGGGCCACACCCCATGGTGTATGGAAGCTCCCAGGCTAGGGGTCGAAACTGGGCTGTAGCTGCTGGCCTACGCCACAGCAATAGCAACACAGGATCCAAGCCTCCTCTGCAACCCATACCACAGCTCACCGCAAGGCTGGATCTTTAACCCACTGAAACATTCTGGGGATTGAACCCACATCCTCATGGATACTACTTGAATTTGTTTCCGCTTAGCCATGGCAGGAACTCCCTATTTCTTGATTTCTGTAACAGTTTTTAATTTACTCAAAAACTTTATTATGTTTCTCTTACAAATAATCACACATTTAACATGCACAGCACCCATAGACTTCTACCTTTCACTATTTAATTTCAGGATCCAGCAGTATCCAGATATATATATTTTTTCATCATGGAAATTCTTTGGAAAAGTCAGTCCTTTTCTAGTTGATCCTAATTTCCTATTTTTCTCTGGACACTTTGGAAATGAGGGCAGGCATTTTGCCATGACCTGCCTGCAGTCTATTTCTTTTAGTAAGTTAACTGTCTTTTCAGGTGTCATGTGTGTACCTGCTGTCCTGGGTAAATAGAGAACAGATAGACTGGATGGGAGTCCATGTGCGTAGATTTCTTAGTTATTTTCCTTGGAGATAATCTTTCTTTGAGGGAGTTTATTCCTCCCAGATTCTCCCAAGATCCTTGTAAGCTGTACATACCTCAATACAAGAACCCAGAGAAATGCCTATCTTTTTAAGGGGATCCTGAGTTGTTCGTAATCGCTTTGCATGGAATCTTGACTACCCTTGGCTGCATAGAGGCATTTTGGATCTGTCTGTGCCACACTCTCAAGCTGGACCCAGGGGGGCAGAAACTGCCCCAGGATTTGAGCTATAATGAGATGGAAAAGACAGAGACTTTGCACTCCAGGTTGGAGTCATCTACGTGTCATGTCATCTAGGGCAAGGGCAAGTTTTTATTTTATTTTTATTTTTTTAGGGCTCCACTCTCAGCATATGGAAGTTCCCAGGCTAGGGGTTCAAGTTGGAGCTGCAGCTGCCAGCCTATGCCAAGGCCACAGAATCACCAGATCTGAGCTACATCTGTGACCTACACCACAGCTCATGGCAACACCAGATCCTTAACCCACTGAGAGGGGCCAGGGATCAAATCCACATCCTCATGGATACTAGTCATGTTCCTTATTGCCAAGCCATAGTGGAAACTCCATCTAGGGCAAATTGTATCATCTTAGAGAGCTTCAGTTTCTTCATCTATGAGATGGGAATTGTGACCATCAGAGATAGTATGTAAAAAGTGTCTGCCACAATACTTCAGGTAGTAGCCACTTGATATTTATTATTATTAATAAAGTGCTTTTATTTATTACTGTTTTTCTATCACAAGGGCAAATGCCTAGTTTCAGCAGCATGCTGTGTTGTTGAAGCACTTTAGGTGGAAACTGACCTTTTGCATTATAGATTGGATTTTTTTGAACCGAATTCTTGCATCAGACTGGATTAGCCAATAAAAATATTTGTAGTTGAAAATATCTTCAGCTACATGCACTAATCTATTTCTTTCTTAAGTATATAAAATACACTTTACTATGTATTATATATTATTTCCTTAATATATATGTATGTATATATAATAGTTACTAAATGCATATATGGTTTTCATATGGACAAAGGATTCATATTTTAGGTTTTTTAAGAAACCTATTATGAGGAGAAATAAATGACATAATTGGAGCTGTGATCATTGTTTCTTACCCAAATATTTATTTTGTACCGGAGGTACTATGCTAGGTGCCTGAGATGTACATTGCATCTGTCTTCATGGAGCTGAGATTCTAAGAAAATAAGCACAGGATACATTTAACTACTAGGTATTTTTCCCTTGTTAGAAACAAACAAAATTAAAGCAATGGATTTAAATGGTTAAGGTGTGGGCTTAGTGCAAGTAATTTACAATAGTAATTTTCTGATATCAAAGTACCAATGGTAAATTTTTACTAAAAATCAATATGTTCCTTGCTTGATATCATTAACCTTAAAGATTATCAAGTAAAGCCATTTGCAGGCTGTGGCTTTTAAATCTTGCCAAACACTTCCTGTGAAATCACAGGACCAGTTGAGCTTTATGTCAGTAAAAAAGTGTTTCAAGCTGATGCCCTGTTAATTTAAGAAAAAGTAAAGGAATATTTCCCTTGAGGTAAAAGAATAGATTATCTTCTGTTATCTTTATATCTGAGGAAAATCAATGAAAGGCAAAGTATCCACAAAATAGAATGCTGCATCCTAAGTAGAACTACACTTTAAAATGTTAACTATTTTCTTTTATCTAAACATGCAAACATTAACCAATTAATCACACGTGGTAAATATACCCTAAAGGTTATAGAACATGTATATTCTACATGCTCTTATGCATACCCACTTAGCATTATATGAATGATGCTCTTTTTTTCTCTCCACCCCCCCGGGCAGGGATCGCATGTTTACTTTGTGAAATGCCTTCTCTAAAGTACTTTTATTTAATGAAAACCTTTTGGATGGGTTTGTGCATGCTGACTGTAGGATGACGGATATTATTGATTCACTCCCTTTTCAAATAGAGTTCATGGAATTCTTCTACCTTAGAACATTTAGCTAACTCCCTTGGGTCCTTCTCAGCCCAGCTCAAGGATGTTCGGTAGAGAGCCTTCCCTCACTACTTCATTTTGGATTAAATGGCTCTACTCGGTGATTCTCAAACACCCCAAGTTCTCGCTGTAATGTACTGTAGTCGTTGAATTACTTGCACTCAACCTTGTGTCCTCACATATATACATACTATGGAAATGAAAATACAGCATCAAAATTGCCTTTAAGGAGTTCACGGTGTAGTAGGTGGTAAAGACATTAATCAAAAAATCGCCACAGTGAGCCCTTAACAAACATATGCTAGATGAATGAGTTAGGGAGTATACACGATATATCAGGAGCTATGCTAGATTAGTTGCCTTTCTTTTCTGCAGGTCTTTATAGTTTACAAAGTGCTTTCATCCGTGATTGGTCAGGGTCAAAAGACTAATCAGGCCTCTTCTGCCAGTTTTGTCCATTTCTTAGCTCTCTCCACTGTAGGAAAGTGGGAATTAGTTTCTAAGGTACCTTTCTTCCAAGGATACCTTGTAAAATATCCGTCTTCCTCTGCTACCCAATTTACTTCCTCTCTCTAATTCCCTGTCTCTGTTCTGGTCATGACTTACAAAACCCTGGACTTGCAATAAGTTACTAGATACCTGTCCTTGGGAAGTCATTTAAACTTTCAAGCTGTTGCGAATGTCAAAAGTGCTTTGCAAATTTAAAGTGCTATAGGAACATAAAGCCTAATTAGTTTGGAGTATGATAATCAATATCAATTGCATAGTAGATGCTTTGGTTGTGTTGGGTAGCACTCTGATACTTGCGAATACTCGAGGACATGACATTAATACTATGAGACAAGTTTAGGAAGTATTAAATTAAGCCCCGCGATGATGTAATAAATGAGCAGGTGAATAGGCAAGGTGATGCTTTTTAACCCTTTCGTATTACTGAACCTTAAGACAGTTACCTGAGTGGACCAGAGCATGGGTTTTGTTTGTGGTGTTTAACTTGAAAATTATCTGAAGTTTATTACACCAGTAGGATAGCACTTCCGAGGAAATTATTCTTTAACTGTAAATACTTTCTGATGCCCGTTTTTTCTTTTTTCTCTGAACACACATCTGGTTTGCTATGAATTTTAAATTTTTTAAATTTTAGAAACAGTTCTCTCATTTTGGTAAAATAATGGCATGTCAGTTTCTGAGACATTCATCTATTTAGCAATCAGGAGGATTTTGAGGTTAGAGCATGAATAATTCATGAAAGGTAGAAGAGTCTTACATATCTACACTTCTTTCAAGTTGTTTATTGTGGAAAATACAGTTTTTATAAAAAATGAGAGGGGGTAGGAAGGGTAGGGAATGGTCCTAGCTTAAGCAGGTAATTCCAATGTTTTGGTCCCTGTTCATTTCTTCTCGTTGTCCATGGACCAATTGACTATGTGTTTTCTTCCTAGTGAGAAGGAGGCATTGATTTTCCATTTTCATTGGTCAGGCGGTGCTTTCCATTCTGTCATTCGCTTTCTCTCTCTCTCTCATTCTCCTCCTGCCCTTCTCTCTGCACCCCTCTTTCTTTCTTTCTCTTTCAAGTCTGTCTCTGCCTATGTGTCTAAGAGGATGAAAAAAAGTATGTTATTATCCAGAGTGATGCTTGTCAAGTGCCTCAAAGGCAGTCTCTGCAGCAGTTTCACTGGAAGAAAGGGAGGGATTTGGGGGAAGGGGGAGGGCTAATCATTTGCTGTTGAAATCTGCAGAAGGGAACAGAGAGCTCTGCCCACGTAATAAGTGCCTGCAGGCAGCTAGTGAGGAGGGAAAAGTTTGAGAAAGAACTCATTTTTTGTCTCTTCGATTGTGGAACTTTCGTAAACACTTTGAAGCCTCCTCCCACCTCAGTTTTATAATATACTTATTAGTTTAAATATTCAAGGTTGTTTGTGTATTTTCATATGTCAGAGAGGGCACAAAAACGAAAGAAGAAATCTAACAGTTTCTAAGTTAAACCTCTAAATCCTGTTTTTTTTTTTTTTTTTTTTTAATGTACCTGGCCCAATTTTCCTTTTCCAGCTGTTAGTCATTTGTAAGAAGCTGCCCTTGTAATTGCAAGTGAGTTGAGATGTGATGTATGCAGCTCCGCATGCACCTAAGCTTTTCAGTCATATCCTTCGAGTCATTTAGCCTGCCGGGAATCATGCTCGTAATAAATAGCTTTTTATTACCCAAAGCCGCTGTTCTGGCAGCGGAACGACAGCCCTTTGATAGATGGGCCGGGCAGTTTTTTGTGTTGTGCTTACTCAGAGTTGTTAGTAGGAAAGACGAAAGCAGCAAAGGGGGGACTTTGGCAAAAGAGATCTTATGGGTACACTGAAGCCGCAGATCAGAATTCAGAAACAAGAACGAGAGCTGAAATGTGATTCTCTGGTGCTTGGTGTTAACACTCGTCTCCACGATAGAACTGTGCAAGGCACTCCAGGAGCCTTGTTCCCATCACGGAATCTGCTCAAGGACCATGCAACCGCGGAGCCCTGCAAGCCACCGGGAAGTTTTGCCGGAGCTGATTTCTAGGGGATTTTCCGGTGCCTAGGAGAATCCTGCTTGCCTTGAGCTCTATGGAGGAGGGCTCGAGTTTCCCATGAGGGGCCCCCTTGGAAAAGCCGTCTGTGCAGAATCCAGGCTCTGCTTCTCTCTGTGTGCTATTTACCAAAAGGCTTTTCTCACCTTTGCTGATTTGCTGGTGTGATTTCCATGTACTGAGTCCTGAGTAGGGATCCAGGATGGATTGCCTGTGCATTGTCACCACAAAGGTAGGATAGGAAACAGGGCTGTTGTGTGCAGCATTTTTCTATTCTTATTCTGGTCCTGTAATTAAACAGTTCTGGTAGGTGCTGCCAGTTCATGAGAGAAAATGATGAGTGTGATTTACTTTGCTGGGCATTTTGTTCCCTGCGAGGGTTTGAGGGTCCTGTCTTTATTTGATTTCAACTTCTTAAACTGGTATTGTGTGTTTGTGCAAATGAAAGGAGAATTTGCCTGTGTTTTCAATGGCAGGATTTGCCTTTGTGTCTATTTTTAGCTCAATATTAAAATATCTATAGTAGTAGTGTAGCTTAACACATCATTTTAAACATAACATTTCAGGGTAGTCTTTCTGAGTGTAATAATTAGCTTTTCATTTAAAAACCATGTCTTCTATGCTTCAAGAAGCCAATCAGCTTTACTGTGTCTTGACATATTGTTTCTGATTGGAGAATTCTTATATTCTGCATTTTAGTCATTTTTTTAGAGAAAAAATTCTTTACACTCTAATTTGAAATAAACACAGTATTTAATATTGAAATGATTCTATTCTGATTAGAAGCAAATGAAATGTATTATCACAAATAGAAACAAAAATGGCAATGGAATCAAATCAATAGGCACTCCTTTTATGGGTTTACAGAAAATAGCTAAAACTTTCAATCTCATTTTGTTTTATTCTATTATCAGTTCTAAATAATGTATTTGAATTTCATCATCACTGGTTATTTGAATAGAAAATACTATTTTTTTAGAAAAACAACTAATTAAAACACTTATTCATTTACTCCCTTTTCATTATGCATGTAGGCATAACATTAGTTAATTTGAGCTATATTTTTCAGTATTCCACATTGATTGGACACCCATTAAACATGACAAAATCAATAGCTTAGTGTATGGGACTTGTTAGGTAACGATTTCCCACTGTGATCTTTCATCACTAAAGAAAAGATTATTTTAACTTTGAATCTACCAACCAAGTTCTCCACAGTATGACCTTAAATATTTTACTTGTGCAGATTATATTTAAGAAATCTTAATAGATACCTTCCTCTAGGGCCTAGTATCACATGGCAGCTTCAGTTGATGTTAATGAACTTGAAGCCTAAAAACTTCTAGTTGGGTTAGTTGATCAGGCTTCAAAGTTTGATGAACACCTTATTTTAAAAATTGCCAAGCCTGTCATTGAGTTTTGCCAGTAGACAGTAAAAATAAAGATGAATTAAAAAAAAAAATCCAAGGGGGAACTTATATTTCTTCATATAATCCAGTAAAGTCTCTCAAGTATGGATTATTCTTCTTGAGGTGTTACACTCAGTGTTACTTTTTTTGAGAGAATGTTGTCAAATCGATCTTACATTTATTTAGTTGATCATTTCAAAATCATAATAATTGAAGATACTATAAAACATAATTAGTACTTTAACTTATAAAAATCTTAAATTAGAACTCAAAACTGGAAGTCTGTTGCACTGAAAACATTAAATCTGCTCTGAAATCTAAGTTCCCTGAATTTGGAAAGCATGATCTAATTTAAAAACATGTCCTGTCCTGTATATCCACTTATCAAAATACTGGTGACCACAGTTATGAGTTAAGAAAGATTTTTGTTTTGCTTTAAATGCCATATCAGAGATAAATGTCATTATTCCAGTATTTTGATTTCCCATGTAAATTATACAGTTCAACAGAACAGATACTCATATGAGATTTCATGAATATTCCGAATTAATTACATTCATGAATATTTCTAGGCTGGCATGTATAACATTTTTATAGGATAGACGTACTTCAAACAAAATTATATTACAGTGTTTAAAGGGTAAACAATGCATGACTGGTTTAAAAATGTGTAGGTGAGGAGACTTCCTGGAGGACTTCAGAATGTAGATCCTCTTCACTCACCCACACCACTGAAAGTCTTTTTTCCCAAGTGCCCATATACTTGAAATGCCCTTGTTCCACTTTCCTGGGACTCTTTGAGAAAACTTGCCAACAGCTTGAAAATTGTCATCCTAACTCAGTTCAGCCCCCATCTCTTGCTCCTCCAGCACTGAGTCTACCTTCTAGTAGCGCTGGCTGAGACACTTCTTCAAGTGTTGCTTTGTAGAAGCTCTCTGTGAGACTGGAACTGCTAACTAACTACGCTGGTCTGTGCTAGGATTTACCTCATGTATGGCACATCTCAGTGATCACAGCTGGCCAGCGCCTCTGTTAGTTTTCAGTGACAGGACACATAACTACTTCTTACTGGTTCTCTTCCTATCTTGGCATGAAATCTACCTACTGTTCTCTGAGACCCTCCTGTGACCTCTTCACTGTCCATTCTCCCACTCTTCTCTGTTGTACTCATGGTAGAAATAATTTCCTCTTCAAGTCTTTGCTCCATATTCTTAGGCATAATGTTAGAAGATTAATGAGAGGAGAGATTATGACACATCAAGAGAGAGCACTGCATAATGGCAAAATAAAAGGATCTATTAGACACCCCAGAGAGAGGTTTTCTTTTTAGTTCTTCTGCCGGTAAAAGGAAGGAAATGATTGTAGTGTGTTTCGTAGTAATCTAACGTCCCCTGATAAACAATCCTACCCTAGATCTCACCCATAAAGCTGAACTTGCTTAAGGTCTTAATGGGTCCAGTCTGGTCAGATTGATTTGCAGAACCCGACAGATTTGGGGAAAGCTATTTTAGGCCAGAAAATCATCAGAACAACCAAAAATCACAGATTTTTTTTTTTTTTGTCACGTGGAGACCAAGGTCATTTCAGATATGTATAACAGCTTTTATAAAAAAAAATTGAGTCATCTCTTTTATTTGAATCTTTTGGTCCAGTTTCAGTGTCAACTGTATTGTCACATTATGTCACTACGAGAAGAGACAAGTGCCATGACTTAGTGTGAAGAGCAGGGCTCTAGAGCAAGGCTTGGATTTAAATTACTGTTTTGATACTAATTGGCTTTAGGACTTGGATAAGATTTTTAACTTCCCTGAGCCTCGATTTCCTCATCTGTAAAAAAGACGCAATGTTACCTATGAGCAGGTCATGTCAGGATAAAATATTGAAAGTACCATATATTGAAAGCGTATGGAAAAAATTAACTACGTGGCAATTTTTTGATCAGCTCACAATTTATATCTTTATCACTTTCTTTGGATATGATCATTGAGGAAAATGTAGTCATCTCAATAATACTAGTTAAACACAAGTTAGTAGCTAATATAACATGTTTTATAGAGTAGATATTTCATAAATATGTCTTCAACAATTAAAATATATAATAGTCCCAACAATTCTGCTAACTAGAATTCAAGGAAAATTACGTTAGACTGTTAAGCCAGAAACATGCTGCCGGATGGTTGGTCAATAGGACAGCCTTTCTAGTACAGGCAGAATATTCTGGGCTAAATTTAATAAATGCAAGTGGTCAGTAGACTTTTTCTTTTGCTCTGTAGGAATTCTCAAGTATAATATGTAATAGCATCTGATATTTGATACCAGAATAGAAGAAATGCGGAGCTGTGAAAAATCAAAGTAAATCTATACTTGGTAACTTTGGGCACCTGGAGTCCCACTGGGCATCAGTGTCCTTGCCTGTAAAACAAGTGTATTTTATTGCATCTCTGAGCTCCTACCTTTTGTATCTCTAATTTAACGTTATTCTAAAGTAAATTATCTCTGAAAATAAAATTGTTCATGTACAGTAAATATCTTAAAAAGTAATGAGTGAATCATAAATTGGCATAAATCAGGTGTCCATTAACCAGACATGGGGACATTTTTTAAAAGTTTTAAAAAATCTACAAAGACAACTGCAATATGCTATGTTAAGTTACTCCTGTAATTTTTAAAATAAAGGCATGATGGTACTATTAATTTTTAATATATGTAACAGGTTGATGTACATAATAAAATTCAAATAGCATGGTGAAAAATGGACCAGGCAGCATGAAAGGAGCTTTTATTAATGTTAATATTACATCTGTTCTGTAAGTAAGATATCACTTTTTGTGTTCATTAACCCATCATCTTTTATAAGAATTAGAGTCAACTAGCCTTTCTAAAAGGAAAAAAAAAGTTATTCTGGGCATTTAAAAGATTTTTATTAATGCTAATAAGTATTATATTATTTATAATTTTGATAGAAAAATGTACTCATAAATATATTCATCATAGAAGTGTTTACAACTGTAGGGTTTTTTGGGAGAGTGGGGGCTACAATAATTTTTATTTTCCACCCAAGTTTTATATAGGGAAAATGAAATGAATCACCAAAGCAACAAATGGTTTACCTGAGTGGTCCTCTCTTCATAGACAAAGCTATTTATTCATGCAGGTGTACAGTGGCATCCGTTCTCATAGTAGCAGCAGCACATCCATTCATTCATTTTATTCATTTTCCAGGTGTTTACTGAATCCCTAATATGTGCCTGACATATTGGAACACATGGGGATATAATGAACAATTTGTTCTCACAGAACTTTTAGTCTAATGGGCAAACAGCCAAATATAGAAATAACAGTGATGTGTGGTAGGGGGTGAGTAAAATGTGCAATGAAATGAGCACAGGGATACCTAATGAATCTGGTGCACTTGGTTGCAGGGTAGGCAGGGGTTTCATATCAGGGAAGGGTTTTCTGAGGAAGTGACAATTAGATGGATATGTAGAACAGAGGGCACAATGAGGGGGAAGAGTGTTTTAGGCAAAGTCTCAGATGGGATATGTTAATAGAGAGGGAGTGAAAAGAGAAAAAAAAAAGGTGAGAGAATGGCACTTTCAAGGAAAGGGAGGTTAGTGTGGCTGGGAGGTAAGGTATCCAAGGTGAGTAGCAAGAAATAAAAGATGTAGAGATAGATAGGGGCCCAGTCAAAACTATCCAGTTGAGATACTGTCTTAAAGGAAATAGGATTTTCCTTCCATCATTAACACTGGTCCCAAATCCCAGTTTTCCCGACTTCTCACCTATTTCATTTCTCTGATTTGAGCTCTCTCCTATTTTCAGCACATCCCCCTTTGCCCATCTTTATGCCTCTTCAGTGAAAATAGTGGTGTTTACCTTTCACTAGCTGGATGACCTTCTCTGAACTGTAGTTTTCTCTTCTATAAAATGGTCCCTATCTAACAGGGTTATTTTGACAACACAATGAGATAAGAACTATAAAGTGCTTAGCATTATTACCTTGTAGGAGTAGGTGCACTATTTCTGTTAAGGTTCACAATCTCCCTAACTTATATCTTTTCTTGATACTCTTCTTTTATCTATCTTGCCAGTGACATTGGTTCTGACACCTATCATCTCAAACAAGTACCTGCAAGGTGGCAGGTCCACTGAACAAAAACTGGGAGAGGGGGCTTAATGGAACAGGAAAAAATCTACTGAGTGACACAGAGAACCCAAAGTATAGCTAATAGTTGGGAAATTTTAATAAGCTCTGGCCTTTGGTGTAGAAAAGTAGGGAAAAGAGCCAGTATGAATAGATTTCATGACTAAATTAGTAACCTGGGATTAAGCATTTTAAGTGCACAAAACACTTTAGCATATGAATCCCATTAATATATTAGCCCAACTTTCCTTTTTTAAGCATTCCATATAGCTCCCAGAATGATCGATCTAATACGCAAGTCCAATGGCATAACTCTCAATGGGAGGCCCTGCAGTGGCACCCTATTAAACTCAAGATGAGTGATTTTCCACATTCTTACCTTTAATGCAGTTCTCCCTTGACCCAGCACCTGAATTCCTCTCCTGTCTTACCTTCCATCACTCTGCCCTGTATTTTATACACCAAGAATGTTAAAAATGCATGGACCTGACCACTTCTAATATCTATGCTATCCTCCTTGTTCTTCATTAAACTAATCAGCACACTAACCTTGCTGGCTTCCCTCTGTTCTTTGAAGTTGCCAGCCATGTTTCTGCTTTGGTGACTTGTACTTAGTATTCTTCTATCTAGTTGGTACCGTCCACTTGTCTAAATCCTACTTATCTTCCAGGTGAGCTTGGTTGCAGGTGGGCGTGTAGGCTGTGCATGCTACAACCTTTCCTGAAATCTCTATGCAAATAGATTTTATATTTCTGGTATCTATTCTCCTATTGTCCTGTATTTCTGCTTATCACAGTTCATAATGATACACTGATTGGTGTGATTTTCCGTGTCACACTCTTAACTAGACAGAAGCTCCTTGAGGGAAGAGACTATATCTGTTTTTCTCATTTTTGTATGTGTGATATCTGGGACACATTCTGATACACTGGAAGAACTTGGTGGATTTAATTAACTCATTGATTCCTCAGACTAACTCAATGAGATACAATCCTCCACATCTTAAAAATGCGGCCTGTTCATAGAACAAAGCAATTTCATGACAGGAATTCAAACTCAGGTGTTTGGCACTGAGGTCCATCCTCCTATCTCCTATCATTGCCTCCTGCTTGAATCACTTCAAAGTTTTATTTAGTTAAAACATTTGGGTGTTGTTCCTTCTCAACCTAAACATCTAATTAAAAATAATATATTCACATAATGGTTCAACTAAAATTTTTAAGAATTAGCTGCAGATTTGTAGTTTTGGAGACACATATCTGGAGCCCGTAAAAGTAAACTTTTAGAAATGAAATAAGAATGTATCACATGAATCATACCAGTCATCTGTTGATACATCTATAGTAAACAGTCATTCCTGCCAGACTTGATTACCAGGATGTTATTCACAACATCAGCCCTTGTGACACTGTGAATAAAAGCTCCATGTGCTGTTAAGAGCTGTGAGTTTGAGAGGATTATCCTTTATAAGACCTGTAGGTACATCTTTATGAGACAAGTGTGGGTTTGCAAAGGAAACAAGTACAAATGTTGCAAAGCAAATAATATTTATACACACTTATTGTGATCAAAATTTTTAAAAATCATATAACTGCCTTTATGAAGTACATAAGGATTCATCACTTCCCTTTATTATTTACCCACCATTTCATCTGAATGTTTGTAGATAAGATTTCCTTAAAGCAGATTACCAGTGATTACAGTTGCCTGTGAGACCTGTCTCATTGCATATATGTGTGTTTCATCAAAGGCAGTTTGGTAAAGTGCACTGGATCAAGGTTCAGAATGAAAGTTATAGATGTGAATTTTCTATTATATCAGTAATCCTAGTCAATTCAGTTTACCCTCCATGAGTCACATTTTGTCAAGTCTGAGATGGGGATAATCATACTGGCTTATAAGTACTTCCCTTGCAGGATGATTGTACAGAATCAAATGAGTTTATTTATTTGAAAATATATAAGATATTGTATACATTAAAAGGATAACTATAATTACTGGAAGGAGGAAATCCCAGAGTAATCTGGATATTTTATTACCGTTGGCATTTCTGGGTGATTAAAAAAAAATAAGATCTGTATCCATATATGTGTAAGAACTAATTTTATGTTCATTATAGTGACCCAGGCAAATTTGTCACTGGGTCCCTCAGAGAACTGAGTATTGGGCATTTAGATGGCAGTTGGCATCCACCACTGAATTTGGCTTGGAGTGACTGCATAGTGTTTGAAAGCATAGCCTTTGGAGTCCTAGTTCTACGGGTTATTAGTTCTGTTGTCTGGGCAAATTACTCTATCAACCTAAATCTCAGTTTTCTTATTTGTAAAATGAAGTAGTAATAAGCAAAGGGTTGTTGTAAGGATTAAATACAACATTCATTGCCTTTACAAATATTTACTGAGTACATACCATGTGCCAGGCAGTATTAGAAACAGTAGAGATGTAACAGTGAATAAATCAGACAAGGTCCCTGCCCTCACAGGACTTGCATTATAGAGTGAAGAAACTGGCACACGGATAATAAACATAATGATGTAACAACTGCTATAATTGAAGAAGCTGAGAAATGGAATATAGAACAAGGGGCGAGTGTAAAAAGAGAGAGGGCTACGTTAGGTCAGTGTGGACAGAGATATTCTCTCTGAAAAAGTTCTGGGAACTTGAAAGGGCCAGCTTTGTAAAGTTCTTGGGGAAGAACATTCCAGACAAATATGTACATAAGGCTTGGTATAGTGACTACATATAACATTAAGTCATCAAATAGCTGTGAATGTTTCTGCTTCTCTTCCTCGTTTTCCTCTTTAATTTTCTCTTATTTAGGGAATCTGACACTTATGGATACATTTCACTGTAGGACCTTAACTCAATCAGCCAAGTTACCACTTGAGTGGTATCTATTCTATAGTCTGGCTTTTGTGAATGTTTCCCAGGATTATATGTTTTTTTGGTGAGAGAAAGAGACTGACTGTTTTAACCTTTTTTTTTTCTAGAGTGCATTCAAGTTAGCACCAGATTTGAAATCCTATAAAAATTCTCTCTCCATCATATGCCTTTATTCCAACCCTCCCCCACACACATATCCATTGCTTTGCACCTGAATAATTCAGTTTTTAAACTAAACTTACAGGAGACAACAAGTTTTGTGAAAAAATGGTTTGACAGTATATGTATAAATTCTTAGAATTTAGAATTATATTTACACATTAAGTAATCTTAAATCAAAATTCCAGGAACATATCCACTCTGGGGAGACCTCTGAGCACAAATCATTCTCTTACTTTATTGTCTGCTCATTGGATAATACATTTCTCTCACAGTTGTTATTGCAGATAAATGGGAGTTGTTCTATTCTACTACAGTGCTTTTTCCCAATTGTCATGGTTAGGAAGGTGCAAATTGATCTTGATTCTTATTTTCCCCTAAATCCTAATCTATCCCAGTACCCATTCATTCTTCTTATTTTCCCCATTGTCCCACTCCTATACATTTTCCATGCTGTTAACTGAATCTTCCTAATAAAACAAAAGTATACGTACACATACATACATGTGTGTATACTTTGCATGTATGTTGCAATTCTGGTTAATACCTTTCAGAGGTTCTTAGTCCCCTACTTCCCCATTATTCAAAGTGTGGTCTATTGACCAGTTGCAGTGACATCCTTTCAGAGCTTATTGGAAATGCAGAATCTCGAGTTTCAAGCTAGACCTGCATTTTAGGAGATGCCTTGATGATTTTTATCCTCAGTTGGTTTTGCACACTTAGATTTAAGAAGCACTGCCCTATAGGATAAAATTTGCATAGCTTAACCTCACATACATGGCCCTCTGTGCTCTAGCTCTTGTCTAAGTTTCCTGTCTCAGATCCTATCACCCTTCATGCCTGAGCTTGAACCATAGTCGATTATATTTGGTTCCTAAAACAATTTGAATTCATTCTCCTATTTCTATGTACCTGCTTTTCTTTATGCCTAGAATGCCTTTCAGCTCTCTAGCCTGGTGCTTACTTAGTAAGCTGCTACTTAATCTTTAAGACTCAGCTTAAATGCAGATTCCTCTGTAAATATCTTCCTTGATAATGCCCTGTTGAACTGAGCTAACCACTCATGTTCTCTGTACAATATGTCTGTATCTATGTAATAGCCATCATCTAGTTGCATAATTAGTTTTTACTTGTGTTTTTATCTTGCTAGAATGTGAACTCTTTGAAGATGGTGGAGAAGTTATTAGTCATATTTATAGCCAACCACTTAGTATGGTGCTAGCAAGTATATAATGAATGTTGATTGATTTTTTCATGTGACAGGCATTTGGTGGCTATTGCATCGCTGAATAAGTAAATGAATGAGTGGATGAAACCCTCCCTTCCTGCAACTTACACATATGTATGTATATATACACACACACGTGTACATGTGTGTGTATAACATACACTTCACAAGAAATGCTTTTAAAAGAGATCATCTTTGTGTTCTAATGGATAGACTATTCAGTTGACAGGAAATTAGTGAACTTCTCTGTGAATGCTTCCTGGGCCTGAAGTGATACTTGAAATTGTCATTTTAGTGTAAAAGAAATAAAATAAAAGACGAAAGTCCTCACACACTCCAAGAAAAATGGCAACTGGATCACAACTATGATAAACCAATTTATAACAATCATCATTTAAACTTCTAAAATTCAAATATAAAAATAGTTATAAGTTAGTAACACATTTTTGTTAAACAAAAGTTAAAACAGCCAGATCCGTTTTTCAGTCTCATGAAAGACTACTAGGTTATGTATGTTTAACTTAGAAATTTTGTGTAGTATGATACTTAACCTGGTTTTGGGGGAAATTATTTGACTTTATTATATGTATATATTATATATTTACTATAAATGTAATGGTACAGTAATTTCTAAATTATATATTTTTAGTATAAGAACACTAAAAATTATCTGAAAGCTATTCAATAGAAAATTAAAATTTTTTTTTAATGTCCACATCTAAGGCACTTGAAGTTCCTGGGCCAAGGACTGAATCCAAGCCACAGCTGCAACCTACACCACAGCCGTAGCAATGCTGGATCCTTAACCCACTGCACCACGCTGGGGATTGGACCTGCAACTCTGGCATCGCCTGAGCCACTGCAGTTGAATTGTTAACCCACTGTGCCACAGCAGGAACTCCTAAAAATGGTTTTACTGTCCTAAATTACTAGGTCATGAAATAATTCAAAAAATAATAAAGTTTTTTTTTTTTTTCCCCAGAGTGGGATGCATTGTGCTATACTCAGCTTTCAGGGTACAGACTTGTCTAGGAAGGGAATGTAAGTTCACAGTAATTACGCTTTTTTTTTTTTTTTTTTTTAACATTGCTTTTCATTTTAGAGACCAAAGTTTATCAGTACCATAGAATGGTTTTACCCCAAGTAATCTACAAAAAGAATTTAAATACTGTAATAATTATTATTACTTGGAATTTGTCCAGCTATCTCTACAGATGACACCCAGCACTATGCAAGAAGATCCCCAAATAGGTGTGCCATTATTCTGTGGTTGAGATCTGAATTAAAAATTTTAGTCACTTGCAGATGTTTCCTAAATATCATTTTGAGAAACTTAGACAGAAATGCTTCAGAATAATCAAATATACCACTGCCCCAAGCAGCAACATAGTCAACAGTATTCTCCCTGAAGACAACTTACACATATTTCAAAAAAAGAATATCCAAAAGCCAGAGTTCAAGATATGAATCATACCATGTGTTATCTACATCAGCGAGAACTGTGGTGTTCCATAAAACACGTTTAAAAAGTGTTTATTAAAAACAAAGCAATGTACCTCTCCTGTATTTCATGTTTTTACAAAGAGGCATATAATTTATCATGCTGCATTTATGATAATCCCACAATAAAATATATTACTTATTATCAAATACGGCTGTAATTAAAAATTGTGAAGGGGAGTTATAAATATTCTAGCTGATGAAAAGTATTTAAAATCTTTTGCTAAATAAAAACATATTTTTAGCAACAAAAATATTTCTTCCTCCCTGACTTTTATTATGACTCTCCTAGGATTTCAAGCTACAGTGCTTCCTCTCTAGTCTTTTAAAATAAAACTGTCCTGAATTAATACACATGTAATTTACTTAGCAATCTGAAGTTCTATTTAAATCGAGGACAGGTCTAATTGCTAGTTCTTCCTGGCTGCTGCTTGACGTTGACTATGGCACCTGATCTACGAAAATGTTCATTGATTAACATTTATCCAAAAGCATATATTCATAGGTATCAGGAAGACAAGGTCCGTACAAAAATAATACAATCTGCCCCCTTTCTTTGAGTTAGATTTTTGCCAGAATTTTAAATATCTGAGAAAAACCTCTAAGAAAGAGCTGTGTATATTTAGAAAGTGATGGTGTTCTCTGTGTATTTTTTTTAGAAAACACTGTCCAATGTATATGCAGTTTTTTGAAACTCAAGAAGATTATAGGAATAAATTGATATGAATTGCATATTTAATAGGTTGTAATTATGTCTTATCAAAAGCACAACTTTTTAAATCCTTTATTCTTTGGAAATATGGTAATTGTCCCCTTTCCCATGTAGTTAATTATAAATTGCAGGAAGAATTAAATCGTTTAAAACTCTTCACTATTTTTTTCTTTGTCTCTATGGTAGCAGTGAAAATAGAAATGTATTGCTTTGATCTTGTTTTTGAATGTCATTTCTTTCCTCTAAGGATGGACCTTATTCGGCAGACCTGAAATGTTAGGTGTTTTTCATTAACGGTTAATTCAAAAGGGGTGTTTTTTACAGACGACTTTAAAAAATGAGTGGGAGAAAAAAAAATGTAGCTTATTTTAAAAATCATGGCCTTTGTTTCCATTAGAGTTTGTATTTTATGATCTGGTAGATAAGATCTGCCAATGAAGAATATTCATGGACTGCAGTAGTAGATAATGTCCAAAGTTTCTTTCTTGCAAGGAGAAAAGTACAACTGTAGTTCATTCCTCTTGTCTCATCTTGTTATGTCAGTAGGATGCAGTGACAGCATGCGAATATCAATGGCATTTAAGGTATTTTTACAAGACTGTGTTTTTTAATCTTGTATTTAGAGGCTTAATTGGTTTATTGTGTTTAATGCTGCACAGCAGTAATTCAACTTTGCAGATTTCTAGAGCTCCAGGGACTATCGGAACATGGCTCTACAAAATGTTAAAATATTATAATATGTTTTTAGGGATATTTACAGACTAATTATTTAAAGTATGTGATCTCAGACTGTAGAGTCAATTCTGCCTCCCAAATGTAGTCATCCTAAAACTGTTGCAATATTTCAGATATTCTTTCCAACTTAGATTTAAAACTTAGGTTTAGAAGTCCTGATCTTGCTAAGTACTTTCTTGTATTTTTTCTCATTTAATTTTCAGAGTGAACATGTGAGGTAAATATTATTTTATACTCAAAGGTGAGAAAATAGGCTTAGAGAAGCTAAGTGGGGTGAGAAAAACCCCTGATTAATAAGATAAATATTAATATTTATATAATATGAATATACTTTTGATTAGAATGTATACTGAGCCCTGGGCTAATTATATTATATTATTATCTTATATAAGCTTTATAACAATCTTTTAAACATGGTGTTATTCTCATTTTACAGACGAGAAAACTGAAACTCACAGAGACTAAGAAATTTTGGTAAGGTCACAGGTCTAGAAAGCAAAAAATCTAGCATTCTACTCCAAGTCCAATGGCTTCCTCTTTGTATTAAACATTTTTCCCCACTACCTTTTAGTGTGTGTAATGATAGAATGAGCTAACAACTCATGTCAAGTGCCTGGAATCTAATAGGTGCTCAATAAATATAATTTCATTATACACCTGGGAAATACCTTCTTCCAGGGGCCGTCTCTCCCTTGATACCATAAAATAAGTTATAATAATGGCTGTCGTGTACAGTAAATATTTAAATGTGGCCAGCTCTGAGTATTCAGAGTTTATGTAACTCATCATAGTTAATTAATCCAGGTAGCCAGATGGTCAGAAAATTATTTTAACATGGAGCGTTGAATCTCTTATGCACTTAGTTAGCTACAGATTGCACCTCTGCTAACCTGGGCAAATGCCTAGCTGGAGGTAAAAGAGATTTTGGAAAGAGTGCGCATGACTCAGCATCACCATCACTGTCCACTGGAAAACCCTCATTCTCAGCAGAATGGGTCAGCAGCATTTTCCTCATTTGCAAAGGAGCCAAATGCATGAGGCCCCAGCATAGAGTCAGTCTTAGTAAGGATTTCTGTAGAAACAAATTAAGCCAACTCATTTTAAACATCTTTGAAACCTGAGAAAATAAAAGGAAGCAAGTAGAAAGATAAGCCCAGGAAGGAATAAAGTTTTATATTGAAGGAATGATGCCCAGAATTTAATGAGAAAGGTGAGTATGTTCTGCACCTGTAATTGATACATTAGGCAAGCAACGTGCAATGATAGAAGCCACTTTATTTGGGGCTCCTCATTATTTGTTTAAAATTTCTTAGTGTCAATAATCCCAGCCCTACTCTCTTGATGAAAATTTGGACAGTACCATGACTTTCCATGAATTTCCAGCCACTTAACAAGAAATTAAAAGTCCTACAATCACTTAAAGTCATAAGTACAACCTCAGTTAAGTAATTAAAACTGTCCAGTCCCAAATATTAATCAAAACTGAACACTTTTTCTAATTAACGACTCTTTCCTATGATGGGATCTTCCGATAGGATGTCAGCTTTGGGGGGATCCTTTGAGGATAAGCTTCTCTTTTCTTCTTTCTCATTTGCTAGTTGGTCATTGATCCCTTCAGATTTGGAGCATGTGAAGGAAATAAAAATAGGAGAGCGGAAAGTTCTTATTAGACAGAGCCTGGCATATAATAATAATGAAGATAATAACAGAAACGAAGAAAATAGCTGAGTCTTACATAGTGCTGATGATGCATAGAAATAGTTCTAAGTGCTTGTATTAATTTCTTTAATTTTCGTAACAAAGGCAAAGAAAGGTTAAGCAACTTGCCCATGGTCACCTAGCAGGTAAATGGTAGATCTGGGATTTTAACCCAGGCAGTCTGGCTTCAGACTCTTTCTGTTGTGGGCACTGCTGTGGGTCTTAGGGAGTTTCTCTTTCTGGGCCTTTCTGATTAAATTTCCTACAAGGTGGATGATGTACTTTTTTTTAGCCCCAGGTTTCACAGCAGTCCCTGCCACATCAAGGATTGTGTTGGCAGGCACTGCAATGGCTCCAGGATGGCTCTTTTGCCCTGACAAACTCTGAAAGCACATGCTGGCCTAGATGAAGCCACCTCTCCTGAGGCAATAACCAACTTGCCATCTTATTTCACTTGTTAAACTTTTCAGGTGAGAATAGGATACCTGTATACTGGCCTCTCAAATCCAAAGAAGTTCTATCAGGCTCTATGTATGCACTCACTGAAGCCTCTTTCACTAATCTTGGGTAGACAATGAGACCTCTCAGCCCTTCTCCAGACATCTCTTCCATTTGTGAATCTCCAACCAGCTGGCCTCGCATACCTTCAATGTAGATGAGGGTTTATTTATTTATTTTTGACCATGCCTGTGGCATGCAGATGTTCATGGGCCAGGGATCAAACCCATGGCACAGCAGGGACCTGAGTCACAGCAGTGACAACACCAAGTCCTAAACCACTAGGTCACCAGGGAACTTGTAGAAAAGGATTTAGAGACTTAAAAGTGGTTCTTGATAATTTCCTTTGAAAATCATAGCACCTCTTGTGGCATCTCATTTTTATCATATCTTGATGTCTTGGGGCTTCCAGTGTACCATCTTGTACACATATTTCTGCTTACATTGTATTTGTGCACCTGACAAGATTTGATTTTCTCCTTCTCTTTAACAACGTGCTCTGAAATTAGCACGTTTATGGAAAATTAGGAAACTAATTGCATGAAAACCTTTATTTGCCTAAATAGATTTATTTATACACATATGCCTACATGCAAACATATATATGTGTATACACATTTATGTCTGTATATACACATTATATATTTATATCTATATATCTGTGGATTTAATGATTTGGAGGCATCCTGGGAGTTATTTTTCAAATTTTTTGAAAACTACCTTAACTTTTTCTGTGCTGAAACATGTATTTGACTAGACTTCAGAAAGAAAATGTGTTTTCTAATAATTTTAATAAGAATTAACTCATGGGAGTTCCCGTCGTGTCGCAGTGGTTAATGAATCTGACTAGGAGCCATGAGGTTGCGGGTCCATTCCCTGGCCTTGCTCAGTGGGTTAAGCATCTGGCGTTGCCGTGAGCTGTGGTGTAGGTTGCAGACGCGGCTCGGATCCCGCGTTGCTGTGGCTGTGGCGAAGGCCGGCAGCAACAGCTCCGATTAGACCCCTAGCCTGGGAACCTCCACATGCCATGGGTGTGGCCCTAAAACGACAAAAAGGCAAAAAAAAAAAAAAAAGAATTAACTCATAAATATAATAATGTTTTCTTACATATAACACTTTATTAATTATAAAGTACATCTCACATTGTATTTGTAAGCACACTTTACTTTCGCTATACTACTTAGTTTTGTCCCTTGGACATATATTTTAATCTCTTTTTCTTCATCTGTCATACACCTGAGAGTTTTAGAAAAGATGGGAAAGACACTCTAAGTGCTTTTTCGGAGGCTAAACTCAGGAGAGCTTCTTGAGTTTTTTATAGGATCAGGACTAGATCCCTCTGGATCTACTCCCTGCAGGACTCCCTGCTATCTAAGTGCTGTGATGTAGAAATGCATGAGGGGAAAGGCCAAAGTCACATTTCTCTGTAGCTTAGAATCATTCCTAGGTTCCTGTGGCCCCAAATCAAGGCGTTTCATTACTATGTGCAAGAATACCTTCATTCAGCTGTCAGATATGGTGCACTTTTAGCTGGAACACCCTCTACTCAGCCTTTCCCTCGCTAACAGCTTTACAGAAAGCTGAAGCGTCTCCTCTATAAAGATCTTCCTGATTTAGGTCAGAAGTCAACATTCTTGCCTTTGTCCTCAGTTTCTCAGCACAATTTTCCACGGCCGTTGCTCAGTCTTTACTGCTGCCCCCAAAGGAATGAGATGGGTCTTTTTGATCTGTCCATATCACATTTTATTTATACCATAACATTAATATTGCTTTATAATTGCATTTTGTTAATTTGTCTTTTTCTTTGGACTGAGAACTTCTTTAGACAGAGACTGAGTCTTGATATATCTTTATTTCTAACACAATAGCTAACACATACTAATTTTCATGAATATTTGTTCGCCAACTAAATAAATAAATGAATGAATTGTCCTAGTACTAACCCTGTTTAAAATGTAATATGTTGCATTGTATCTCCTAAAAAGTTGGGAGCTCTTTGAGAGAAAGGATTTAAATTTTTGTATCTGTAAACTTTATACCTCTATATATAGCTAGCATGGCACCTTCCATGTAATATACGTTTGAGAAATGAGCGGCTGAATAAATGAATGAATGGATGTGTGTATAGTGCTATCATGTGAGACCTTTTTTTTTTTTTTTTTTTTTTTTTTGCTTTTTAGGGCTGCCCTCGTGGCATATGGAATTCCCAGACTGGGGGTCAAATTGGAGCTGCAGCTGCTGGCCTACACCATAGCCACAGCAACACAGGATCCAAGCCATGTCTGCAACCTACACCACAGCTTATGGAAATGCTGGATTCTTAATACACTGAGTGGGGGCAGGGATTGAATCCACATCCTCACGGAACTCCATGACACTTCTTAACCCAGAAAAATCTTCTATGATTATGAGACTCATTTTATTGTGAACAAAACAATAGAACCTTTTACTTCTTTTTCTGCTTTCAGAAGAACATGGTATTGTTAATGAAACACTTGGATCAAAATTTTCTTTGTGTAAATCAGTTCTCACCTTGCCACACATAAACTTGCTCTGAGGATTAAATGACTAAAATGTCTATAAATGCTCTTGGTAAGGAATTCTAAAAGGGATAAGCCTGTGATAAAACAAAATTTCTAATCTTTCTGGGGTTGGGACGGGTTGAGTAGAAAATGTTTAGAGTTTTCTTTGTCAACTGTTTGTCACTGTTCAAATTCTTAGTAGTTATGTATTTACATATTCAATCTGAGGTGTAATTGTCCAGCATATTTGACTCATTTGCTTAGGATATTCTGGAATGCAATATATCAAGATTTTAAACTCAGAAAAAGATAACCAAGGAAGATAAAAGATTTGGAGACATCAACTTGTCTAAACAGCACAGTAGTTTAAAGACCAAAACCCGCTGAGAGTTTTGTCTTTTAAGAGAGCGTGTTTTTCAGAGTTAGCATTTCGGATCCCTGAATCCTGCTGAAGTCACCTATCGATAATCTAGAGATATAAATATCCAGGGTAGATGGATGAGAGAGAGAAGGGGAAGGAAAATCTCTGTCTTTAGGGTAATTTGTTACCAACTTCTATCTTAAACTTTTGCTTGGAGAGACAGGCTTGGCCTTGAGGTAATTCTAATGTTTCCTCTTGATTTTTGGCCTAAGAATTAACTTAAAAATAGACTAGAGCTGGTCCTTTCCCCTAGCATGAATACTGGTCCTTGTTGGACCTCTAAGGATTGCGAACCTGCCGAGTAAGCAGTAACCCCAAACTCTGTTATGGTGTCCACATTAAATATTAGAAAAAAAATCCCAAAAAAGAAGAAGGAAAAATTCTAGGAAAAATAATTTTTTTTTTTTCCTTATCTAGGGCCTCACCCGCGGCATATGGAGGTTCCTAGGCTAGGGGTCTAACAGGAGCTGTAGCAGCCGGCCTTCGCCACAGCCACAGCAACATGGGATCTGAGCCGCGTCTACAACTTACACCAGAGCTCACGGCAACACCGGATCCTTAACCCACTGAGCAAAGCCAGGGATTGAACCCGCAACCTCATGGTTCCTAGTCGGATTCGCTAACCACTGAGCCATGATGGGAACTCCTTAGGAAAAAGAATTTTTAACCTTTTTACTTCACTTACTGTGACGGTTCTCTTGACCCACGTTAGATCATCTTCTTTAGAAGTAGAGTGATGGGTTAGGTATAACCTGAGGCTGGCCTTTCAATAATCCCATGTGAGTGAGAAGCTCTTAAGATTATCTGGTCCAGCAGTTCTTAACCTTTATTGTCACACAAACTTATAGAGAAAGAACCATATCCTATGGTGACTGGAGATCAGAGTGATAGGGGTTCTCAATAGGAGGGTATAATGTTTTGGAGGAGAAAACACATTAAATTCTTGGGAGGAGTATAAGTGGGTCTATGAATGGGTCAAATGAAACCTCTCATTTTACACGTGAGAAAAGTACGGCTTAAGGTGTTAAAGTTACTTTCCCAAAGTTCCATAGTTAGGTTAATAGAGACACTGCCAAAATCCAAGATACTAACTTCTATTTCAATCTTATTTTTTTTTCTAGTCACACCCTATGGATTACAAAATAATATATGTTTTCATGGCCTCTGTGTTCAGTAGGGCTTCTAATGCGTCTGTCCCTGTGTAATCACATTGTTAATCTTCTTGATTAAAACACTAATGGGAAGGCCTTAGCATCCAAAACTCAGGTAATAGGGGGACAGGGGCCTCACAGAGATTTCCATTTTTCTTTATTTCATGCTACATATTTATACAAGTTTAAACACTCCTTATTTACACTCCCTGTCACATTCAGTGAGTACGTATATGCCTCCAGCTAAGTACACCTCACTTATTTATTGAATTTTGCCTCTTTACCATGTGTTCCATAAAGATATTCACTATCTAGATATAAAATAAGCTTATTATTACTGCTAAAACCAACAAGAACAATTATGAATTATCATAAAGGGCATATTCCTCGCCATTAATATTATTTGGTATGACTTCTCGTAATTAGAAGCAATGGTAACATTTTAATAGTGCTTCCAAATTTCAAAAGGCTTAACTTCACATGTAGATAAATTATATTTCTCTGGCTTAAGGTATCAGAAAAGGAAAAGAAAATTGTCCTTTTATTTTGTATTTTCTTTTTCATAACATCCTTTCAAATTATGGTAATTATCTGAAGCAAATCTTTATCTATCATCTGGCAACATTCCTGTGAATTAGGCAAGGCACTAACTGTTTTACAGATGTCACTACCAAGACTCAGACTGCCTCCTGACAGCAAGCACGTCGGGCAGCTTAGCTTGAAATTGTTGTCATCTGATACTAGTCCAATGAACCTTATGTACCTTTTGGTACCATATGTCATATTTTGATTTAAACAAGAAAACTAAGCATGGAGATTGATGATTTGAGTATATATATTTTTATGATGACTATATCAATAATCACTCAAACAGTACTTTGGAGCTTAGTGATGCCTTAAAGATATACTGCCTAAATGAATTCAGTACTTTATCCCAGTTGAGTCAGAACTGTTAGGACCATTGATAAGATGAAATCATATTAGTTGCTGGAATGTCTTAAGCCCCATTAAACAGAAAATGAAAAATACCAGCTTCTCATAGAAGCAGTGTGCCTGGGTACCAGAGTCAGTCAAATTCTGTTGCAATCGCAATTATGCTGCTTTCTTGTAGGGTAACTTATAGGTGAATTTCTTACCTTTTGTGAACCTCAGTTCTTTCTCCTTTAGAATGGACATAGCAAAACTTTCATCCATATTTGTTGTAGTGACTAGTGATAATATAACGAATCCAGAATAATCTCTAGTATATTTAGTAGATCAATAAATCACAGCTGTGGTTTATATGATTATTATTAACATTGTTAGTAGTATTTCTATATTATAATTGAGTGTACAGTAAAATAAATAGAAAAGATTTTTCATTAGAATCACCTCCTCCCCCTTAGCACTAATCGTTATTACAGGGACGAAGCAGTATTGCTGGTTAGAGAAAAACCCTTCATTCTCTCTCAAAGGCCAATTAGAAAAGAATTTATAGGGGTTACAGCAAAAGAATAGATTAGCTTGTGGTACATTCCTTGTGTAAAAGGAAGTGCCTAGAAAATGGTTTAGAATGTCAAATCTCTGTGCTCCTTGTTTCATTTCTTTGTACTTAGATTTCTGATGTGACAAGAAAGCCTTCTAAAAATCTATCCTGTACAACTCGACAGTCTAGGATTCTATGAAATGCCCTAGAGAGAATCATTACCACTAGCTCACAGTCTGGAAGGGGAGACAAGTAAACAAGTCTTTCTATACCTTGACTTACCTGATCTCACCAGGGGGGCAGGGGTCAGATCAGCATTATCAGTGTCTCTGGGAGCCTGGAGAAGAGACCAGTTCTGCCTCTGGGTTAGAAGGGTTCTCAGATGGTTCCCACTGGGACATGAAGGCCAGTGGCTGAGGAAGCCTGGTGCCAAAAACCTAGTCCTTAAATTAATACAAAAGGCAAAGAATCATTTCTTGTGCCTTGATAAGAGAAATTACATACCTAGTTTCTTTTAGCACCGCATCAAAAATCATTCTTAAAGGCTTCTCTCATACTTGTAAAGATGATACACATGTTTACCACGCTGATGATAAACATGTCAGCTAGTTTATATTGCTGCACATAGTATATAGACCCTAACATCATTTTTACTTGTTTGCAGCAAAACCAAGGCAAGTGTCCGGCCCAGAATTGTGCAGTGGAAGCCCCAGCTTGGATGCCGGTTCACCACTGTACTGTGAGTTTGATTATTTGATTATTCTGACATTGGCCAGATTAAAGGAGAATTGTTTTGATATTTTGGACGAACCTTAGTGGATGAGCTAGAATACCCTCTGAAATTCATGAGTAGAGCAGACCTTTTGAAAGGAGAAAGAATGTCTTCTTAGGAACTCTGCATTGTAAGAAATACCTGTGTTGGGGAGTTCATGTATTTCTTTTGTGGAATCATGATAACTTGCAAAGGATTTGTCTGAATGGGTTATTGATGACTTAGAATTGAATAGTCTTTAAAATGAATATATTTGCGGATGCATTTTTCTCAATAGCTGCATATTCAGCAATGCTTGGTTTTAGATGCCTTAGAGAAGGGTCTTTCTCTCCTGCCATTGTTGTGTTGACTGTGATGAGTACACGGATTTGCAATTTTCAAGTCTTTCTGGTATAATAATAGCCTCTGCATTTGTGTGAAATCTTCCATCAGAGAATTTTCAAGTGCGTTGGAAACAAACAGGTATGATATCATTATTCCTGTGTTGCAAATGGGAGACTTAAATGCAAAAGGAGTAAGAATAGTGCATCAATTGTAAAGCTGCAAATAGACTCCAGATACCCTGACTATCCTTTTATGAACTTATTCCACTGTGCTGTGCTCTGAAATAAGTGAAGAAAGTGGCTGATTTCTATGATACTCTGTTATATATACATTGCCTGAATGAAATGACGGTGGTTCCTCTGGGAACTGTGCGCTGTAACTGACAGTTTGCATGTCCTGAAATGATTTGTGTATGATGGGGACAAGAAGTTTCAAAAGTTACTTTTGGGGCATTCCCCTCATTTGATCCACCTATAGGCAGTATAAAGCGGTATGTGGAACTCTTTAAATGTTCTCATCTATTGCTGATGTACGAGCTTCTGAAAGGTGCAGCTGCATTATCATAGCATTACTTCTGACTGGGATAAGGCAGTAGGCCTGGGGAGCCTACTTTTCTTGAAGATGGTGTGAGACAGTGAAGCCTCTTTCTTTATCTGTAAAAGTAAGAAAAGGTAGGATAGCCCTTAATGAAAGAGAGATGATGATGCTAAATTTTGGAGGCATTCCTACAGTGCAGAGGCAGCCCAGACCTGCTGGAGATGAAGAATAAAAATGTCACACTTTTGTGAGCAGATGGTCAGAGGGGAGTGAATGCTTAGGGACTCTGCCGATGCCAGAGAAAGGATGGGTTTTAATAATTCTATTTCTTCATTACTCACTCCTTTTGATGAATTACTCACTCTTGATGATGATGTCTCAAATTACTGATTTACTCTCTTTTTCTCCAAGGAGACCATGTGCTCTCCAGGGTCCTACTGTTCCGGCACCTAGGTAAATGCCTGGTTTATGGTAGGAGCTCTGGGAGTGCAGATTCAATACATGAATCTTCAGTCTGTTGATTTCCTCTTCATAGTAAGTTTCAGTAAATTATTTTACAACTCTCACATTTCTCGCTAGAGAGGAATAAATGCATTTTTACTTTCTTGGGTGGGTGGTTTCCATTTCTCACCTTCAAGTGTCCTTCTGTACTTGTTCCTTCAGAGTACCATTGACTATGTGTTTTGAGGAATTTTGTTTTCAAACTACACAAAATTTAGTAGTGTAATTCAACTGTGTCAGGTACTGTACCGATTGCTAGAGATACAAAGATATAGAAGACAGTGGCCCCGTTTTACAAATATATCTGTGTGTAATACCAGTAACAATTCTGATTCGTAGATGCTCCTCCAATACACTGGTAACTTCAGCCCAAAATTAAAGAAATTCAACATTTTAGTTACTTTTTGCCATGTATCGCAAGTCTATCCATTGTTGTGATTCTCTCATTTGGATTATTGGAAATAGTTCATCCTTTATTATTGCCTTGGAGTTGGACTGCTTAGGATCTGGGAATCCCAGATTAGGTCTTTTTGTTATAGGACCCTGAAGACCAAATAGATGACTTTATTTAAGAATCTTCCTGGAGATCACAAGTCAGGAACGCCAACACTGAAGTCTGATTTTCAGTTCTATAGTCAGGTGAGAGCATCAGAAAGATGTTTCTTCTTGTCCATGCAATGAAACTGGCAACTGCTGGTTAAAGAAATTTCCTTTGCCGTTTACTTAAATGTAACAGTCTCCCAGTGTGGCAGACACTTTTTGAGGGAATTGCAAAACCCATAATAATTCTGCTTTCTCTGTCAGGAACCCCAGTTTGCAAAGGTGGGCTCCCAGTGGTCATGTTTAGGCTCTGGGAGTCTGTCACTGGCCATGCCTGACAGATCCAGAGGTAAATACCTAATCCCAGGTGAGCTAGTTTGAATCTCTCTCCTGCGAATTGGAAATTTGTACCAGAGAAACATCAAACTGGTAGCCATCAGTACTAAATTATATGAATGACCATAGTTTGGAAAACTATTCTGTGAACTTCAGTTGCTGAGATCACTTGAGCTGCTGTGTATCTTCCCTTTGAGGTTTTTGCTTACTCCAAGCTCTCTTTGATTTTGTGAAAAGGTCCCAATAACCTGCTGATAATCAGTTCCCCTCAAGTTCTCTAGATTTTGTTTTGCTTTATTTTGTTTATTTGGGAGAATTTATTGCCCTTTGGTTTACTTTTAGTAAACTCCCTTAACTAGCATCCCATGCCTGCAACATTTGTGAAACTCCCACTAGAACTGATGTAACGAGTAGTGTCTCAGGCAGAAAAGAGCACTCAGAACTGTGGGCTTTTGATAATTCAGAATAGTCTATTCATTTCCAATATCTGATTATGTACAAAACTTAGGTACATAAAATGAGCAAAGAATAATTTGGTAAGGACTTAATCCATACTGCAGAATGAGAAGTTTGGACAGTTTAACTATATAGCTAGCAGAAGCGTATTTATATAACAAAACTACATATGATATGTAAAGTAGTTATGGTATTAATTTCCATTTTTTCATCTCTCAGGAATTAGAGAAAATCTTAGCCTCCTGTGTTAGAGAATGTCTTATCTGTCTCACATCCTCTGTGGGCTGAAGCAGGTTATAAATAAGTTAAGACATACTTACATTCATAATAAATGGATAGTTTCTGTTATCTTCATGTATTTTTCAAATTTACTTGATTCTTTCCTGTATTTCTCTCTCCACTGCCCTATACTTCTTTTTTGGTGTTTTGCTCCAGAATAGTTGTATCCTTATAACTGGGCCTTATTACTTCTTTCCAAAGAGTTCTCTGGTCTTTGTGAGTGCATTTGCCCCCAGGTTCATTTTAAGCACTGATCTTTTATCCCTGGTTTTCCTAAGAAGCCTTCTTTCTCCAAATTGCTTTGCAGATGCCTGTCAACAGCTACATATTGCCTTGAACATGACTTCTATAACTCTGTTACTATTTGCTCACTCTCTTCCTGGATGCTATCTTTTTTGGCACTCCACCTCACTGTAATAATAAGACCAAAAGGTGTATTTTAGAGACTTTTCGTTTTAGTCAGAAATTTCAGTGTGCAGATAGGGGTTTAAGCAGAATAGAAATTTTACCTCCAGTAACTATACAGAAACATGGACATGCTTATAATCCCTGAATAATTATAAAGGAAATATCTTCCCTAGTAAGAAGTGTGACAATACTCCTTTTATGTCTGCATTAAGCACTAGAATGAACCTTCCTTACATCTCCATTTTTAAAAAAAATTTTTTGCATTTTATTTTTTTATTTTATAATTTCTATTTTTTCCATTATAGCTAGTTTACAGTGCTCTATCAGTTTTTTACTGTACAGCAAGGTGACCCAGTTACACATACATGTATCCATTCTTTTTTCCATTTTAAATTTAATTGGGTTGTATGCTCTTTGGTTTGTATGATCATGAACATGCACATAGTGGTTATCTGAACTCCGGCCACTTGTAAATAAACGAGAAGAGACCCACAGCTTCTAGGATTTGGCTGAAGACAGGCAGATCTTTGAACCTGGAGTGAACAAAACTCGAGTTTCTGGCAGCTGGAAACAACCAGCCTTAGACTTGACCACCTGTGGGAGGCTTGAGTGGCTGCTGCATTTCAGGCCATGTCTCTGGACCACTCAGTATGGCTGTGGCTTCTACATGGTTTTGGTCTCTTTGAGGAATGTCCCCAATCCTCAGTTAATAAGCATTCCTTAGAAATGGCTATAATGTATGGTTTTATTGATTAGACACGTGATATATAAATACACGTGATTTGTCTAGAGTAATTACTTTGATGTTTGCACCACTCCTTAGTCCTGGAAATTAAAAAAATATTGTAATGAGAGAAGTTTCTAAAAGCTGCGTTAAAAATGAAATCTCTGCTACTGTGGATCTTATCGTGGATATTATTATATGTGTGTATATATGAATATATATTATGTAATATTCATCCATAAATATATGAAATACTTTCAAAAATAATAAGCATTTGCAAATAACACTACACTGTGAATGCATCAACTCTCATTTGCTGAACTTATTTTGGAAGCTGTATTCTTCCAGCTTGGATTCTTCAGGATAAAGCAGGAAACTATACATGCAAATAATCATTGTAATGGGTAATCCATGCTATAAAAGTCTGTACAAAAAATTGTAAATTTTCAGTATTGGAGATTTGCCTCAAGATGGATTTTAGAAGACAGAGAAGATGCAATATTTGGTAATAGTTAGGTATACAAGCTTTGGAATTGAATGAGGTTTGTGTGAAAATATGAATTCTGCCACTTACTAGCCATATAACCTTAGATAATTTACTTAATCTCTCTGAATTTACACAAATAACATGACTTTTTGAGATTTACATGAGATAATGGATGATAAATGTTAACACAGCACTTGGCATATGGTAATTTCTTGATAAGCAGTAAGAGAAATAAGAAAAGGATAGGTCATTCTAGAAGAAAGTGGCTGGCAGTATGAATTGGTGAGGAAATGTGTAAAAAGCAGGCAGTGAACTCATTATTAACCTATGGATATTTATCTAGATTTATTAAGGAGGGCCCTTTCTTCAGAAAGGGATTCAGGCTGGGACAGGAAAGGTTTCCAGGGGTTAATGTACACCTCTTCATGATTTTAAAAGGAGAAATCTTGAAGCTCTTGAAAAGAAACATTCTGCCTTCTGACAGGCAGGAACCTATGATATAGGAGCATCTTATTAACAAGACATGTTTGCATTCTGAGCAATATAAAGCCATTTTTGAAGAGGGGCTAGATAGTCTTTTTAATTTAAAAGCATATTAACATTTCCCTACCCTGTCTCTCTAGATTATGAAAGCAATTTTTCTCTTTTATGGGAAATCAATAAAAATGGACGTTCCTCAAAGAAACCAGAGGAGATGTTCTTTAAAGTGTTAATTGTTTCAGCATGTTCTCCCAGACCACCTCCCATTACCCACAGTTGGCATCATTCACTCTAATTGAAGCCAGTTAATACAGTATGTCTACACTCTTCTATTACAGCACAGTTTTTTTTTTCTCCTTGTTCTGATAACTTCTCCCCCACTCCCCCCCGATTCATTGTATAATTTCATTTTATATACAGTCCAAATAAACACCCAAATTGTGGCACTTAGAAACATGCAATCCAGTCATAAAATAAATAATGTTGTGTCTGCTCTCTGGGTGTTTCCCAAGTTCCTACCAACACAGCACCCGCTGAGCGAACTCTGCTGCTGGGAAATTACACCCAGGATGGCTTTGACGAATATTTTCTTTCCAAAAACTGGATACAATTTTTATTTTTTAGGACAAGGTTTTCATACTATCAGCAGTTAGTTCCCTTATAGAACAAAAAGTCAGGACATTATCAGATGATCGCAATTTTAGGAAAATTATGGAAAATTACAGAGCACAGAGCCTAAATTGGTCTGCACTGGGATTAGAGTGCATCTGGCCATATGGGTGGTAGTCATGGGTTAGAAAAGAACCCAGAGGGGAAATTATCTTAGAAAAAATTACTATGCACTTTAAGAAATGTGTACTCTGTGGAATGGCTGTGATTCCAACTTGGCTGTAGCCAGGGCTTTAAATCAAGGGAAGTGAGAGGAAGATTAGGTATAATGGATACTTCCATTCCCACCCCACCCCTTCTGTCCCTTAGAGTACCTTGGATTTATACTGGTTTCCTCTCTAGGTTCGAAAAAGCCTACTGGGAACTGCAGGATTCATATCAAATAATGTTGTTATAGTAAACTTTGAAACACACTCAGAAAGGGAACCCACAGTATTTATGGAGTTGGAGGTGGTGTTGGTTCATGGGAGATATGTAAGGGCATCTCCAGGGAGCACAGATTAAAAACTATACAAAGTATAGAGCAAAAAACATGTAAACACATACCCAGCATACCCTGTGCAGAGATGGAGGTTTCAAGTCCAGAGATTGTTGGCAAGATATGAGAAGCTAAGTGGAAGAAAGGTAGGCAAGCACCTGGGAGCAAAAGATAGGCCCACAGTAGAACTGAAATCAGCAAACTGTGTTCATTGTCCCAAGCTACCTCTTTCTGCACATTTTAGTAATCCCTCAAGTTTCCTCTTTACCCATCTTGACTGATGTTGGGGCCTCAGCATTCACCTACCTCTTCCCACCTTCTCTTTTTGGCCTCACAGCCAAGGGTCTAATTGAACACAGAACTAATGTAAATCCTTATGACATTTTTCGTATGGGTATTTGGGATTTTTTTTTTTTTGGTTGTTGTTTTCCATCAGCATTTTTATTTTTTCCACAGATTTACTGAGATATAATTCACACACCAGGCAAATTTTCCATTTAAAGTGCACAATTCAGTGATTTTAATGCATCCAAAGAGTTGTGCTCCTCTCACTACCACCAATTTTAGAACATTTGCATGACCTTAAAAGAAACCCCATGCCCATCAGCAGACTCTCCTCACTCCTCTTTCATCCAGCTCCAGGTAATCACTAAACCATTTTCTATCTCTATGGATTTGCTTATTCTAGACATTTCCTGTAAATGGAATTATAAAATATGTGTTTTTTTTTTGTGACTGGCTTCTTACACTTAACATAGTATCAGCACTTATCCATGTGGTAGCATGCATCAGTTTTTCATTATTTTATTTTGATTAATAATACTCCATTGTATGCACACTCCCTATTTTGTTAATTCATTCATCAGCTAGTAGACATTTGTGTTGTTCGCCCTTTTTCTATATTATGAATAATCCTTCTATGAATATTTACAGGCGAGTTTTTGTATTCATATATATCTTTAATTCTCTTGTATATGCATATCTAGGAGAGGAATTATGGGGTTGTATGGTAACTGTTTACCTTTTTAGAACTGTTTTGTAAAGCAGTTACACTCTTTTATTTTCCCAACAGCAATGTTCGAAGGTTTCAATTCTCCATATGCTCATCAGAATTTGTTATTACATGTCATTTTTATGGTAGTCATCTTAGTGGGTATGAAGTAGCATTTCACTGTGGTTTTGATTTACATTTCCCTAACTGTGATATGTTGAGCATTTTTAATATACTTACTGGCTATCTTTGGAGAAATGCCTTTATAGTTCCTTTACCTACTTTTTATTTGATTTTTGGGGGGGCAAGTCTTTAAATCTTTGAGTTGTAGGAGCTCTCTGTATGTTCTTAATACTAATCACCTATTAGATATATGATTTGCAAATATTTTGTACCACTCTAGGATAGCCTTTTTTTTGCCTTTTTAGGGCCATACCTACAACATACAAAATTCCCAGGCTAGGGATTGAATCATAGCTGCTGACCTCAACACTACAGCCACAGCAATGTGGGATCTGAGCTGTGTCTGTGACCTATACCACAGCTCACAACAATGCTGGGTCCTTAACCTACTAAGTGAGGCCAGGGATTGAACCCGCATCCTCATGGATACTAGTAGGGTTTGTTACTGCTGAGCCACAAGGGGAACTCCTCAATAGTATCATTTGAAGCACAGGATTTTTAAATTTTGATGTCACTTGTCTTATCTAAGGAGACTTCACATAACAATGTCACAAAGATTTATTCCTATATTTTCCTCTAAGAGTTTTATAGTTTTCAGCTCTTACATTTAGGTCTATGATCTATCCTGAGTTATTTTTTGTGTGTTTATAGTGTATATAGTTGGCCAAGTGTCCCTGAACCATCTGTTGAAAAGTATTTTCTTTCCCCATTGAATTACCTTTACATCCTTGTTGAAAAATCAATTGACTATTAACGTAAAGGTTTATTTATGGACCTTCAATTCTATTCCATTGATTTATATGGCAATCTTTATTCAGTACCATACTTTCTTATTTATTGTAGCTTTATAGTAAGTTTGAAATCAATAAATATATATCTTCAACTCTCTTCTTTATCAAGATTCTTTTGGATATTCAATGTCTCTTGCATTTTTATAAGGATTTTACAATCAGCTTGTCAATTTACAAAAAAGGTATCTGGTGTTTTGATATTGATTTCACTCTGTACATTAATCTGAGGGATATTGCCATCTTAACAATATTAAATCTTCTGATTCCATGAATGTTTTTCCATTTTTTTAGGTTTTCTTCAGTTCCTTTGTTCAATGTTTTATAATTTTCAATGAGTATAAGTTTTTAATTTTTTTGTTAAATTTATTTCCAAGCATTTAATTATTTGTGATACTATTATAAATGAGTTTATTTTCTTAATTTCATTTTCAAATTGGTCATTGCCAGTGTATGGAAATACAATCAATTTTTATTTATTGTTCTTATACCCTATAACATTGCTGAACCTATTTATTCTAATAACTTTTCTTTTTAAGTGAATCCCTTAGTTTTTCTATATATGGGATGATGCCATCTGCATAAAGAGATAGTTTTACTTCTTCCTTTCCAATCTGGATGCCTTATATTTCATTTTCTTGCCCAGATGCCTTGGCTAGAAAATTCAGTACAATATTAAATAGAATTGGCAAGAACTCCCATTCTTGTCTTGTTCTTGATTTTAGGGGAAAGTTCAGTGTTTCATCATTACATATGATGTTAGCTGTGGGTTTTTTTATAGATAACTTTTAGCAGACTGAGGAAGTTCTCTTTAATTCCTAGTTTATTGAGTGGTTTTTTTTTTTATCATGAAAGAGGGATTTTGTTTGATTGTTTATGTGTTTCTTTTTATATTTATTTTTAACATAAAATTTTCATGTGCTGAAAGAATGTTGGCTTATACTGAGAACATTAAGTAAAATTTTTCTAAGTTTCCTGAAAGTATATTCTATCTACTCACAATCCACACTTGTATTTGCCAAAGGGTACCTCTTCCCTTCTTTGACAGATGAGAAAACTGAAGCTAAATTTTTTTTTAGTATCGCAAAAAAACCATTTTTTGGTGTTCTCTGGGTATCCAATCTGGTGCTTTTTTCATATAACTCTCGAGCAACTTTATGCTCTTGAGTTTGCTGTGGAAAATAATGAGTTCAAGAGACTGGTTTTTCAGTAGCTGTGCCTTGTGTCATGGAAGGTGCCACCTGGATTCTATACATTGAATGGTGGGTGACATTGCATTGTTGGGCAACCATATTGGCAGCCATAGTAGCACCTTTGAAGGTCTCCTTTCTTAGTACTGTCAGGATTTATAATCTTATACAATTTATTTAGGGAGGAAGACCATGTAGGTAACCACTATGTAGAGTCCTAATAAATCTGAGTACTAAGAAATTTAGCTATGTCCTTCTTTTCAGAGCTAAAGTAATTTTTATCGTGTTTTTTCTTTAAGAGTATTGCAAGAATCTGTCTTCCCTCTTCTTGGTTTCATCATTTGATATAGACATTAAATATAAAAGTTTCTCTCATAGATCATTCCATGACAGAGCTATAAGCTATGAGATTGTTTTTCATAGGTCTGTAGAGGGATGCTAATATAGAATATAATGATTCAATAATACGTAAATTATTAAGAATACAAAAGAAGCTATACAGTGATGGCTCCATGTATTTTCCAATTCAAGGGCTTTGTCTCTATGTCCAGAAAAATTCCTGGAAGAACTGAGTTTTTCTTCTCTCTGAAATCAACTTAAGGAAGCTTCAGCTGTATTTACTAAACAATGTTTTGCTTACTTAGTATTTAGCAACCCTAATGGCGTAGTAATAAACTGAGAATCATCTAAAAATAAAAATAGTGTTGAAATAGTCTAAATCAATATTTCAGGTGTTCCCGTCGTGGCACAGCAGAAACGAATCCGACTAGGAACCATGAGGTTTCAGGTTCGATCCCTGGCATTTGTCAGTGGGTTAAAGATCTGGTGTTGCCGTGAGCTGTAGTGTAGGTCTCAGACGCGGCTCGGATCTGGTGTTGCTGTGGCTCTGCCGTAGGCTAGCAGCAACAGCTTCGATTAGACCCCTAGCCTGGGAACCTCCATATGCCGCAGGTGCTGCCCTAAAAAACCAAAAAAAAAAAAAAAAAAAAAAGCAAAATTTCAATGCTCACAACTCATTTACAGGGTTACTATTCCATGATCTTACTGTGTGAACTTCTTAATATTTCTCAGGCACATGTTTGAACTTGAGAGACCCATTATACCTTATTTCTGAGCCAATTTAGATACATTTCTAATAATCATGGCTACTTATTACTAATTTCTAATTATTCATTAGAAGATACAGATAATTAGAACAGGAATATGGAAATTCAGGAAAAGACATTCCTAAAGCCTTGTATATTAGCAGCCGTGGAAGTGACAGCCAACAGTGAGGAAAGATGCAAATGTTAGAAGCAAGCACAAGACCTTAAACCCTGAGTAACTGAGTTGTGGGGGCATGGCTACATTATAACTTAATTTTTTTTAAATAAGTAAATTTTTATTTTTATTATTCTTTATTTTATTCTTAATTGATCTAAAATAAAGCTTTTTAAAAGCAATAATGATAATATGTTAAGAAGTTACAGCACTTGGGTAAATGGGCTAAATGATAAAATATCAGAAGAGATGGAAGGAATTAGAAATTCTCTGTTATAAGGTACCTGCCCTTCTTTTTCTTTGAATTATAGTTGATTTACAGTGTTGTGCCTATATATACACACACACATATATATATATATATGTATACACATATACCTGTACATACTTTATACTTCTAGAAAACTATAGATCTTTTTCTCATACTATCCATCATGTTCTATCCCAGGAGATTGGCTACAGATCCCTGTGCTATACAGTAGGACCTCATTGCCTATCCATTCTAAATGTAATAGTTTGCATAGAGGGCACACTTGTGCTTGCCAAGGGGGAGAGGGAAGGAGTGGAATGGATGGGGAGTTTGGGGTTAGTAGATGCAAACTACAACTTAGTATTTTAGCCGGTGTTCATAAATGTTGGCCACGAGTCAATACATAAAAATCTAAAATTATGTCTAAAAACTTTTTTGGAGAAGAATTACCTTTGTGGCTTCTAACTGTAACTACTAAAAATTTGCAAATTAAAAAAAGGTTCAAAAGACAAAAACATACTTCAGGGGATAAACTTCAGTTCTCTGGGAGATTGATGTTTGGAAACACATTTGATGGTTTTGATTGATGAGCAGATAGCTGGCATGTTTCACCTCATACCTCTCTTCTCAAACTGAAGCAGCTGTTATGGTTTGAATTTGTGGTGGAGACAAAGATGGTGTTGAGGGGGACAAAGAAACTGAAGGCAAAACAGGGAGTCCTGGTGATATGTGAAAGATTTGCCTTGGGGTTTGTTGTGTCACTGATTTTTAATAGTACAAGCTCATGTGTTGGCATTACATGAGCTTTTCAGTGTAGGTTAACATTCTTCCTATTAAACTTTTCATTCATTCCTTAAAGAGGTGGTGTTTCACTGTAGTGGGGGTATGAAGTTTGGAGTGAAGCAGAACTTGTTGAAATCTCCTTTCTCTCTCTAGGTATATGAACTTAGTAGGAATTTCAACATCTCTTTGTCTCCCTTTTCTCATTTGTGAAGTAGGAATAATAATAGATACATACCTTGCAAGATTATTTTCAGAATTAAAGATAATATATGCAATATGCCTACATCAGTGTCTGGCATATAGTAAGTATTTGGTACATGTTGATTTTATTATTATGGTGTTATTTTTATCAGCAATATAGAACTCTGAAGTTAGTTACAGTTTGAGACCTATATTTGCGCCCCCAAAGGCACTTGAGCAATCGATTCTCTTTCCTACTTTCAGATTACTCGGATGGTGTAAAATATAATTGAAAGGTATGGAGTTTAAATGTCTGAGTTAATTCTTTTAAAAAGAATTTTTATTATAGTTGGTTTATAGTGTTCTGTCAATTTCTGCTGTACAGCAATGTGACCTAGTTATACATATATATATATACATTCTTTTTTCCACATTACCCTCTATCGTGTTCTAACACAAATGATCAGATATAGTTTCTTGGGCTATACAGCAGAATCTAATTGTTTATAAATTTCAAATGCAATAGTTTGCATCTACTAACTCCAAACTCCCAGGCCATCTCTCCCCTTCTCCTTCCCCCTCGGCAACCATAGTCTATTCTCCATGTCCATGAGTTTGTTTCTTTTCTGTAGACAGGTTCATTTGTGCCATGTATTAGATTCCAGATATCGGTGATATCATGCGGTATTTGTTTTTCAAAAGCTAATTTTTTTTAAGCATAAAGGTTGAATTTTGCTGACAGTGATTTCTATTATAATTTATATATTTTTGAAAGTCATTTGTGAATTTAGAGCCATGGCTATATTCTTTTTTGGCTACTTGAATTACTGAGAGAATGGGTTTCAGCACTGAGTGGTGAAAGAGCCTCTGGAAACATATATGACTGGTTTGGTTGTGAAGTGCCAATTCCAGAGCACTTATAATGGAATTTCCCTTTTTTTCTATAAACAATGTAAGTAAATGTCTTATGAACTCCTCTGGACACCTTTCCCTACTATCATATTATTCTGTTTTATTTGATGTTTTAGATTGCTGTGGAACAAATATAGACATCATCAGGTGCTCTTGGTTTGGGTGTTGGTGGCCATTGATAACCAACTAAAGATATGAGTCATGAATGACAGCTCTTCCAAGTGAATAATCCCACCTTGGAAATCCTATACTGAACGCATCTTCTTCAGGAACTTTTCATCCAAAATTATTCAGGGGATGGGTATATTGCCCCAAATTAACATTTAAATAAAGTCCATCCAAAATATGAATGGGGGGAACTCTAATAAGTTATTATTATAGGCTTTTAAAAATATTGATTCTTCGTGCATTTTTGTATATTATTAATTATTTATAATGAACCTAGAAATCTGAGGAAGTAACAACAAAGAACTGTTATTTAAATAACTGAATTATCCAAAGAAGATACAGACGTGTTCTTGTCAGAGACTCCCTTATACCTGCTTACTATTCTGACTTTCTGTGCTGTTCTTCTGGTTATGCTCATCCCCTGCTCAGGCTTGCCTCATTAGATTTAGCCTCAGGTAGTCCAAACAGAGGAAGCTATTCCATGAGGCCATGTCTCTAGCAGCAGCCAGCTTCCTACAACCAGTACAGAGCAGGTGTCAATGACAAACCTCTTGAAGCAGCCTCCAGCGACTCCAGACCTCTACAGAATTGTACAAATGTTTGGACAAACTTTGGCCTGAAGAAAACTTTAAGCAGTGGTTGACACAGAAATGAAACAGTAATTGCTTCAGCTCCTCAAGGAGGTCCCTTTGGCAGCAGGCAGCATAGTTACCCCACTGCCTCATAAAAACAGCCCCTCCTAGCCTGGTTTAATGGACTGGTTTCAGCAGCAAAAGGTATAACAAATGCATGTAATCAAAACCCCAAACCTAAGCATGGTTGGAGAAAATGGAGAAGGAGCAGGTTGCATAACAACTGCTCTTCCATTATAGCAATGAGGAAAAATGTATACAAACATTTGAATATTTCATTTACTGTCCCATATATTTTCAACCAACTCAGAAAAAACACCTCATTAAAAAAATCAATGCCATTCAAGTCTGGATTGACTGAATAGCCCAACCGTGGGGAAAAAATGCTAAATGATCTTAAGGGCTCTTTTAGATTGCATTTTGGTAAAGTAAAGTTTTTCTGTAATTTAATACCTATGACTTAAGCACATCCTATAAATATCCTGTCTCTAGATATACTAATACTTACTCTGTCAAAATAACTAGTTTATTTCTGCAATGTATTTGGTCATACGCCATTGTTCTTTAGGTTGTGTCAGCAGTTTCATTAAAAAGTTTTACTCTATTTATAACTTGGAAGCAAAAATGCATTCTGAGCTAAAACTTAATGTCCAAAGTCCTGTCCAAAAAGAGTTTTCTAAAATACACACAGAAGTTTTATGACTCTGTGAAAGCTTGAGGTGTATAGGGAGATATATAAGACATCAACAAAAGAATCTCAACTATTCCTGTGCATCAGGACAGCTCTCAGAACCTGGGAAAGAAACGAGGCTTTGGAAGGGAATACAATTTTTTATAACACTGTGCTGGAGAATCACGGAACTTTGTTGAAGATTTTTGCATCTATATTCATCAGAGATATTGGCCTATAATTTTCTGTTTTAATAGAATTTAATTGAATATTCTGTTTTATTCTTATTTGGCAGAATTAAGTTGGGAGTATTCCCTCCTCTTCAGCTTTTTGAAATAGCTTGAGAAGGATAATTATTAACTCTTCTTTATATGTTTGGTTGAATTACTCTGTGTAGCCATCTGGTCCTAGGCTTTTGTTTGCTAGGAGGTTTTGGATTACAAATTTAATTTCGGTGCTAGCGATCAGTGTGTTCCAGATTTTCTTTTATTTATTAATTATTAATTTACAGTCCACTTACAATTATTACAAAACATTGGCTATATTCTCCTTGTTGTACATTACATCCATATAACCTGTCTTACACCCAAAAGTTTTTACCTCCCTCTACCCCATGCCTATACTGCCCCTCTGTCCCCAGTGGAACCATTAGTTTATTCTCTATATCTGTGAGCCTGCTGCCTTTTTTTGTTATATTCACTAATCTGTTGTATTTTCTAGATTCCACATATAAATTGTATCATATGATATTTGTCTTTCTGACTTACTGCACTTAGCATAATACCTTCCAAGTCATTCTGTGTTGCTGCAGATGGCAAAATTGCGTTCTTTTTTTTTTTTCAGGGCCGAGCGGTATTCCTGTGTATGTGTGTGTGTGAGTGTAGTGTGTGTGTGTGTACCACAGTCTTTGTCCTTTCATCTATTGATGGACACATAGGTAGTTTCTGTATCTTGGCAACTGTAAATAATGCTACTGTGAATCTTAGGTTGTATGTATCCTTTCAAATTAGTGTTTTTGTTTTATTTGATATATACCCAGGAGTGGAAATGTTCTGTCATTTGGCAGTTCTGTTTTTAGTTTTGTTCAGAAACTTCTGTACTGTTTTCCACCATGACTGCACCAGTTTACAATCCCACCAACAGTGTATGAGGTTTCCCTTTTCTCTACATACTTGCCACCGTTTTTTAATTTGTGGTTTTTATTTTTGACAACCATTCTGATCAGTGTGAAGTGATATCTCATTATGTTGCTTTATTTTTTCCTTTGGCCATGCCCATGACATGCAGAAGTTCCCAGGCCAGAGATCTAACCCAAGCCACAGCAATAACCTGAGCCACAGCAATGACAATGCCAGTAACTACTAGGCCATCAAGGAACTCTTCGTTGTAGTTTGACTTCTATTTCCCTGATGATTAGTGATGCTGAGCATCTTTTTATGTGTCTGTTGGCCACCTGCATTTCCTCTTTAGAAAAATGTTTATTCAGTTCTTCTGCTCATTTTTAAGTTGGGTTGTTTGTTTTTTTGATATTGAGTTGTATGAGCTATTTATGTATGTTGGATATTAATGCCTTATGACTCATATCATTTGTAAATATTTTCTCCCATTCACTAGGTCAGTTCTGTTCAGATTTTCTGTTCCTTCCTGATTTAGCATTGGAAGATTTTTTATTTCTAGAAGTCTGTCAGGTTGTCCAATTTATTGGCATATAATGGTTTATAGTGTTCTTTTATGAGTTTTTATACCTCTTTGATATAAGTTGTTATTTTTCCTCTTTCATTTCTTATTTTATTTGGATCCTCTCTTTTTCTTGATGAACCTGGCTAAAGACAATAATTTTGTTTATCTTTTCAAAACACCACCTTTTAGTTTCATCGATCTTTTCTATTATTTTTTGTTCTCTATTTATTTCATCTCCAATCTTTATTATTTCCTTCCTTCTGCTGACTGCAGGCTTTTTCCTCCCTAATTCCTTCAGGTGGTAGGTTAGGTTGTTTATTTGAGATTTTTCTTGCTTCTTGAGGAAGGCTTGTATCACTATAAACTTCCCTCTTAGAAATGCTTTTGCGGAGTCTTGTAGATATCAGAATATTGTGTTTTTATAGTCATTTGTTTTGAGGTATTTTCTGATTTCCACTTTGATTTCTTCATTGACTCATTTTTTTTAGTAGCTTGTTTTTTAGTCTCCATGTATTTGTGTTTTTTCCATTTTTCTTCCTATAATAGATTTCTAGTTTCATACTATTATGGTTGGGGAAAAAAATGCTTTTTGTACTTTCTCTCCACTTAAATATGTTGAAATTTTTTGTAGCCTAGCATGGTCTATCTTAGAAAATGTTCTGTGTGCATTTGAAAAGGATGTATTTTGACCTTTTTGGTTAGATGTCATATTATAGATAATAGGACTTCCCATCCAAGGATAATATATAGAATTATTTATTTACATAGTCCTATGTTAGTTCATATATGTATCAAGTGTTATATCCTATTCGTATATTGCTCACTTTATCATTATTTAATGCCTTTATTTTTCTTTTGTTATGAACTTTTTTTATAGACTCTTTTGTCTGATGTAAGTATTGCTATGTCTACTTTCTTATTGTTTTCATTTGCATGAGTTATCTTTTTCCATTTCTTCACTTTTAGCCTTTGTGTTATCTTTAAATCTGACGTAAGTCACTTGTAAGCAGTATGCAGAGGGGTCTTGTTCTTTTTTTATACAACCAGTCACCTTATGTCTTTTGATTGCAGCACTTAGTCCATTTATATTTAAAGTGGTTATTGATAGATATCTACTTATAGCCATTTTGTTTCTTATTTTCTAATTGTTTTCTTAGTTATTCTTTTTGTCTCCTCCCTTGTAGTTAGATAATTTTATTTTCAATTTTTAATTATAGTTAATTTACAGTGTTTTTTCAGTTTCTGCTATATATAAAAGTGATCCAGCCACACATACATATTTTTTTTTCATGCTATCTTCCATCGTGTTTGAACCCAAGAGACTAGGCGTAGTAGGACCCTGTTACTTATCCATTCTAAATAGTTTGCATCTACCAACTCCAAAGTCCCCATCTATCCGCTTCTCTCCCTCTACTTCCCTGGCAAACACAAGTCTGATCTTCATGTCTGTGATCTGTTTCTGTTTTGTAGATAGATCACCTGTGCCATATTTTAGACTCCACATATAAGTGATATCATATGGTATTTGTCTTTCACATTCTGACTTCATTTTAATGAGAATCTCTAGTTCCATCCATGTTGCTACAAATGGCATTATTTTGTCCTTTTTGTGGCTGAATAGTGTTCCATTGTATATATGTACCACATCTTAATCCATTCATTTGTTGATAGACATTTGAGTTGCTTCCATGTCTTGGCTGTTGTGAATAGTTCTTTGGTGAACATAGGTGTGCATATATCTTTGACTGAATGTTTTGTCTGAATATATGACCAGAAGTGGGATTTCTGGATCATGGGAGTTCTATATTTAGTTTTTTGAGGAACTTCCATATTATTTTCCATAGTAGTTGTACCAATTTACATTCCCACCAAAAATGAAGGAGGATTTCCTTTTCTCTGCAACCTCTCCAGCATTTGGTATTTGTTGACTTGTTAATGATGGCCATTCTAACTGGTGTGAGGTAATTTTGATTTGCATTTCTTTAATAATTAGTCATGTTGAACATTTTTTCATGTGTCTGTTTGCTGTCTGCATGTCTTCTTTGGAAAAATGTCTATTTAGGTCTTCTGCCAATGTTTTGATTGGGTTGTTTGTCATTTGTTGTTGAGTTGTGTGAGTGGTTTGTATATTTTGGAGATTAAGCCTTTGTTGGTTGCATCACTTGCAGAGATTTTTTTCCCATTCTGTGGGTTGTGTTTTCATTTTTTAGTGGTTTCCTTTGCTGTGCAAAAGCTTTTTAGTTTAAGTCCCATTGGTTATTTTTATTTTTACTGTCATTATTCTAGGAGGTAGATAAAACAAAATGTTGCTGTGATTTATGTCAAAGAGTGTCCTGCCTATCTTTTCCTTTAAGAGTTTTATGTTATCTGGCCTTACATTTAAATCTTTAATCCATTTTATTTTTGTGTATGGTGTTAGAGAATATTCTAATTTCATTCTTTTACATGTCGCTGTCCAGATTTCCCAGCACCCCTTATTGAAGAGACTATCTTCCCTCCACTCTGTTTTTGCTTCATTTGACATAGATTAGTTGACCATAGGTAATTTGGTTTATTTCTGGGCTTTCTAAACTGTTTCAATTATCTATATTTCTGGTTTTGTGCCAGTATCATACTGTTTTCATGATTGTAGCTTTGTAGTATTCTCTGAAGTCAAGGAGCCTGATTCCTCCAGTTTCATTTTTGCTTTTCAATATTGATTTGTTTATTCAGGGTCTTTTGTGTTTTCATACAAATTTTAAAATATTTTTTCTAGTTCTATGATGAATGTCATTGGTAATTTGATAGGGATTGCACTGAATCTGTAGATTGTCTTGGGTAGTGTAGTCATTTTGACAGTATTGATTCTTCCAATCCAAGAGCATGGTATAGCTTTCCATCCTTTTGTGTCACCTTTGATTTCTTTCATCAGCATCTTATAGTTTTCTGAGTAAGGTCTTTTGTCTCTTTAGGTTGAAATAATTTCATTTTAAAAAAAATTTACCGAGGCTTGATCTGTGGCCCAAGATATGATATATCCTGGAGAATGTTCCATGCACACTTGATAAGAAATAATATCCTGCTGATTTGGGGTGGAAAGTTTTCTAGACATCAGTTAAGTCTGTTTGGTCTAGTGTGTCATTTAGGGCCTGGGTTTCCTGGTTGATTTTCTGTCTGGATGATCTGTACATTGCTGTAAGTCCCCCATTACTATTGTGTTACTATAAATTTCTCCTTTTATGGCTGTTAGCAGTTCCCTTATATATTGTGGTCCTTGTCTGTTGGGTGCATATATATTTATAATTGTTATATCTTTTTCTTGGATTGATCCTTTAATCATTATGTAATGTCCTTTTTTTTGTCTCTTGTGACCCTCTTTATTTTAAAATCTATTTTGTTCGATATGAGTATTGCTACTCCTGCTTTTCTATAATTTCCATTTGTGTGTAATACTTTCTTCTATCCCCTCACTTTACATTTGTATATGTCCTAAGATCTGAAGTGGATCTCTTGTAAACAGCGTATACATGGGTCTTGTTTTTGTATCCTTTCAGCAAGTTTGTGTCTTTTAGTTGGAGCATTTAATTCATTTACATTCAGTGTAATTATGGATAAGTACGTACTTAATTGCTATTTTAAAGATTATTTTGGATTGTTATTTTGGGTCTTTTTTCTTTTCTTCCTCTTTTGTTGTCTTCTCTTGTGATTTGCAGACCATCTTTTGTGTTACTTTTGGATTGCTTTTTCTTTTTTATGTATGCATCCACTATAATTTTTTGATTTGTGCTTCCCATTATATTTTGATATAGCCATCTATATGTGTGCAAAATTGTTTCTGGGTGCTGGTCTCTTAATTTCAAGTGCATTTTCAATGTTTTGCATTTGTCCCCTCCTCTTCTCATGCTTGCTAGTTTTGATATCATATTTGACAATGGGTGATTTCCTACTTTTATATTATCTTTGCCTTTACCAGTGATCTTTTTTATTTGTAATATTTTTGTTTCTAATTGTGATTTTTAATTTTCTGCTTAGAGAATTTCCTTTAGTATTGTTGTAAAGCTTGTTTGGAGGTGCTGAATTCTCTTAGCTTTTGCTTGACTGAAAAGCTTTTAATCTTTCCATTAAATCTGAATGAGAGCTTTGCTGAGTAGAGTATTTTTGGTTCTAGGTTCCTTCTCTTCATCACCTCAAATATATCTTGCCCCTCCCTTCTGGCTTGTAGGGTTTCTGCTGAAAAAGCAGCTGTTATCCTTATGGGGCATCCCTTGTATGGTATTTGTTGCTTTTCCCTTGTGGCTTTTAATATTTTTTCTTTGTATTTAATTTTTGTCAGCTTGATTAGAGTGTGTCTTGCTGTGTTTCTCCTTGGCTTTATCCTGTATATGATTCTCTGTGCTTCCTCAACTTGAGTGAGTGTTTCCTTTCCCATATTAGGGAAATTTTAAGCTATAATCTCTTCAAATATTTTCTCTGGCATTTTCTCTCTCTCTTGTCCTTCTGGAACCCTTATGATGCAAATGTTTGTACATTTAATGTTGACCCAGAGTTCTCTTAGACTCTGCTCAGTTCTTTTCATTCTTTTTTTCTTTACTCTTTCCTGTGGCAATGATTTCCACCTCTCTGTCTTCCACCTCACTTACTCGTTCTTTTGTTTCTGTTATCCTGCTATTGATTCCCTCTAGTGTATGTTTTTATTTTGGATATTGTGCTATCCACCTTAGTTTGCTTGCTCTTTAAATCCTCTAGCTCTTTATGAAACATTTCTTTTAGCTATACAACGTGTCTCCTTTTTTCCCAAAATCTTGGATAATTTTTACTATCATCACTCTGAATTATTTTTTAGTAGATTACATACTTCCTCATCATTTAGTTGTTTTTGTGTGTTTTTGTCTTGTTCCTTCGTCTGAAAGCTACTTCTTTGTCATCTCATGATATCTACCTATCTGTTTATTGTCCCTTTGACAGCAGGTATGTAGATGCAACAGCAGGTGCAGGTGTCAAGTTCTGGAGTTCTCGGGTGGTAGCAGTTCACATGTACCTAGAGCATGTGATGGGAGAAGCAATATCACACTACCTCTCCTGGGGCTGGATGGCTATCAGGGATGGAGTCTGTGAGGAATGTGGCAGTGATTCACAGTTCACAGAATTGGTTTTGTGGTATGAGAGAGCAGCAGTGGCTCGTGCAACCTGGCCTACTACCAGGTAGCTCTCAGGACTGTTTCCTTAGCTGGCCATGTCAGCAGCTGCGCCTGCAGTCCCTCCCTTTTCTGGGGAGGCTCTTATGGTTGCCCTTTGTAGTTGTAGGGGGGCAGGTACCATTCTGCAGTACTCTCCTTTTTTGGCTGCTCTAGGGATCTTTCTCTGTAGCCCCAAAAGTCAGGGGGCTGTCCCCTAACTGTGGCTTAAAAGCCCCAAAAGTCCTCTCTGTAGCTGGAGGACGTGCACTTCTGGTGGTCCCTCCCCAGACCTGGCTGCTGGCAGGAATACTCTCTGCAGCTGCCATAAATCAGAGTGTGTACCAATGGGCCTCCCATGGTTCCCTTGGCACAGAAGAGGTGCCACTGGCATGGGACCCTTAGGGCTGCTGTGTGGAGCTCTGGAGTTTGGGTTTTTCCTGGTTGGGTGTTTTGCAGCTCCTGTAGGGAGCACATACTGGCAGTCCTCTTTTGCTCTTTTGGTGTGGTTGGGTGCCACTAGCACAAGCCTCTGCAGAACCACTGGCCAGAGCCAAGGAGATTGTGCTTTTCCTGGTTGGGCAAGGAACATATACCAGCAGCCCTCTCCTGGCTCTTCTGGCATGGAACAAGCACAGCTAGCACAGGGGCCTCTGGCAGGAGACCCAGAGGTTTTATTCTTTCCCCAGGCAGCTATTCTGTCTGCTTTGAGTTCTCTGTAGCCCTAATGGTGGGGCTGCTTCCCAGTTGTTGCTAAGCAGCTTCTGCTGCCAATTGGCTCCCAGAACTGAAGCAGAAAGTGTCCTGCAGCCTAGGAGTACATGCAGGGAATGAGGCTATAGAGGTGGATTTTGCCCCTTCTCTCCAACACCCCCAAACAATGACTCCTAGACTCTAATCCTGACTTGGTTGCTTCAGTTTCTGTCCTCAAATGTGGTTGCCCTATACTCTAGTCCCTCCATACTTTTCCATGCAACAACCCCATTTTGTCCCCACCTAGCCAGCTCCAGCTCTCTCTTTGAGTCTGATCTCTAAGGCCAAAGTTTTAGTTCCCAACACCTGTTGGCACCCTCATAAGGTTGCCTTAGCACTGTCCTTTGTGGATGATTGTTTCCATTTTAATTGCTTCACACCAGTTGCCTAGAATTATTCCTCCATCTGACTGATCTCCTTGCTGATGGGTGAACTTCCCAGGGTTCAGGAGCATTTCCTCTTTCCAGCTCCCTCTTAGAGGGTGCAGGTCCCAGCTACTTCTTTCCTCTTCTCTCTTTTTCTTCTTTCTTTTGTCCTGTCTGGTTTTGTGAAGATTTTATTGCTCTGTCATAATCCTGAGGTCTTTTGTCAGTATTGAGCAAATTATCTGTGGGAACAGTTCTCCATGTAGATGCATTCTCAATGTATATGTGGGAGTAGGTGAGTCTCATGTCATACTACTCCACCATCTTCTTCTCAGTGCTGATAATTTTCATTAATGGTATGCTTATGTTCCTTTCTCTTTGTGTGTGTGTGTGTGTGTCATAGGCTTTTTATTGTAGTTAACATGAAGTTCATGTATGTTGACCTATAACTATATCTGCTTGTTTTAAACTGGTGGTCACGTAAGTTCAAACACATTCTAAAAGATCTATATTTTTTACTCCTCTATCCCACATTTTACGCTTTTGATGTCATAATTTATATCTTCGTGTTTGTTCCTTCACTGTTAATTGTAGTTTTAGTTGATATTACAATTTTTTGTCTTTTAATTTGCATACTAGCTTATTTAAGAGGTTGATACACAGCCTTTACTATAAATTTGTCTTTACTAGTGGTATTTTTCCTTTCCACTAGAAACTTCTTTTTTTTTTCCATTTAGAGAAGACCTTTTAACATTTCTTTTAGGGTAGGTTTAGCATTGATGAACTGTTGTTTGAGAATTTTATTATTTACCCTTCATTTCTAGATGATAATCTTGCTGAGCAGAGTATCCTAGGTTACAACACTTTAATATATCATGCCACTCCCTTCTGGTATTCAGAATATCTGTAAAAATAAAAATTAGCTGGTAGACATATTGGGGTTCCCTTGTATATGACTCTTTGTTTATATCTTTTTGCCTTTGGAATTTTCTTTTTGTGTTTAACTTTTGCCATTTTAATTATGATGTGGCTCTTATGGGGGTCTTTTTAACTTCATCTTGTTTGGGACCCTTATGCCTTATGTACCTGGATATCTCTTTCTTTCTTCACGTTTGGGAAATTTTCAACCATAATTTCATCAAACATATTTTCAACCAGTTTCTCTCTTCTTCTAGAACCTCTGCAATGCAAATGTGGGTGTTTTTGATGCCTCAGACACCTCTTTGTTGTATTCTTCAGGTCTGACTGATTCTCTTATATATTTTCCAGTTCCTTGTTAAAATACTCTCTATGTTCATCTGTTCTTTTCCCAAACTAGGTTAGCTTTCTTACTAGTAATGCTTTTAATTCTTTATCTAGTAATTTGTTTCTGTTTAATTAGTTGTTTTTTCAGGGGAGTTTATCACCTTTTATGTGAAATAAATGCCTTTGTCTTCTCACTTTGCTTATCGCTCCCTGATTCTATGAAATTAGATGAAACATTTACTTATTCTTGTCTTGAAGCGCTATTCTATGTGGGAGCATCCCTGTACAGTTTGTGTGTGCCCAGGGGCTCTGGTGAGAGACCTGTATCTGACATGAACACAGGTCCCATCTTTCCCCAGGATGTGCTGGTAGCGATTACTTTGGTAGGATGTGGGGCTGGAGATGTAGGTCCTAATGCCAGAACCAGGTGTGAGGCAGGGTTTCCTCTCTGTTCAGTGGCTGTTACCACCCTACTGGAAACCACGTTTGACCCTACACTGCTAGAGTGGCAGCTCTGAGGGTCAAGTCCAAACTGGCTCTGTTTCCTTCTAAGTGTGCTCTCCCGCATCCGGCAATGGCATCCTCAATCCAGAGAGGAACAGTGCTAGAACAAGAAGGGCTAGAGCTCAGTGTGGGTTGATGCATGAAATATGGTCGGCCCAGCATCAGTCAGGGTTATAGAATATTCATGATGTGCTGCCTCTGCAAGCAGCAAGCATGTCAAAGCAATTGACAAGCTGGCTCCATCACTCACAACAATGCACTTCCCTTGGTTATGGCAGCCCTCGTCCTAGTATGGAGCTGTATTGTGGAACAAGAAGGGCTGGAACAGATGTTTGGTTCAGGCTGGGATACACACTAGGGCAATCTGCTGCCTTGTTTCTTGTGTATAGTGAATGCATGCTCTTCATAAATGGAGTCTAGGTATCTTACAGTTCTCCTGTTAGTCCCACTGGTTTTCAAACCAGCTTAGAGGCTTGTCTTCCTAGTGTCAGATCGCAGGACTGGGACACACAATATGTGGTTCAAACCCCTCACTGCCAAGGGAGAATCTCTGAACTAATATAGTCTTCTTCTTCTGCGTCACCTCTCAGGGTTGCAGACCCCAACCTGCTTGCTTCTCCTCCCTTCTCACCTGATTCCATGTGAATCTTACAGCCTTGTTTCTTAGGCCTTTTTGCAACTCTCTAGTTTCTTTTCAGTGAGAATCATTCCACATGTATATTTGTTTTTGATGTGTTCATGGGGGAGGGAGCAGTGAGCTCTGAGCTTTCCTACTCTGCCTTCTTGATCTCCTTATTCTAGTTTTAAGAGTCTTTAAGACTTGTAAGAGATGCAAGGTCAAGGAAGGTGCTTTTGCCCTCCTGAATGAGAATGAGAATATTTAAAAGCTAATATGTCTGAGAAACCAACTGAATTAAGGACTGAGAAAGGTTCAATGGGTTATTCAATGTGAAACTCATCGATGGAGTAGTTTCGATAAGTAGTAGGTATTGAAGAAGGTTTGTAGAGATGGGTTGTTACAGTACATACTTTGGGCTAATAAAATCTTATGCTTCATTGAAAAATGCTGATGGTAGTATTGTTAGAATGAGAGTTAAATATATGAAAGAGAGGCCTAGCCAATATAAATGTTTCCTGAGAAGATGGTGATGGATGAGATCCAAAGACTGTGTGCCATGGTACATCTAATATGTAAGCACGGGTGTGTAAAGATATCAGTATGTTTACATGTTTATGGTGAGAAATTGAGAAAAATCCATTTATGGCTTCTATTTACTCTGAGAACTGTAAAGTAAACAAGAAATCAGTTTGCTGACATTGAGAGGAGAGGTGGAGAGAAGAGTCTCATATGTTAGCGCTATCATTATAGAGGATAGGAAGAGGAGATGACCAGAGAAATGAATTAAGACTGCCTAGAGTTTCTTCAGAATATAAAAGTTTAGTCCTTTAGAGAAGATGCTTTCTTACCAAACCCACTCCACACTTTGTTTTCTTTGTTTTGAATTCTCTCAGCTCATATAGAGGCAGCCTCCATCACATCATACCAACTGATTTGTCACATGTTAAATGACTGTCTAGCTTTTAAACATTCGTGTCTAATCTTTGCAATAGAAGAAGGCAGCTCAAGGATACAGAACATGGCTCTGCGGTACCTAATGGAATAGTGTGACCGTAATAAGGGTTGTTAATGACTTATAAAACTCAAAGGGGGCTATTAAGCATATGTCAAATAGAGGCATTCTATACTGTGAACTCAGAGCAAAGTTATGATTCCTTGTTTTATATCTGGTTTTATGCAATAAAACATAGAGATGGTCATCTCCATCTTTTTCAGTTAAAAGGGTGACTTCGTTTTACCCTTGAAGACTTGGTCTAGGAGTTGTCACTTTGAAGCCTCTCCTGACCTCCAGTAATGCCACTGAGCTCTATCAGAATTATCATAGCATTTTTCACACTGAGAAACATTTTAACGTTCCTCTGTTTCTCTTCCCCCTTAGTCAGATTCCTTGTGCAAAGTGGCTGCATCTTACTTAGCTTTCATTTCTCAAAAACTAGCCTAGAGCCTAGTATGTGTAACATGTTCATTAGAGGCTCTTGAAATTGAAATGCATGGAATTGAAATGCATGGAATGCATGAACACAACAGAAATCGCTCTTGATTCTTTTGATTACCTTCAACTCCAAGAAGACCTGAATTGAATTGAATTGAATTGAACTGAATTCCCTCTCTATTCTGTGTCTCACCGTTTACAAGTTTGCTTAAATCAGAAGTTGAGAATTTCCTTTAATTCTTACTTTTTTGGTCACCTTTCACATTCAATCCATCATCATTCTTGTCAAATCTATCTCCAAAAACATTTTTAGAATTCATTTATCTTCATCTTCACTGATGCCACCAGAGTCTCAGCCACTACCATTTTCATTCTGGACCAAAAATAAGAAAATTTTAATTTGATCTTTCATTTTCATCTGGCCCTCCCCCAACAAGCTAGTATTTGTACATCAGCTCAAATAATCTGAAAAATATATAATTCTAATCATTTTAGCTCCCTTCCATGACTTGAAGCCTTTTAATGACTTTCCATTGTACTAATGATGCATATTAAACTCTTTGATGCAGTGTCCTCAAATCCTTGCATGAAATGGCCTTTGCCTCTCTCCTGCAGTTCACGCATGAATCTTTTCCTCGCTCACTGACTCTAGCAATACACACACACACACACAGTTTTAGAAGGGCTTGCTATCTAAGAACCTTTGACGTCACTGTTTCGTGTATCCAAAACATTTTTTTTACACACTGAATAAGTCCCTTTGGTCTTTACATTGCAACCTAAATGTTGTCTTTTCAGAGATGTCTTCTCTGTCCACAGTTTCCTCTTGACGATAATTTTTTCTCTCTCTACTGCTAAGTACGTACTGTTTTCCTTCATAAACCTTTATCACAGTTTTTAATTGTATATTGTTTGCTCACCTGTGTATTGTATGATAGATTGTAAGTTCTGAAATGGCCAGGAATTTGTCTGTTCTGTTTACTAGTGTGCCTGTGGCATAGAGTTAATTATATATTTGTTCAGTGAATGAATGCATGGATGCATCAATGAATTAATAAGAATGAACAAATGAATTCATGCATGAGTGAATGAACAGACAAGGCAGAATGAGGTAGTTTGACCTCAAGGTTATTGTGGCAATAACATATGGAAATGAGCACAAGGAAGTGTGAAAAGCAAATGACTTGTACACTTATTAAGCATTTACATTATGTTAAACTTGCCAAATCCTGCTTTGCTTCATTGCTTCATATTTTAGTTTAGCTTTTGCACTATGAAAAAAGATTTATAACGTTTTGAGATTTAGATTTTCTTGTCACTCTTACTAAGAAGGAGCCTATTGATATGTCATAGTTAACTAATTGAAACAAATTTCTTCATAAAAGAAAAGTCAAATCTGATGACCTTTGGATGACTTGTATATTTATGTGTGTGTGCACATGGGAATGTATCTTAGTAAGATGCATAAGCCATATAGAGAAGTGTGCCATGCCTTGTCTTTCTGATTGTGGAGTGCTGCTTTAACTTAATTGAATTGCTTATCTTTAGACAGGGAGAAAATGAGAGCTACTAGGTCTTCATGACAAGTCATACTTGGTAGCATTATTGTTTCTCCTGGCTTTTCTTTCTTCATTCAGTTGTTCATTCATTTCTTTCTTTTTGTTTCTCTTTTTGGCTAGGTTTTCTTTTACTTTCAAATTTAATATCAAAGACCTTGTGTAATGCTTATATCAAAAAGCTAAGGGCAACTCAATCTTCTCACTCTTCTTAACTATAGTTTCTCTTCCTGTGTTCCATAAACTCTGGATTCTTAAGAATAACTTACTTGGCCAATACAACTTTATGCATGGTATCAGAAGTGGAGGAAAACCCTAACAAAAGTGGATAAATAACTTCAACTCTGTTATACTAAATAAAGGCTCAAATTTATTATGATTGATGAATTCCAGACTCTTGGTTCTACTGAATTACACTGTAGCCTAAATTAGACTTTGACTATAGGAAAAATGTCAGAATAATGGAAATTCAGGTAGTTATAAATTATAGGACTATGATGAATTAAAAATATACAGTTGATTAAGGGTATTATTTCCTATTATTGTAAGGGCACATAAGGTGAACTGCACAAGATTTTTTCAAAAAGGCATTATGAAGTAGGAAACATTCATGCTTTGCTTTAACTATAACTTTTCTCTTGATAACTCACCATACAAAATTGACAGCAATGCCGATAATATTTTTCACTCATTTGATAGACGTATATTAATTACCTGTTATAACAAAGGACTTTTTAGTAAGGCAGTGTGGTGTTTAAGAACATTGAATTTGGAGTCACAGTTAAAATGCCTCTTAGCTGTGTGACCTTGAGCATGTAGCTTTATCTTTATGCACTTTTATTTAATCATCTATAAGTTTTATGAAAGAGTTAAGATGGAACTAAAAAATATTTTCTTCACATTGATATAATTAAATTATGTAAAACAACATAGATCCTGGCATGAATAAACACTTGAGAAACAGTAACCACTTTTGGTCTAGTTCCTTTTCTTATTCCTGTTTTTAGAATAAAATGTGACTATTTTATAAAAAGGTAACATTTCATAATGAGATCATAATTATAAAATTTAAATTAAAAAATAATTTTGTTATAGATGTAGCTGAAAAGATGTACTGAGAAGATGCATAAGACATGGTACTTAAAGATGTTTACCCTATCAGTTGATATCACTTAGTACTTTGAAAGGTAGCCATTGTGTGGTTGACTTTAATATTGAACCCAATATGCAGCCACAAATCATATCCTTTTATCTTCGTTATTTGGTCTACACAAACAGTTTATTCCCAGTCCATGAAGGTCTGTAGTGGCCTGCAATAATATGGCATGGTCATAGAATTGCATGTCGTCTATGCAGCCAGAACAAAGGTTGAAAGTTGCAGAGATTGCCAAGAAGGGACAGATAGGAGCGATATTATGGACAGCTTTGTATCACCAAGGTGTCTCTACCAAAAATGGCACAAATTACCTGAGAGGAAAGTATATCAAGGTAACTTGGACAACTTGTGTAATGATAAGGCATTCTTGGTTGGGCAGTCTTGGAATCACTGCCTAACTGTGAGCACTGTGCCTAAAGTTGGTGTGATCTTTGCATCATCAGGTATGGAATGAATACAAGGAGTTTTGCCATGTCCTCTATCCAAATATATTCCTTTGCATGTATATTTCAGAAAAATTTGTGGGCCAAGTCTCCTAAAATTGAACATGTATTTCTGAATAGAGAGATATAAACATATTATATCTTGGAGTATGATAGAGTTTTGTTTTTGGTTTTTGTTTTTGTTTTTCTCAGAGGGGTGAGAATAGCAGAGGGTGTAGTTCACTGTATTAACAAGTAATAATTTAGCAACTACATACAAGCACTGCATTGGATGTCTACTGTGTTACAAATTTATGATCTAGTGGGAAGGGAAAACATAATCATACAAAAAGATAAAGAACAATTATAGGCAGGAAATGTTAAGTTACAAAGGAAGGATATTGAAGTTTTTCTGCAGCTATTCAGAGGAGGAAAGAACAGTTTCTAGCATTCTCTAATTCCCTTGAGATAGTATCTAGGAGTTGCTATATTCCTAGGACTAATTTTAGAAGCCCATAACTAAAAAGACTTGCATGAGATGATGGACTGCTTTCTTGAGTTAGGATGACACTGTGGATTGATGGTAGTCCAAGCAAGGTGCAGTGCAGCACCAGAGTAAGGCTGCAAATGCCACCATATGTTTCTCAATAAGTTCAGTGGACAGTGTTTTTATCTTGCTCTTTTTCTATTTTAGTCTCCTAAAAATTAACTACGATCACAATTGTGAAAGAATAACCAACAGAATTTAGAGTCAAATATTTCTTGATATACAAAGTGTGAGTGTTAGGGAACACCATGCCTTCAAACTCCAGACCAAATTAGTGATTTACGTAGAATACATTATTTCAATAACTCTAAGGATATTTGCATAGCTTTGAGGAGCAACTTTGGTCATTCAAGATCATATCATTTTCATTAAATTATGTCATTTCTAATCAAAATATTCCTTGCTCAATTTAAGATGTTGTTGAGTATGGCTGTGTGCTAATCATTGTGCCAGTCACTAGAAGCACCATTGTGAACCATCCCTACTGCGAAAGAGTTCACGTTTTATCCTATTAGAGGTAGACTGCCAGGTTGTGCCTATCTGTTGTTGAAGGATAACGAAAAGAGACATGGCTTTACCTACCAAGAGTGGCACCCACCACGTAGCCACGCCAGTTATGTTACTTGGATTAGCTGATAACCTCCCCATCTGCCGAAACCGTGCTGACTGGTCTCACTTAATATCCACACTGTTTATATCAAGAGACTTCTGAAGGCCACCACTTAATTCTACTATACACTCCTACCCCATATACTCTAAACTCTGTGATGACTATTCCATACCTTCACTTTCCTCAGAAGTCCCCTGTCACTCTCCGATGAAATTCTCGCTTTCTATCTCATTGAGAAAGTATAAGCAACCAGAAAAGAATATTCACAAGTCTCTGCCCTCATGCCCTCTGACCTGCTTGCATTTGTATGCACATATTCTGAAGTCCCTACTAGTACCCTACTTGAGGCCGTCTCCTAACCCTTATGTGCTGGATGTCCTCTCATCCCCTCTTTCCCATCTAAAGCTCATTTCTCTAGAAATTCTCTGCTTTGTTTCATGCATCATCAATTTCCTCTTTCCTGTGGATATTCTTTAGATATTTGCTGTAATATCTTTTCTTTTAAAAAATCATTTTTGTCCTGCATACCTTTCCAGCTGTTGCCCCATTTTTCTTCTTCATGTTATAGCAAAACCTGCTGGAAGTATCCATATTCCGTCTAGTTCTATATCTTTCATTCCTATCTTCCCATTTTTATTTGAACCTATTTTTTTTTTCAGTTTCTATTTCTAATATACTGCCAAATCTCTCTTGACAGGGTCACCGAGGGTTTCCATGATGACAAATCTAATGAATGAGTTCTTAATTATTAACTTTACCTACTCCTATTCAATAATCTTCCTCTTTGACAAAATCCTTCATTTGGCTTTGAGGTAGTTATTTCTCCTGGTTTTATTCCTACCAAAGTGGCTACTCTTGCTCTGTCCCTTTCAATGGTTTTGCCTTGTCTTTCCTCTGAATTTCAGAATACCCCAAGACTCAGTTTTAAGATCTCTTCTTTATGGATGGCCACTCTCTGGATGATTTTACAAAGTACCTTGGCTTTAAATTCCATCTGTAAACTGATGAGACCCAAATTTATGTTTTTAATTCAGACTGCTCACTCGATATCCAGATTTATATGTTCAGTAGCTTACTGGACATCTCTGCTTGACTCCCTAATAAACATTTCGAACTTGTCCAAAACTGAATTCTGGTGTTTCCTACCAAAAGTATTTCTTTACAGTCTTCCCAATCTTAGTAAATGATAACTTTTACTTTATATTTGCTTAGGCCACAAATATTGAAGTTATTTTGGACTTCTTTATTTCCCATGTTGGTAAATTCTGGTTGTTTTCCCTTAGAAATGTATACAGAATCTGAATGTTTCTTACCAACTATGCTTCTTTCACTTTGGTCCAAGCCATCACCTTGTGGACTACTGTAATAGCCTTCTAAATTGTTCTTTGTTCATTTGCTCTTGTCTCCAATAATCGATTTTCCTATAAAACTACAAGTCATTATGTCACTCCTCTGAAAATGCTCTCCTGGCCTCTGATCTCACTGAAAGCCCAACTGAAGTCTTTATGATTATTTATACAGCCGAATTCGTACCCCTTCTAAGATCTCCTACTATTTTCTCTTTTCCTTCACTCCACTCCAACCATACTGTCCTCCTTGAATATTTCAAACACACTCCCACCTCGAAGCTTTTTCCTCTGCCTGGAATGTTCTTCTAGATATCCACATGGGTCATTCCCTGGCTTCTTTCTGATCAGATCAAATTCCATCTTATTAATGAGGACTTCCTTAATGACTCTATATAGCACTTCTCCACATACACAAACACTTTGGAACTTTTAGCTTGCTTTCGTTTTTTTCTCCATAGCACTTATCACTACCATTAACTTATCTACTTGTTTGTCAACTATTTTTCACAATAGGGTACTGCACTCTATGAGGGAAAGGATTTGATTCATCATTTTGTATAGTTTTAACCCTAGGCATAAAACAGTACCTGACTCATACTAGGTGTTTTGATAGCTGATTGCTGACTGAATGAATCTTTAAAATGAAGATAATACCTGCATCAATTTTGGCATGAGGATAAAATAATATACTATATATTAACCCACTTGAAAAACCTACAGTAGTGTAATGTGTTGGCTTCTATTGCTTCTTCGATCCTGCATGAATGTGGAATGCAGCTAAATAATTATCACAAATAGTTTATACCTGCCTTATCGAAATCAGAGATGGTGTGTCTCAGTCATAGAAAATGGAGAGTATCCCTCTAAATAGAAAGAGAAACTACAAGCCAAGAACTAGTCTACATATGTAAGATGGGAAGAAACTGTTGGATTTTCTTTTTTTTAACATATTCCCCACACAGAGATAAAAATAGTGTCAGCTTTGAACTTGAAGGATGACATTATATGTGAAGTAGCACATTTTTCATTTTTATGTATAATTTTTGACAATTATGATGTTAAATGTATTTTTAACCTATGGATTTGCATTAATATTGAGTGAAGTTTTTAATTTTCCATTCTGTTGCATTTAAATTTTGTACTTTTAATTTTGTGTCTGATTTTCTTTATGCAGAAGAGTTAGAGGGAAAAAAAAAACAAAAAAAATTAAGAGATAGGCATTTTGAAATTTTATTGCCAAATGGCTCCAGTAATACAGGTTTTGAAAGCAATAGCTTGTTCCACATTTATTCCTAACACTCCTTTTATTTCCTGTGTGGGTCTCCCATAAGAAATCATGTCCCAGGTGAAACAGTACTCTCCTATGAAGAGTCTTTCTTGTCACTCTGATCCATAGATAGGCCTCAGAGCTCTTTCTCCCAAATCCTAACTGTAAATTACAGCACTTTTTTTGTACTATTATTATGTTGAACATTCTATTGATTATGTTTTGATAACACTAAAAGTTCTTATACATTGATACAGTCAACAAACTTGGAGATGCTGAATCTTTGCCAAGCAATGCCCTGGGGCTGTGGGTGCAGTGAGTTCTTTGAAGTTCTCTGGTGAGGCTCTTATCTTTTCATGCCAGTAATTGGCACAGCACTAAATAAATGTATGCAGAATGAATGGATGAGCATCCTAGTTAGAGCAGGAGCTCTGAAGACAGGATTATTACTGTGTCTACAGTGTTTAATGCAATGCCTGGCACATAATGAAAGCCGGTGTAATGTGGAAGGTAATAATGGGCAGTTAAAGGGCCATCATCCACTCTGGTTTCTGAGACAGGCCAACAGTAAAGTAAGTAACTGAGCAGAGAATTTCTGAGCCCTCTCGGCTCAAATTAGACATTTAATCAGAGCTTCTCTGGAGACCTTTCTCTGTGTGTGCATATGTGGAGTAGCTAGAAGAACAGTACTCTAGATTGATTAGTCTTGTGGACCAGGATTTGACTAGTTACCCAGAGGATGCTGAACTTCACTGAGGAAGGGCCACATTTGGGAGATGATGCTTTAAGGCAGAACTTGATTACATGTCCATGACACATGAAATTACTCTTGAAATTTGGGGCAGGTTTGGTGCCTGAAGGACTTGTCAAAACATTTCAGTAATGTCACCTCCAGGTGGGTGAAGAAAGTTTGGAAAGTTAATTGGCTATTTCCTGGCTGAAGCCTGAAAATTGAACTCATCAGGAAGTGTTTCCCAGCATGTACCCATTTTCAGGTACTATTAATTTTTAATTAAACTGTTTTGATCTCATATGGTACATTTAATCAACAGTTTCCTGACTAGTCAGCCCAGACAAACCTGTGTTGTCTCTTACTAGAGTGAGGAAAAATACTGTGATTCCTGCATATGTTGAATGGAGGAATACTGTTGAATTCCTGCATGTGTCAATCTTTCTAAAACTGCTAAGCTCTTTGAGATCCAGGATATACCTTATTCATCTGTGTAACTCCAGCTGCAACATATTTTCTGGTACATGGTAAATAGTCATTACTACTTTGATGAAATAGCGACCAACGGCACATATATATGAATGAATAGATTTGTGTACTTAAGACTTAAGGAGTTCCCATTGTGGCTCAGTGGTAATGAACCCAACTAGTATCTTTGAGGATGTAGGTTCAATCCCTGGTCTTGCTCAGTGTGTTAAAGATCCAGTGTTGCTATGAGCTGTGGTGTAGGTTGCAGACGTGACTCGGATCTGGCATTGCTATGGCTGTGGTATAGGCTGGCAGTTACAGCTTTGATTTGATCCGCTGCCTGGGAACTTCCGGATGCGTGAGTGGGGCCCTAAAAAGACAAAAATCAAGCAAAAAATAAAAACACTTGATCACCAGGGGAGGGGTTTTCTAAATAAAATTACCAAGTACAATGGCAAGGGGTCTTGGTGTTCCTGTATCCCTCTTGTTATAATTTTTATTTCATAAGTTAACACATGAATACATCCTCTTTATAATAATTTATTACGTCAACAGTCAAGGCCCCCTTGACTAGACTACCTAATTAGTTTGTTCCCAAAGATACCATTATTACCAGTTTGGTAGGTTTTCTTCCAGACCTTGGTTTTTGCGAATTAGTATTTACAGTTGTCCCTCAGTATCTGCAGGGGATTTGTTACAGGACCATGCACGGATACCAAAATCAGTAGATGCTCAGGTCCCATAGTCAGCTCTCTGTATTCAGTTTTGCTTCTGGGAATTCAACCAGCCACAGAATGTGTAGTGCTGAGTACTGAAAAACATTCATGTGTAAGTGGACCCACACAGTTCAAATGTGTTGCTCAAAGGTCAGGAGTGTGTTTGTGTATCTTCTCAGAAAATGTGTATTAGGTATGTGTGTATGTTTAACTTGTTTAAATAATGACATATACCTTTTTAAAAAATTTTTTGCTTTTTCCACTCAGTAGTGGGTTTTGAGATCTTTCCTTTTGGGCATAGTTGGATTTACTACATTGTTTTTGATTGTAAACATGCTATTCTAAGTAGTACACCATACCACTTTTTACCTGTTTTCTACTAAAGCAGTTTAGATTGCTTTTAAGTTTTCCAAAATTTAAAGAATGATTCACTGAACATCCTTAGACACACAAACTTATGTATATGGTTTAGTCTTTTCATACCCAGAATTAGAATTGTTAGGTCACCGAACACTAAAGTTTTAAGAGATAGCACCAAAGTTATCCAAAGTGGCTTTGCCAATTTACATTCCCACTAACAGTATGAAACAATGTCTACTTCCTGATACCCTTACCACTCTTTTGTATTATAAAAGTTTTTTTTTTTTTTTTGCAAATCTGACTAGGTGAAATGACATCCTATGTTAGTTTTATTTCATTTACCTTGAATCACTCCTCTTGTAAGGTTGAACAACTTTATGTATTTATTGCCTAGTTCTGTTTTTTCTTCCTTAGATATCCTGTTTTTATTTAGTTCTAGTTCGAACTTAATAAACAATGGAAAAGAGAGTATGGCAACCTCAATTAGGCTTAATCTAACCTCAGTCCATAATCTAACTTTCTTCCATGGAACATTTCTCTCTAGGCTTATGTGTTCATTTGTTCCTTAATTTACTAATCAAATTCAAGTTGAACACACACTATGTATCAAACATATATTGGAACTAGGGAAACAGTAGGGAACAATCATGGTTTTCTCACTCACAAAGCTTATATTTAGCAGGAAACATCTACTAGTGGCTCAAACCCCTTTCCACATTTCTGATAGTATTTATTATAATGGCATTGATAACTTTTGCAAAACTATTGATGTTTATTCACTTTTCTCCAAGAGCAGACCCAGTGCTTATTATTCTTTGACCGTTAATAGAAATGCCCTTCTTCTATTGGTGATTTAGCATTGTTCAGACATACATATGTAGGGATGAATCCCTTGCTGGTAGCTACATCCCCAGCTAATGTGAATTTACAAAATAAAAAGAAGTGGGGTTAATTATCTCATGATTTTGGCCTATGTTCTTAAGGTATCAATTGCCTCCCTGCTAATTGTCTATAAGGCAAGTCATTATTTCCTGAATATAGGCACTTGCTGATTCACTGGCAAAAAAAAAAAAAAAAAAAAAGCAAATGAAAATAGGGACCCAAAGATTCTTCATCCTAAAACTTCAAAAGGAATATCTGATGCCAGAAAGATTTAGTCTGGCATTTAGTTTAGTCCCACTGATTTTTATTGTGTGTCATGTATATTAGAACATGGCGAAGCAGCAAGACTCAAACCAGATTTACAAGTGGTGCTCGTGAAAGGCAGAAAACAAACAGATCCAAATGGATATGAAGAAAACAAGAACAAAAATATTCACTATCCCATTTATTATGAGAAACTCTGGTAAGCGTTTTGTCTGTGGTTATTTCTTTAATCCTCATGGTAGCCTTGTAAGGTACCTATTGATATTCCAGTTTTACAGAAGTGAAAAAATGAACTCGAGAAAGTTTAAGAAATTGCTAAAGGATATACAGCTACTAAATGTCTAAGATGGGCTTTTAGCACAGGTCTGTCTGGTTCCATGGCCTGGCTTCTTCCTCTGAGTCATTACCAGTGAGGTTGGAAATCCACTATTGGTGGCACAATCGGAGGAGACTGGGGGCTCCTTGGAGTGACCTGGCAGAGAACTCACTGTGGTTTCACAGTGCTAGGCCTTCCTAAAGCTCTGAATCCACATGGGATGTGGAAAAAGTAAATTAAGGGCCTGTAGTCTTCTTGTGTATATCCATTCTTCATCCATCCTTTGTTAATGTTGCAAAGGGAAAAACCATCACTTTTTGCATTTAGAAACAGATATGTTTACTTGGTATATGTAGGATAAAATTTGTTCTTTTGGCCACCTTCACTCATGTTTTAGTCAGAAGAATGTGCATGTTAGTATCTGATAACTATTTTTTTTTGTGGTTATTCCGAAAGAAAAAAAAAGGATCTAATTTTTTTGACCGTAATAGGAAATGAATGTTCTCATTTTGAATGCAGCAGACTGTTGATTTTTTTGTGCCCTGATGGAACATGAGACCTTTGTGACCCATTATCCAGAATATCTGAAGATAATATTCAAATGAGGAAAGGTTATATATATGAATGACTTATCAATTTTCTTAATCAAATTTGTGAATGGCATTTACTGGTATGTTGCTAAGGAAAAACGGGAAGCATACAGACTTTGATTTTTACAAAGTGTATTTGTTGAAAGCCTGGATTTTGGAATCATGCAGACTTGGGTTTGTAATCTGTCTCTTCCCTGAGCTCTGTGACCTCCTGCAAATTATTTAACTTCTTTACGGCTTAATGTCTTATTGCAAAAATGTGATGATAGTAAAGTCTATTCTATAGACTGCTCTGAGGATTAAATGTGGTGATGCATATAGAGCCCTTTGCGAGAAGGGTGTGCTCAGTATATGTCAGCTGTTACTATTGATACATAGTATTCTTCAAACTAGGGTCACTGAATACCTGCATCAGGATCAGCTAGAATATTTGTTTAAAAAATAAACTTCTGGGTGCCAGTCAGACTTCTTCATTCAGAATTTCCTTGGGGGGTAGGGTGAGCACAGAATTTGCAAAATCAGAGTTTCCATTGTGGCTCACCAGGTTAAGGACCTGACATTGTCTCTGTGAGAATAAGGGTTCAATCCTTGGCCTCACTCAGTGGATTAAGGATCCTACGTTGCAATAAGCTATGGTGTAGGTCACAGATGTGGCTTGGATCTGGTGTTGCTGTTGCTGTGGTGTAGGCCAGCAGATGCAGCTCAATTTGACCTCTGGTCCGGGAACTTCCATATGCCACAGGTGTGGCCATAAAAAGAAAAAAAAAAGAATTTGCACAATAGCATTTATTCATAGAGCTTATGAATACTGCAGTTTGAGAACCAAAGCCATGGGAAGAGTGAAGGAAGTGGTGATGCTTTCTGCTCTGGTTCAGCCACATTTATGAGTGACTGCCATATGCCAGGACCCACTTTAAGCATAAGGGAAATGAATAGGATGGCCCGTTTTCAAAATCAGAATGAAAGAGAACAATAGCTCTTGCTTCTATAGCAGTTAAAATTGATATTCTGAACAGTGAACGAAAGAGGGAATGCAGATAATTCTGTATTCCATGTTTTATTGGAATCTACAAATGCTCATAAATCCTTCTTTGAGTGATACAGGGATGCTGAGGTTAAATATCTTCCTACTCCATTTTTGTTCTGGCATGGACTGAACTGTGTGGAGACTTAATTTTGATTGCCTGGTGGATAGCATAAAAACAGGGTGGGGTGACTTTTACTCCTTTTTAGAAATGCATTTTTAGAGAAATAGTCTCCATTTCTGTATAAAGGGGAGAGATTGTAAGGATAGTTAAAGGAGCTGTTTGGCTTTAAGGCTTAGTCCAGTTTATTCCAAACACAGGAGTCTCCAAAAGTTAAATTGCTTTTGAAATTGGACTTTAAGGCATATTTATTCCCTAGAGTGCCTGATTTTTTTCAAATTACAAAGATCAGTTTATGTCTGATTTTTTTTTCCCCTCTAGTAGAGACATGGTAAATTTTTTTTTGCTGTTGGCTTTCACGTAATTTATAGCAATGGTTTGGCATGTCTGTGAATGTTATCAGTGAAGCAAATGCACATTTTCAGTGAAGGTAAAGTTTAAGGATTGGGTGCATTTATTTATATAAGTGAGATATCTATGGGTCTTGTCAATTTCAAATTATAGTTAACATTCATTTACTGTGTTACTACCTATGGGAGGATTTTTCGTACATTGCCTTTGGTCATCATAATGGTTCTTTTAACTGATCCACAGTCAAGTTCGTTTTACCTTTGGGACATTTTGCCAGGCCTGGCTTGAGGTCAACCTGTGAAATAAGAGTGATCCCCTTCCCTGTGCCTATGTCATTCTAATGGTCAGTTCTTGTTTCATTTACGCCACTTGGGTGGCTGTGGAATGACAATTAAAGTCTAGTTTCTAAGTCTCAAAAATGACAGTAGAAGAGATGAAGAGAAGAATAGTGCAGATTCCTACCCTCAATAGCCAAGTGACCAAAGTGCTGGATAGTGTTCTAAGAACTTGATGTGGATTAACTCATTTAATCCCTACAACAGCTCTATTCACTAGGCATTATTATGACCATTTTACACATGGGGAAATAGAGTTGTAGAGAGATCTGGTAATTTTCCTAAGATCACACAGTTGAAAAAAATAGTAGTGCTAGGATTTGATCTTAGGCAGGTTGGCTTCTGGGTCCATGCTTTTACTGCTATTTGTAGTCCTCTCCAACCTGGTTTTGAATAGGAAGGAAATTTCACAAGAACCTGCATATCAACATGTGAGTTAAAACCGATAACATTACTAGAAATTTCACAAAGTAAAAGCCATATATTTTATAAGAATTTAGAGCAAGGGAAATAGCTTGGAATAGATCAGATAGAAGATTTATTTTTTCCTTGGAGGGTGAATAGTGAGTGATTATATATAGCACACTGGAGTATAGTGAAGAAACATGGTCTTTGTAGTAAAACATATCTGGGTTCAATTTCGAGTCTCTATACAAACCTATGAGATCTTTAGCAAACAGCCTCAGGTTTCTCACCTATAAAATATTAATAATAGTACTTTGCCCACAGATTTTGTTTTTAGTTGGAAAGATCAGGGATGGAAAGATGGACGGGATGCTAGAGAATAGCAGGCACAAAAACTGGAAAAGCAGAAATGCTTACAGAATTAGAGAGAGGTTAGGTCATCTGATCTAACAGAAGAGCTGAATCTGTATGGGAATAATTTAAAAACATGATTTGGGATCATAGACTAGTAGGTTTATTGAGGAATGAACTGCTTAAGATTTTAGAATTTGGCAGACATATGTGGTTCAACCAATTACTACCTAGATAACCTGGGTTGGCACACTGTGTAGTAAAATTAAGACTAAGTAAAATGAGGTATGTGAAAATTAAGCCTTGTTTGTGACACATACTTAATGGTCAATTAATATTACCTATTACTATTACCATCGGTAGAGGTAGTATTCAGCAGTCTATACATTTAGTTGTCCAAAGGAATTACATAATGAAATTTAAGTTTTTAAATAAACTGTTCTCAGTCTACAGGATGAATTGGAGAGAGAGGAATCTGAGGCAAGGAAACCGGCGCGGTGGTAGAGCCAGGATAACCATTAGACAAAATGGGTCAGGAGAGCGGAGCCCAGTGGAAAAGAGGGAAGTCTGGTAAGGCACCTTGAGAATCCTGACAGCTAGATAGGAAAATTCTATAGCCTCCTATGTATGAGTTACTGAGGGCCCAGGTAGGGTGGCTGCAGTGGGAATGGAATAGAAAGAATGGGTGTGAGCAGGGTCATAGAGGAGATGTCCACAGGACTTGGAGACCACTTGTTAGCAAGGCAGTGAAGGAAAGAAAGTCTTCAGGGAAATAGGACTCCATGTTTTGGAGTTCAAAAGCTGATAGGCTGACAGGAACAGAGAGGTCAGGGAGAGGATCGGGCCTCTAGGGGACAGTGAGTTTTACTTCAGGGATGTTAAATTTGAGTCCACAAAGGATCAACCAAGTAAAAATACTGAATAAAGGTTTACAATATATAGTTGGAGTTCCAGGGACAAACCATGGCTGAAGGTAATAAATTTAAAGGCCGGTATTACACATGATAATTGAAGCTTATCTTATTACTCGATCAAAATATTTACCTATCTTTTTCCAGTGTTAAAAGAATATTTGTTACATTTTAAGTTTTATGATAGTAGTATCTTACTGTTTAGGTACCATATTTTTAGAGTGACAAATGACAAATTGGGGTCTATCCTAGAAACTGACAAGCAGGAAATGGGAATTGGTTCCCATGAGGGAAAAAAGAGTCAGAGGATGAATGTAGTGTTTATTCTGGAGAAGATGTAAGGGGCGCTTTTAGGGCTGTCATGTGGAGATGGGGGTAGATTTATTCAGCATGTTTTAGGGAACAAAAGATGAAAACAACAGTGTACTTTCAGTATGAGTAATAACTTCTTTAACAAATTGTGAATTCCTCTTTGCTGGTCGTATTCTAGAAAGGTCGAGAAGAGCACCTCTTAAAATACCAGAGCGAGGAGACTCCTATCGCTGTGGATAGGAGAACTGAGTGATTTATGAGATCCCGTAAACCCCTCAGGCTGATGACGCTGGCTTTTAGGCTTACTTCATGGAAAGAAATGAGGGAGAGAGTATTCCTAAAGTAACTAAACATGTTTGTGGAAAAGATAAGAAGAGAGTAATGGAAAAAAGCATATTCATTTTTAGTTGAGACACAGTGACTGGACTGGTTTCATTGGGCCAAGGTGGGAAAGTGGTGAGGAGCTATGTGGAGAATCACAGGCTGTTCATGAACACCTTCAGAAAGAAGAAAAAGGAGATGGCTGGTAAGAGTCATTTCTCCTAAGATTTCCTAGGTGATGACTTTAGCATCGACTAGTTGTTGTCCGTTGACAAGATTTAGTGGAGTTAGGGGAAATTTTGTAATAGGTTCACACTATTCCTAATTGGGTGACTACCTGTGGTAGGGGTAGCGTAAAACGGTTAGGGACTCCCCACCCTACAATTCAAATAACTCTCAAAATGCCAAATAGTATATACTGGGTGCCCTCTCTTTCTTTACATTTGTGTGTATATAAAGATATATATAGACATACACACACACACACACATATATAAAGATATATATATATATATACACACACACACACATACACTCATACATGTTTATATGTGTATATATGTATATTCATGCATATACATAATGTCCATATACATCTATGTGTATGTGTGTGTACGTGTATCAGCCTATTTTATCCTAGTATCAATTCTGAGAGGAGGATATTGCTTGCATTTTACAGATTAGGAACTAAAACTCTCTACAGTCATCATTCGCTCAGATTCTCATAAGCTGCTAAGTAGATACTGATAGTAGGCAGATGTTTGTCTGCTTAAGGCAGAACTGCATCTTCCTCTAAGAAAATTGGATATCTAAATTGTGATATCTGATTTGAAATTCTGAATTTCCCTCTGCATCTTACACAACCTTGGGCAAGTCATTCAACTAACTGAATCTCAGTATCCTTGTCTGTGAGATGATGAAAAAGCACGTCCCCTGACTAGGGATTCCAATGGAAGCAGAGATGAAATGTTACAAACCAAGAGCCACCGAGGGGTTTTAAACAAGGGAGAAAGATGATAAGATTTGCATTTGATATAGACGTTTTAGATGATGTGGGAGATGTAGTTCAAGGGTACTAATACTCTCCCAGAGAGAGCCCGTGAGCAGTAAAGTTCTTAATAATAAATAGTGTACTCTTCTAGGAGTACACTATTTATTAGGGTATAAAAGACATAGAATAGAGGGCATACTTTAAAAATATGTAGTACAGTGTTTTTCTACTACTTTTTCGTTATTATACCCCATTGCACACCCAGACTGGAAGGAAGACTTTTAGACATTTTTGTCCCTACTCCCTGCTCAGTGAAATTTTAATACCACACATCTGCACATCTATTTATGTGCAGTATGGATATCTGTGTTTTACAAAGAAAAATTGCTTAACCTTTTTATTAGTAGGTGAAGAGAGAGAGATCTATTTATTTATGTAAAGAAATTGGCTCACAAGATTGTGGGGACTGGCAAGTCTAGAGTTGGCCTAACAAGGCTGGATTATTATTTGGCAGTTTTGAGGCAGGATTCCTTCTTTAGACTTTGCTCTTAAAGCCTTTGACTGATTGCATGAGGCTTACACGTTATGGAAGGTAGTCTGTTTTACTTAAAGTCGACTGATTATAAATATTAATTTTTTAAAAAAACCTTCATAGCAACATCTAGACTAATGTTTGACCAAACAGCTTGGTACCGTGGCCTAACCAAGTTGACGTATAAATTTAATCATCACTCCCCCTCTCCCCAAGGAGCAATTTTCATTCCCCTGGGGGTGATGTCACCCCTATTGAGAATGCAATGATTTAGGAGATAAAATAACAGGATGCACTCACTGTACATTACATTAATTTATTTCTTGAATATATGAGGTGAGGGATAGAGAGACACCAGAGTTGATTTCCAGATTTTCAACTTGAGCAACTGAGCAGATGGTGGTGCCATTCACTGAGACAAGAGAAGCCAAAAAAAAAAAAAAAAAGCAGATTTGATATGGAATATAAGGAGATTTGTGTATAGCCATGTGTGAGTTTTACATTGATATTCCAGCATATTCATTCATAACTTTCTCTAACTGCTTATACCTAAAACTGAATACAATTGATTAGAAAATCTTTTGAGAAAACAAAATGCTTTGTATATAAACTCAGTGGTAGTGTGATTTACTCGCTTGTAGCATTCAGGCCTGAAGGACCTTCCAGAAATAGTTGATGTCATTTTCTTGTTTGTACTATATTTCTACTACTTGGATACATGCAATAGAATACATGTGATGAGAACAAAAGTGTTAATTAATGTGACAGACGTTTAGTTTCATCCTCGTATTTGTCTTGTTAACAAACAGACACTTAATCACTGTCTGCTTTCTATCTATTACTTTTTATTTTGCCTTTCGTCGCATTAAATTGTGTACTAATGAAGGAAAGGAATAGAGGCAATTAAGTCAACCAGTATTTAGTGCCTAAAATCATCTTATTTGTCTCCAAAGAATCCAGATGAGAGCCTTGTACGTAATAGGTAGTTAATAACTGTCAGCTCTTCATTGTGATACAGTGAAGTAAAAGTTCTTCTACAAGTGCTACAAATCATTGATTCTTATCAGATTACTTTTCACAGACTTATGAGAATCAAGGGATTGTTTCCGTAATACAACTTAGATTTTATAGTTCATTCAAGAAAGAATGGAGAAAGTACATTGAACTGCCCGTAGATTAGAGTCATATAGTCTGTTGGTACTGCAGTCTGTTCTTCATAACTTAAAACTATTTCGTTCTGTAGAAACAAGTTTCCTAAGTTTGTAATCATATATGCCTTTAAAAATCCTTTTGGTCATAGGTCTGCCACTTTTCAATGTGGTAGTTTCATATTGGCATCTATACTGAATTTTTAGGAGTTCCACAAAGTAATGTCAGCTCCTTGTAAGAGATTTATTGCTCTATCACTTGATATTGGGAAAATAGAGTGCATATTATGTAATAAGAGATCCATAAACAGTGGACTGGAGGAAAATTTGGGATTAATCATTGTCATTGGCTTGGTTCCTCAGAAAAGAGTCTCAAAAATTCTGAGATATGTATGCAAGAACTTATTAGGGAATGCTTTAGGAACTACATGTGGAAGAGGTGACGAACCCAGAATTAGGCAAGGGGAGTTGAACCAAGATGCAGCTGTAAAAGAGACCTTGGTTAATCCTACAGGGAGTTTTGAAGTTGGAATGGCTCTTCAGAGTTGTTGTTCTTGAAGCAAGGTTTGCTGAGTCTTTGTACTACCACATCGACTAGTCTTTGGATGCAAGTTGCCTAGGGGTGGGGAAATGATTTTGGTCAAGGTAACTTCCTGGAGAGAGGGGCTTAGCTGTGAACTTGAGCAACTAACACTTCTGTCAACTGGGGAATGAGGGTGTTGATCATGAATTGAGGATGGTATACATCAGTGCTTATTACAAATCCTTAACATAATATTTTGTTTAGTTATCATTGTTTTAGCACCTTAGTACCACATTTAGAATTTTCACTTCTTTGATGCTTAGGTGCCTGATTTAAATATCTATTGAATTATTTTATTTTATTTTTTTAAATTTTATTTCTTTTTTTCCATTATACCCAGCTGCACAGCGTGGCGACCTGGTTACACATACATGTATGGATTCATCACAAGTGATTAGACATAGTTCCCAGTGCTATACAGTAGGATGTCCTTGCTTTGCCGTCCCAGAGGCAACAGTCTACAACTATTAACCCCAGACCCCCCTACCATCCCACTTCCTCCCCCACGGAGGGAGTCTGTTCTCCAAGTCTGTTCTCCAAGTCCTTGATTTTCTTTTCTGTAGAAAGGTTCATTTGTGCAGTATATTAGATTCCAGGTATTAGTGATATAATATGGTATTTGTCTTTCTCCTTCTGACTTACTTCACTCATTATGAGGGTCTCTAATTCCATCCATGTTGATGCAAATGACATTACTTTATTCTTTTTTATGGCTGAGTAGTATTCCATCATGTATGTATACCACATCTTCCTAATCCAATCATCTGTTGATGGACATTTGGGTTGTTTCTATGTCTTGGCTATTGTGAATAGTGCTGCAATGAACATGTGTATGCAGGTGTCTTTTTCAAGGAGATTTTTGTCCAGATATATGCCCAAGAGTGGGATTGCTGGGTCATATGGTAGTTCTATGTATAGTTTTCTAAGGTACCTCCATACTGCTTTCCATAGTGGTTGTATCAGCTTACATTCCCACCAACAATGTAGGAGGGTTCCCTTTTCTCCACACCCTCTCCAGCATTTGTTGATTGTGGACTTGTTAATGATGGCCATTCTGACTGGTGTGAGCTGGTATCTCGTGGCAGTTCTGACTGGCATTTCTCTAATCATCAGTGATGTTGAGCATTTTTTCATGTGCTTGTTGGCCATCTGCATGTCTTCTTTGGAGAAATGTCTATTCAAGTCCTTTGCCCATTTTTCAGTGGGGTTGTTTTTTTTTTTGCTGCTGAGCTGCATAAGTTGTTTGTATACTTTAGAGATTGAGACCTTGTCAATTGCGTCATTTGACACTATTTTCTCCCACTTTGTAAGTTGTCTTTTAGTTTTCTTTTTGGTTTCCTTTGCTGTGCAGAAGCTTGTCAGCTTGATGAGGTCCCATTGGTTTATCTTTGCTTTTATTTCTGTTGCTTTGGAAGACTGACCTGATCAGTCTCCCTACTGAATTATTTTAGTTAATTTCTCTATAACTACATTTCATGATATGGTTATTCCAATTCCATCTCAGCTTTTAGCCTTTCTGGCAGAGTTGTTTAAAAAATGTAAATTGTTGTATATTGCTGTTGATCTCTTATTAGGATATTTGGGGGTTTTTTTGTGTGTGATATTGATTACTCAGTTAAGAAATCACAGCCTAGTTGTGACAAGAACATTAACTCTTTCCAACTTCTGGCTTCAGGTGTTTGAAAGGCAGATCCATGTACTATGTCCTTTTACTTTACCAGATCTGCCTCTTAATTATTTTAGTGACATATAACTTTCAAAGCACTCATTTCTTTTGCCTTGTTAGATCTCTGTGAAGTAATAGTTAAGATCATGAATTTGCATATAAAACAAGCATGATTTCAAAGTCTTCCCTTGCCACTTATAAGTGGTATAACCTTGAGAAAGAACTTAACCTTCTGAGTCTCAGTTTTTCCATAGATCTGTAGTAGTACTTATCTCAGAGAGATGAAGTATTTAACACAAAATTTAGGACATAATAGACTTTCAGTGAAAGGTGACTGCTATTATTATTATCTTCTCAACAACCCTGTGTAGTGAGTAAGGTGAGAACCAGTAGCCCCAATTTGCAGATGCATCTTTAAAGGTAGAAGATGCTATTTACGTACAAAGTGCTTATGTACTTTTGTAGCTGGAATGCAGTAACCAAACCCTTATTAAACCTTACTTGTTCCTTACATTTTCTAGTTGCTGCGCTGATACAGAATTTTATCCATAAGTAACAAACTTTACCTTTCTCCATGGCATAAAAGAGCCTCATCCTATATTCTGAATTGCTCAGAGAGGGCTGTAACAACGTAGAGTATGAACTCTATTTAATAACCAAATTGCAAAAGGCACAATTTCAAGTTTTATCAGTACAATAATGGGAAAACCTTGCCTACTTATTATACTATAACCTCCAAAGTGACCCCTTATTTTACAAGTTATGCGCATCTTCAATCATCTGTTTGTTCTAACCTCAAATCCTGCAGCTGAGTCATCTAAGTACCAGATGGGGAAAATTTCTAGAGTCATGCGATAACATTAGGAGCAAAGTGACTGAAGTATTGGAGCACTTGCCTGAGGAGGAGATTACAAAATGGAATGAATTGAAATGACCCTCAGAGAGCAAAACCGTTGGGAAAGTTAATGGGGTCAATGCCTAGTTATTTGATGCTTTAGACTTCATAACATTTTTATCAACTAAGAGAAAACAAGAAAAATACAACACAGAAATGTGAGATAACAGTGGCAGTGTTTATAGCTCACAATTGTTCAGAATTTGACCAATAGGATTCATATTAGTGAGATTTGAAATTTTACATGTGTTCTCAGGAAGGTCAAAAAGTAAAATATTTACATCATAACTATCAAATTTTCCTTTGGGAGGAAATACCAAATTTCTCAGCTTTTACTGCCTTCCCTTTTAAGGCATGAGTGACACGTCGCCCTTCAAACAATATGACACTTGCCTCCTGGGAGCTACGTCCTCAGAAGTAGGGCATTGTTTGCTAGGGTCAAAAATTAAGTTGCTAATTTTGTATTTTCCACTAATCAAATCAAGTAATATAAGGAAATACATAAAATAATTTAAATCATTTGTATCCAGTCTTGAAAATTGTTGTAGAAAAAGGATGCCATTACAGAAGAATGGTCAGAATGAGCCAGATAGAAATTTCAATTAAAAAAAAAAAAAAGCAAACGCAAGAAAAGAAAAATAGGCAAGTAGGGCAACATTAAACTAAAAAGCTTCTACACAGCAAAGGAAATTATCAAAGGAATGGGAAAAAAATCTACAGAAGATATTTGCAAACTATGTATCTGATAATGAGTTAACCAATATATAAGGAAATCCTACAACTCAATAGCAAAACCCCTAATAACTTGATTGAAAAATGGACAAAGAATTTGAATAACCTTTCTCCAAAGAAGATGTGCAGACCCCCAGCAAGTACCTTGTGGTACTTACGAAAAGATACTCAACATCACTAGTCATCAGGGAAATCCAAACCACAGTGAGATATTTACCTCACAGCTATTAGGATAGACATTATTTAAAAAAACAAAACAAAAGCCCCAGAAATAACAAGTGCTGATGAGAATGTGGGAGAAATAGGAACCTTTCCTTGGTGGGAATGTAAAATGATGAAGTTGGAGTTCCCGCTGTGGCACAATAGGATCAGCAGTGTATCGTCAGTGCAAGGACACAGGATTAATTACCCAGCCCAGCACAGTGGGTTAAGCATGCAGTGTTGCCACAGCTGCAGCATAGATTACAACTGTGGCTTGGATCTGATCCCTGATCCAGGAACTTGATATACCATGGGACAGCCTAAAAAGAAGAAAATACGTTTTATTTTATTAATTTATCAATTAATATATTTTTTTGCCTTTTTAGGGCCACACCCACAGCATATAGAGGTGTCCAGGCTAAGGGCCGAATCAGAGCTACAACTACTGGCCTTTGCCACAGCCACGGCCATGCCAGATCTAAGCCACATCTGTGACCTACACCACAGCCCATGGCAATGCCAGATCTTTAACCCACAGAGCGAGGCCAGGGATTGAATCTGCATCCTCATGGATGCTATTCAGGTTCGTTTCCACTTAGCCACTATGGGAACTCTCAGAAAATAAATTTTAAAAGATGATTAAGCTAATGTGGAAAACAGTATGAAGTTTCTCAAAAAATTGAAAATAGAATTGTCATATGATACAGCTTTTCTGTGTACTTATGCAGAAGAATTGTAATCAACATCTTGAGGAGATATCTGTACCCCTGTGTTTCTTGCAGTATGATTCACAGCAGCCAAGAGATGAAAGCAAACTAAATGTCCATGAATAGATGGATGGATAAGAATTACACAGTATATTTATACAATAGGATAGTATTGAGCCATAAGAAAGGAGGAAATTCTCCAACATGGGTGAACCTTGAGGACATTATAGCAATTGAAATAGGCCAGTCACAGGATAGACACTTCATGATTCTACTTATATGAAATATATCAAACTCATTGCAGCAGAAAGTGGAATGGTGGTTGCCAGGTGCTAGGGAAGGAAGAAATGGGGATTTGCTATTGAATAAGTATATAGTTTCAGTCATGTAAGAGGAAAAAGTTCTAGAGATCCACTGTACAAACTTGTGCTTATAGTTAATAGCATTATACTGAACACTTAAAAATTTGTTAAGAGGGTAGGTATCATGTCAGGTGTTTTTTAACCACATTAAAAAATACCAGCATGTGCCAGTTATTTACTTATTCATGCAATCGTGTTTTTTTTTAATTTTTTAAAATTTATTTATTTATTTTGATTTTCAGGGCCACACCTGTGGCATATGGAAGTTCCCAGGCTAGGGGGTTCAACTGGAGCTGCAGCTGCTAGCCTATACCACAACCACAGGAACATGGAATTTGAGCCACATCTGTCACCTACAACACTGCTCACAGCAATGCCGGATCTTTAACCCACTGAGTGAGTCCAGGGATTGAACCCATATCCTCATGGATATTAATCAGGTTCTTTACCTGCTTAGCCACAGTGGGAACTCCCCATTGAGATATATTTTGATGATATTATAAATAATATTTTTTTATTTATTTTTTTTTAATTTTTATTTTTACATTATACCCAGCTGTACAGCGTGGTGACAGGGTTACACATACATATATGGATTCATCACAAGTGGTTAGACATAGTTCCCAGTGCTATACAGTAGAATCTCCTTGCTTTTCCATCCCAGAGGCAACAGTCTACAACTATTAACCCCAGACCCCCCTATCATCCCATTCCCTCCCCCACCCTTTTGGCAACCACAAGTCTGTTCTCCAAGTCCTTGATTTTCTTTTCTGAATAAAGTTTCATTTATGCAGTATGTTAGATTCCAGTTATTAGTGATATCATATGGTATCTGTTGTACTTTTTCAGTTGTTTCTTGGTTCTATACTAAAGTACAATTGATTTTTGTATACTAATGTATATATGAGAACTTGCTAAGTTCACTTATACTTAAAATATTTTTTACATTCTTTTAGATTTACTAATATGTAATCTAATTAGCTGAGAAAACTGATGGTTTTATTTTCTTTTTCAATATCTTATTTTTTCAATTTTTTCTTATTATAACAGCTAAAATCTCTGGTATAATACTTAATAGACATGATGATAGCTGAGATTCTGATCTTAAGGGAGAACATTTCAATATTTCATATTAATGTAATTTTTAAAGATGTTTCAGACTAAAGCTGTTCACTTCTATTCCTAGTTTGCTATGCTTTTAAAAAAATATATGAATGAATGTTGACTTTAATAAAATGTACTTTCTGCACTTTGAGATGATCACAATGTTTTTTCTCTTTTCTGTTAACATAGTGAATTGCATTGGTTGACTTTTGAAAGTTGAAATAACTCATGTTTTCTCTTAGATAAACCTAACTTTGTCATGAAAGCTAGGTTTCTTTCATATATACCTGTTTTGGTTTTGCTTTTTATGTATTTTTTTTCTTCAATGCTAGTGAGAAGAACTGGCCTATAAATCCCCCCCTTTTTTTTCCGTTTTGGTGTCAAAGTTATGCTGGCCTGAAAAGAGGTTGGGAAATGTTTTATCTTTTCCTGTTCTTTGAAAGTTTTTAAAATTGACACTTATTCTTACCTTAATATATGGAAGAATTTACCTCTGAAATATTTTCTGCTGGAGGTTTCTTTCTAAAACAAGCTTTAAATTAATAATTCAATTTCTTTATTAGAGATTAGAAAAATGCACATTTTATGTTTATTCTTATGTCAGATTTGGTAAGATTTTCCCCTTGAGGATTTCCCCATTTCAGTTAAAATTTTAAAATTTAATTGGCATGCCTTCTGTAAAATCTAATGTGCTGTTCCACTTTCCATTCCGGATATTAGTAATTTGTTATATTTATGTTCTTGATCAGCCACACTATGTGGTTATAAATTTAATTTGAAATCTTTTCTAATTACCAACTTAAAGTTTTCTTGATTTTTTTCAATTCCACTTTAGTCACCATTTAAGAAAAAAAATCTTTATTATCTCCTTCCTTCTGCTCTGCTTGGGTTTCATTTCTTGTTTTTTTCCAGCTTCCTGAGTTGGAAAATTTGATTTTCAGACTTAAAAATATGTATATGTATTTAAAGCTACAAATGTTCTCCTAGGTACTTAGAATAACAATTATAGTTTTATATAGCCAATATTCATTTAGATTTACCCATTTACTTTTTTATATAATTGAGTGTATAGGGTTATCTCAAACTCTTAATTTATCTCTCCCTCCCCTCACCCTTCATGATCCTTTTTGGTTTGTTTTCTGTGTCTTGAGTCTATTTCTGTTTTGTAAATAAGTTCATTTGTATCATCTTTTTAAGATCCTACATATAAGTGATATCATATGATTTTTGTCTAGCACTGTCTGATTTATTTCACTAAATATGATAATCTCTAGGTTCATCCATGTTGCTACAAATGGCATTATTTCATTCCTTTTTATGGCTAAGTAATAATCCATTGTATGTTAGTACTGCATCTTTTTATCCATTCTTTAAGTTGCTTCCATATCTTGACTATTGTAAATATTGACTGCTATGAACACTGGGGTACATGAATCAGAGCCATGATTAGGATTACTGGATCATATGGTAACTCTGTTTTTAGTTTTTTAAGAAGCCTCCATACTGTTCTTCATAGTGGCTGCACCAATTTACATCCCAATTAACAGTGCAGGAGGGTGCCATTTTCTCCATACCCTCTCTAGCATTTATTATTTGTAGACATTTTAATGATGGCTTATGTAAGGTGGTACCTCATTGTAGTTTGGATTTGCATTTTTCTAATAATTAGCAGTGTTGAATATCCTTTCCTGTGCCTGCTGGCCATCTGTATATCTTCTTTGGCAAAAATGTCTGTTTGGCTCTTCTGCTCATTTTTGAAATTTTTTTTTTTTAATTTTAAGCTGTATGAGCTCTTTTATATTTTGGAAATTAATCTCTTGTTAGTAACATAGCTTGCAAATATTTTCCTTTCTGCATTTCTATGCTTCCTTTTAGAATCATTTTCTTTCTATCTGAAGAAATCTCTAGTATTTATTTTAATAAAGATCTACTGGTGACAGATTTTTTTTCCTAGTTTTTGCTGAAAATATCTTTATTGTTCCTAAATTTTTGAATCAAATTTTCACCAAATATAAAATTCATGGTTGGCAGTTAATACTTTAAAGATGGCTATAGATTCCATCACTTTTGATGAGATATTAATTGCTTGTCTTATTGCACCTTTAATGTCTGCTTTTAAGATTTGGTCTCTGTCATTTTTTGTCAGTAGCTTAATTATCATATGTCATGGTGTGTTTTCTTTGTGCTTACTCTAAATTTTCAGTCCAAAAAGTAGCACTTTTTCAATCTGTGATTTTCTGGACTTTGTCTTTTTGAAAATGTATCGATTATATATCATTTAATGTTTCTGCCACATTCTCTCTCTGCTCCAACTCTAATAGTCCACTGATACATATTTAGTTATTTCACTATGATCTATATACGTTTGATAACATTTTAAAGGATTTTTAAATTTTTTTCCTCCTAATGCTTCATTTTGCATTTATTTACTAATTTTTCTTCCAGTTCTCTAACCATCTCTTCTACTAAGTCATATTCATTTTAAGCTCACCAGTTGTTAATTTCACAATTTGAATCTTTTAGTTCTTAAATTTCCATTGATTCTTTTTCATAGATCTAGTACCCTGGAGAAATTCTCTGTCTTTTCATGTTTTCAAATAAACTTTTAAGTCATCTTACAGTTGTATAGAAAAGTATATCATAGGAGTACCATTTGTTTTCTTAAACGTAGAAACCATGGTTATTTCAAGGACCATTTCTAATAACTCCAATATCTGAATAAACCGTGGGTCTGTTCTAGTTTTTACTTTTTCTTTTATTCTTGTTCTTTGGCAAGCTATTAAGGTTTTTATTAAATGATAGCTACTATATATGAAAAATTACAAATAATCTGAAAAATATCCTCTTTTCTTAGGTTTTACTTTTGCTTCTAAAACATAGATAGATTAGGGGGGCTATCACTTTAGTCCAGTTATGGGCTGGGCTAAAGTGAGGACAGTGTTTTAGCTTTTTTTATTATTATTATTTGTTTGCTTGCTTTTTAGCCACACCTGTGGCATATGGAAGTTCCCAGGCTAGGGATTGAATTGGAGCTATAGCTGCCTGGCCTATACCACAACCACAGCAACACGGGATCCAAGCAGCATCTGTGACCTACATCACAACCCCATGGCAAGGGCAGATCCCGACTCACTAAGCAAGGCCAGGGACTGAACCTGCATTCTCATGGATACTAGTTGGATTCGTTTCCTCTGCACCACAACAGGAACTCCCAATGTTTTAGTTTTTATGAGGGTAGTTTATTTTCAGTTTTCCTCGCTCCCTATCCGTAATCTTAACCCTAACCCTAACTTCAGTCCTGTGATGCTCCTCATTGGTGAGCCTTAAAGCTGATTTTTGTCTCCCCAGCGTTGTGTGATGGTTAGAAATTCTGCTTAGCTTCTCAGAGGCCCTGCTCTTCTCAACTTCTTAGTTTCCATCCCTGCTCAGCTGAGGTTTGGCCTTGAAAGAAAAAAATAGAGCATAGTGCTGACCTTATTTCTTATACTTTCCCTCACTGCAGATCTTGAATCCTGAAGTCCTAGCTTTCTTTTCAACCTAGAACCCAATTTTTGTTTCCTCAGTCCTTAAGACTGCCAAACACTTTACTCAGCAGCTGTTTTCTGCTCAGCTTTCTGTTTAGTTCCTCAGCCTCCTGGCTACAAATAGGAAAATGCTTTGAGGAGAAAAGAAGTGTCGAACCAACCTCGGTGAGTTTTCTTTCCTCAGGGATTCTGGCCCCTAAAGTCCTGGTTGCCTTGGTAGTTCTTTGAAGGCTTCAAACATTTTTTTTGATAATCTTGCCTTTTGAGTTTTTCTCTGCAGGAGGATCACATGGTATAAACTAGTCCATGATAATCAAAATGGAAGCTCTAGCTCCCTCTGTCTCTATGTTTCTCCAGTTTTAAAAATACGCATTTAAAAGTAAAATTTATGATGCAGAAAATTTTTCTTCTAGATGTGACTGCAGAAGTTTGAGTTTATATTTGACAACATGAGAATATGATTCGTCTAAAGTCATTCATACATCAATTTATGATAGAAGTAATGTTATAATTCAGTCCATTGTTCTTTGTTCTTCTAATTATTCAGATGTTAAATTTAACTTGTTTTGCTTTTTGTACAGTTAAGACCTTCAAATATGTGTCAGTCATTAGGGAGATAAATGAATTTCTCCTTTCATTAGTTAATTGATCCATGTGTTTGTCATTTTCTATCAATTTTACTCTCTAGGTAATATTTATACATATTTCTACTCATTATCTTTCACCCTACCAGCATCTGCAGGTTTTAAAAGGCTGGTAAGGATAAAGTTTATATTATTTACTAACCTGTATGTTCATCTCCCTGAGTCATCTACCCTGTGAGATAACAGGTGAGGCATAATTATGCTTATTTGACAAATGAGCCAAATTAGTTGCAGAGAGGTGATACAGTTTTTGCAAGTTAGCAGAGCTTGTATTATAATCTGGACCTCCTGCTTGAGTGCCTTTTTCCCTCTACTATTAAGGCAGATGGCAATTCATCAAGCCTTACGGAAACCTTGGAATGACAGGATTGAAAGGCATTTCAATTATAATTTAGTCCAATTCTGTCAATTTACAAAGAGAAAGCTGAGGCCAAACAGGTGAAGTGGCTTCCTCAGAGTCACCTTGCCAGGAAATCACTGCATTGGTACTAGAACTCAGGCCTAGTTCATTCCCTCACTTTTAATGGGAAGAAATTCAAACAAGAATAGAGAGGACAGTATAGAGAAAAATTTAAAAAGCACAATGTAGTGGAATCAGTAGGGCTGACTAGCATGTAATTTGGAGTCATAAATAAATGGATTCAAGAAAGGTTTTACTTAGATACAAAAGAGTGATCCAGAACTCCAAAGATACAGGACCACACAAAGAAGGAAAGTTGCTGGACTTCTGTTTAACTGCCAGGTCAAATTCAACTCAAGAGAGTATATTTCTGAGGACCTTTCCAATGTTACAATTATTATATCTCCCAAATTGATAACATAATTGGAAAGCTTATGAATTTTTTCTTCTTGTTAAAACTGCTCCCAGCAACATGAAGTAAAGATTCAAAAGTGTGCGGCTTGGTAAGCAATTTGCATACCAGTAAATAAATACTGCTTATTCTAGTTTTTATATCAGTCATTGTATGGCCAAATCATTTTAATAACTGGTAAGTAATTGTAAATAAATCAAAACATTTACCAGTATATCTTATAAATTTCCTTCTTGCTTATTTGGTTAAAATAAACAAATGTGGTCCATATTTTTAAAAGTATATAAAAAATATGACTTCATATAGGTCTATATTCCTTTTTAAAATTGTTTTGTCAGTTAATATTAAAGTGCCTTGTGAGTTTTAAGTTTTAAATAAAGAGAGTACATTGATTTCAAAGGCAACCAATTTTTGATTAGTGAGATTCATTTTTATACTACAAACTGTAATTTTCATATTTTGAAATAGACTGTGGACTCCCAAGGCCAGTATTTGTTCATTTTTTCATTCATTTCCATGCTCATCTGATTTTTGTCACTTAGGAACCTTCATTATACCTCCTTGGCCTTTATAATGACATTTTTGAACACTAGGGAACATTTTCTTCACTATTTTTGCATATTGATTTTCAGTCCTGAAGCAAACATGCTCAATCTTTTCTTCTTGATCCAAGAGAACAACTTTTCTAGCCATTCTTTCTAAAATTTCTTCTGCTGAGAAGTGTCTCTTTCTAGCTGGTGAAGCATTATTTATAGTTTTAAACGTATTGCTTATTAACCATTTTGATTGATATGATATAGCACAAAACAGTTGGGTTCCCAAATGACACTGAAAAAGCATGAGTTACCAGATGGTTTGAGGGAATAGTTAACACTTATTAGGTGTCTGTTAGGTGCTATCTTTCTCCTGGGTACTTTCACATACAATATGATGTATTTTTTATGGCCACACCCATGGCATGTGGAAGTTCCTGGGCCAGGAATATTGAATCTGAGGGGCAGCTGTGACGTATGTTGCAGCTGTGGCAATACTGGATCCTTCAACCCATTGCGGTGACTGAGCCACTGCAGTCGGATTCCCAACCCACTGCGCCACGGAAAAACTCCCAATATGATGTATTCTTTACTGTTTCCATAAGCTCTGAGGAAGATATGATTAGCTCCATTTTAAAGATTAGAAAACAGAGACTTAGAATGACTAGTCAAGGTTATGTGGCTAGTGAATTTGGGGATTAGAATTTGAAACCAGATCTAATTTCTCAGCCATTCCTGTCTGTATTCATTGCTGGAACAAGAGCAGAATACTGTGTCTGTTTTGTTAATTATTGCATTCCTAGCCCTTAGCACAGTGTTTGACACATAGTTAAAACTGCATACAATTTGTAAAGTGAGTGCATTGATAAATTAATAAGTGAACTCACATTTTTGACTTACTGCATTATGGTTGAACTTACATGGTTTATGTATGTACAAGTTTGGGTAATTTGATAAGTTGTTAAGCGGATTCTTTGGGAATTCAAATGGCCTACTTTATGCAGAGTAAGATATAGGTATCTCTGGCTTTGATGCACATATATATTTCTTCTAGTAGAGTTAGGTCAATATTGCTGGACTGAAACTGGTACCAAAGTGATGATTACCTATCCGTGTGTTCAGTTCTTAGCTGTGACTGATGTTCCAGAAATAGACTTCTTCATTTACTTGCAAACTGTGGAGATAATAGGAACTTAATGCATTTGCCTTGTTTAAGAAGCATGGCAGTGCTTCAGAGTTGATGACTTTGAAATCTCCCGTTGTTCTTCATGGTGCACTGGTGCTTGGCTGTCTTACTTAATCATTATGGCATTAATGATGCCACCAGTGGCTTGAGTCTTTAACTGGGTACTTGGGCCCAGCTATATAAGTAAAAGGAAAACCTATTAAACCTGACCATAATGCTAATACCGAGCAAACAGAGGCTGAATGCCCAAGTTTTTCCCAAGTTTATTCGGATAAATGGAAAAAAAAAAGAGTTAGTTTTAGACATTTAGTCATGCTTGAAATACAGACAAAAATTGAGTGATGGTCAGGTTTGACATAAAAATGTATTAAGGACATAAGATATTGGGCTATTCCGTATAAGTCTACTGTTAGTTTATATCCTTGATTCCTTCTTATCTTATCTTTTCTCTGAGAGGAGGGTTCACAAAACACTTTTCTTACAAATAGTAATCCAGCATTGAACAAAACTCTGCCTACCTCCTTCAGGGAAACTTTGAAACTTTTGGTGAATGGAGTGGATTGAGAATGCTTTGGAAATGACATCATGCTTTATTCCTCTTTCTCCGTATTTAGGTAGTGCAACCTAGAGCTGGGATAACATTTCCTTGGGAGATCCCTTTGACTCTGGGAAGTCTGAGGATACAGGTACTACCCAAAGAAAGGAAAGACAAAGACTTGTTCTTTAAGCCCTGGTGGTGTTTTCTGTTTTAGGAAAAGAGGAGTCTTGATGTTTCCTTCTGTGCAGTTCAACCCAGGTGACTGGAATATGAGGGCAGACAGGGATTTAGGATAGAGATCTACTAGGAATGTTTTAAAACATGCATTTTTTAAAGATGGAAAGGTTGAGAGTTTTATTAAAGTTATTTTGTTTGCTTGCTTTTAAGGATTATTAAGTAATATACATTTGTTTTGTAAAACAGAAAATGCAGATTATCAATAATGAAATTAGAATAAAATCACTGTTAATCCCAGATAAAATATCATCTTTCTGGATGACTCAGTCTCTATCTACAGTATTATTATTATTATTTTGCTTTTTAGGGCCACACCCATGGCATATGGAGGTTCCCAGGCTAGGGGTTGAATTGGAGCTACAGATGTGGCACCACAGCCACAGCAACACGAGCTCTGAGCTGCGTCTGCACCACAGCTCACGGCAATGCTAGATCCTTAACCCACTGAGCAAGGCCAGGGATCAAACCCTCAACCTCATGGTTCCTAGTCATATTTATTTCCTTTGTGCCACATCAGGAACTCCTCTATCTACAGTATATGTTTTTGCAAACCCATAAATACATGCAGTGAGGCAGTCAAGTTAATGGCCTTTTTTGTTTGTTTGCCTTCCTTTCCTCGCTCCCTCCCTTCCTTCCTTTTCAGTTTTATGGAAGTATAGTTTACAATCTTTTGATGATTTCTGCTGTACTACAGACTCAGTCATATGTATACACATATCCATTCTCTTTCCTATTCTTGTCCCACATAGATTATCACAGAATACTCGGAGTTCTCAGTGCTAAACAGCAAGTCCCTGTTGGCCGATCATTCCACATACCTCAGTGTGCATATGCCTATCTCAAACCCCAGGTCCATCCCACCCCCATTTTAATTCCTTCTTTTCTCTCAATAAAGACCTTAGGAACCTTTATACCCTCAGTATTTGTGCACTGCGTATATATGTGTGCGCACATGCATGCCATGACGTAGTGAGTCAGTTCTTTTTACTTGGATGGAGCTGCCAGAAAACCATCTGTATCTGCCAAAATTTAAGCATTATGGGTACTAATAATTGGAAAGACAGAACATCTAGCTAAGTTGAGGAGAGACTCCTAACAATTCCTTGTGGGTAGAAGTTCCCACCTCAAGTGTGCAAGTTCATAGTAGCTAAATTGCAAGAAAGGTGATTAGACATCTGGTATTATATTAGATATCTTACCTTGAATGGTCCTTTGTTTACCTATAATCCTTTGATATGTTAGGTTTATTCTAATAATATTTCCCCTACCTTTTTTTCCTCTTAAGTTACCAACTTTACTTCTCTTTAGATACTGTAAAATCTTTGTAGAAACTATAAACTGTGTGTACTTGGTGGGGGCTTAAACTAAATGGCAATAATTTTTTTGTTGAGAATCCTAGCTTACTTTCTTTCCTGCTTATATTATTAACTCCATGTCATGAGAAAGTACTGGTAGCACTTCTACAACCAATCATGTATCACAACCAAATATTTTAGGTAATTATGGCAATTACCACATGCTTATTGAGAAGTTAGTGGCAGAAAGAGAGTAGAAACCAGAGATGCTACTAAACACCCTACAACGCCCTGTCCTTCACCTCGACATACTCATACAACAGAGAATTAAAACATCCATAGTTCTCAGGTTGAGAAATTTTGATCTAATAGTACAACAAGTACTTGTGGCCAGTCTTCTGTATTGCAGACATAGTGCTAGGTGCTAGAGATAGTGTAATCAACACAGCAGATATATCTCTACTCTCATGGAAATACAGCTTATTTAGGAATACATACATTAAACAATTAATGCTGCTAAAATATGCAGCATTGATATAAGGAGGGTTATGAGCTGGGTTCTGAGATATGATATAAATTGGTTCCAGAGACTGGCAATAATTTAACTCACCATAGGATGGATGCTTCAGATCCTGAATTCCTAAATTTGTTAGCTTTCTATATGTGCTTGGTCCTCAACAACTAGTATTGCAAAGGATTGAAAGGGGGTGAAACATATGGAGTTCTTCTTTTAAGGTTGTCACAATATATCCATAGGGAGAGACCAATGTACACAAAATACCTAAGTATAGTTAATTTATAAGTAGCTAACTGTATGTATGCATATCAGTGTAATATAGGGTAATAGGATCTTAATCCTAGTCATAGTAGCTGAACTTTTTAATATAATTTTGCTAAGTAAGGGCAAGATCTTTATATATGAGGTATTATATAAGTAACAACAGAGAGAATGAAAAAAGGCATTTAGTTCTCCATATTCTTCTTAGATTGTTGTCTATGTTGATGCATTTTATGCATAATTCTAATTTAAATGTACAAGTAATATTTTATCCTGATTTTCTCCCATTAAAGTCTGATTTTCATTTTGTTGGCATATTCACATTTATTACTTTTAATAACTCCATAAATTTCTATTGTATAGATGGACCTTAATTTACATAAATCTTTTTCCCTATTGATAGATATTTATAACCTTTTTATATTTACAGATGACACAGCTGAAACCCAGAGATGTGGAAGGGCTTAACTAAGTGATTTCAGAGTAACATAGTTGTTTGATGGTTTAAAAACAGATATGTAATGAGTATAGAAGTGTCTAAAGGTCATTTCTCACATTTCTCTAGAATCCTCAGAGCAGAAAACACAGTGTGTGATTGCATATTCCCAAAGGATCCTGTGAGCATCAGTAAGGTTTCTCTCTGGTTAACTTCGTATAAGTATAGCAATAGAGTCCATGACAGTAAGTGATCTTTCCTTTCCCATCCTTTAATTTGGTGGAATTTCCTGGGTACTTCCTATGTTGCATATAGAATATACCCACTCTTGAGGAACTTAGGCTTGTGGTTTGGAATGTTTTAAGAAAGACTCATACTGCAAAGGATGATGAAGAGGAGATTGACTGATAGTTTTCTCATTAACGTTCATTTATCTTGGACTCTAGTCATCTTTAGTCTGACAGTTTGACAATAGGTGCTTTTATATTGAAAAAGCAAAAAAAATGCTTTGTGTTATTTATTAAAGGTCAAAAAAAGGTATTGCTTTGTAAGAAGTGAGAAAACACTATAGAAGCTGAGAAAACTATCATCAGTCTTTAGTAAAGTAAATTAGTAGACTATTAGCAAGACAACTTTTGCAGAATTTACTTGGGTATGAATGAAAGTGAAGTGGAATCTCTAAGGCAACAAGGGTAGAATGTTCATGGAGATAATATCAAATATCTCACTTAGTGGAAACTACATTTTCACCTACTGAAAATCAGAATGTCTTAGAAAAGAAGCGTCTGACATTTACTGGTGGTTTTTTTATGAGACTATACTTAGACATATACTTAAGACATGCAGGTGTTGCCATGAGGCGTTGTTATTTTTTTCATTTAGATTGTTCTGCTTGATATTAAAAGGAGAGGATTTTTCTTTTAACTAATTTCCGTACAGAATCGTGTACTTCCATTTACAAAGCTTCCCACAGAGACTTATCCCATTTTTGTTATTTCAGTAACCATGAGGCATGAATGACCTTGTTCCCATTTTGCAGATGAGAAAATAAGATCCTCAGGGAGATTATGTAATACATTATTTTCCAGTCATGTAGCTGAGAAATAGACCAAGTATTCATTGAGGCTAAATCTTCTCACTCCAAGCTATGAAGTCCGAATTAGAATGCCTCAACCTAGAAGTCAAATTTATCACTTTTTAGTATTATGACTATCTGTAGACCTCTGGGTTTGAATTTAAAGGAGTCTTAAGAGCAAAATGCCCTGCTTTTATTTGTTAGCATTTCATTATACTTGGATTTCAAAATATTGAGCACAAGAAGTGTTATGAAAACAGTGTATCTGATATACTGAGGAAAAGCTCAAGATATTCAAATAGGAAAGTAAGATACTAAGATCCAGGGACAGACATATAGGGATAACAAACACTTGGCAAATATTGTCACTAGTCTTTTTTTAAAAACAATGATTTCTCTATGAAAGTATGGAAATTTAAGATTTAGGGGGAAATTATGAAAAAGGCAAAGCAGAAAACAAAAATTCTGCCACTAAGCGTTAACTCTTCCTTTATTTTCATTTTAGTTTTCTACTGTGTTCTATGGAAAATACCCATGAGGTATTAAAACATAGCATCTTATAAAATTTAAACAGACACACACACATACACACACACACAAAGAGCATATTTCTTTACTGCAGAGCAACTCAGAACACCTAATATACTAAGATACACTGAGTCTCCAGGAGAGGAAGATAATATGTAGGTGTTTGATGCTCTATATACTGGATAGAGTAGAAGAGTTAACAATTCAAACAGAAACAGACTCACAGACTTTGAAAACAACTTATTGTTACCAAAGGGGACAGGGTGGGAGGAGGAATGGACTGGGAGTTTGGAATTGACATATGTACACTGAGGTATATGGAATGACTGGCAACAGGGAACTTCTGTATAGCACAGGGAACTCTGCCCAATATTCTGTATAATCTATATGGGAAAAGAATCTGAAAAAGTATGGATGTGTGTATATATGTAACTGAATCACTTTGTTGTACAGAAGAAATGATCACAACATTGTAAGTCAGCTGTACTTCAATAAAACTTTAAGAAATGAAAAAAAAGTGATTTGAAATGCACATAGGTAGAACTTAGAGTATATGAAGTTTAGGGCAATAATTTATATTAATGTGATGGTCAAAAGTAAGCCACTGGAGTTCCCATTGTGACTCAGTGGGTTAAGAACCCGACATAGTGTCTGTGAGGATATAGGTTCGATCCCTAGCCTCAGTCGGTGGGTTAAGGGTCCGGCATTGTGGCAAGCTTCAGAGCAGGTTGCAGATGTGGCTGATCTTGCATTGCTGTGGCCATAGTGTAGGTTGACAGCTGAAGCCCAGATTTGACCTCTAGCCTGGGAATTTCCGTATACCATGGTTGCAGCTGTAAAAAAAAAAAAAAAAGTCACCAATGCACTGTAAAAAAATAATGGTATTTTGTGGTCTTTTGTATTAGGTAAGCACTGTGCCAGCCTTCTTTGAAATAACTGCCTGATTTAAACCTCACTCTGTGAAATACTATCTCCGTTTCATAGATGACGAAACTGGTGTTTGCAATCAAAATGCCCTCCTTGATGGTTTACATTAGGGGTAGCCTATCAAATTAATGGAGCATCTGGTGAAAATATAACATTCAATAATCAAGATATGGCATATTTTCTTGCTTTTTTTTTCTTCATTAGTTAAGAAAATCTAATCACTTGCCTCATCTGAAAGGTTTTTACCCTCTTCTCATATTTCAACTGCTGTGTTCAAATTTAATCATATTTCTTTTTGTAACAGAAAAAAAAATAAAATTTCTGGGACTTCGTATGTAAGGATTGTCATGTGGCAACTGTCAATAACTGCTAAGTGAGCTCCACCTAAAGCCCCTTCCCTATGGTAAATACACAGCTCTCAGGAACCAATTTCTTTTTTAACATGCAAGGAATTAGGCTGCGCTTGTATAAATTCTCTTTGAGATCCTTTGAACTGAATTTGCCAAAGTTGCAAGACACAGAAAGAAAGTTTATGGGAGCTAATAAGTGGAGGCATCAGGGGAGCTGTGGGAGGTATGAGTTCTAGGGGGGCAGTCTGGCTCTTCCACCAGACCTGAGCCTCAGGGAAGCCAAACTGCAGCTCTGATTTTAGACCAAACTTCTCCTGCTATCACTTGCTTCATTTAGGGACATATTTTCCAGAGACATATTGGATCCTTTCTCTGCCAACTAGTGATAATGATATTTAAAATCCTGTCGAGAATAACAGACATCTCTAGAGAAGTGGTCCTTTTCTTCCAAAATGTCTTGCCTTCTGGAATTGTTAAAAAGAGTCATCCTATTTCTTCTTCCCTTTTGAAAAATTGAGACTATCCATAGCACCAAAGCTTATGCCTTTTGAACTTTAAAAGTAAGGACATGTTTTTGCACGTTTAGTTTGTGTTGAAAATCTTGTGTGTGTGTTTTGAATACATTGTTTTACTTTGGAAATTCAGCCTAATTATTTTCCAGCAGGTGTGGTAATAAAAGATTAACCTGAAATGTAATGCAGACAAAATTTTGGTTGGTTTGTCCTTTTTGTTGTTGTTGTTTTAGCCTTCCTTCAACTGCTCTTTAGAAAATGAAGATGTTAAAATACAATAATAGAAATTTAGGAAAGTAGAAGTATCACCTATAGTTTCGCTACTATAACAGTAAAGCTACTTTCACTTTTGCACGTTCCCATCTGTTGATCTCTGAGGGGAGCCAATAAATGGCATTCCTCTTCTCTGCCTGGGCTTTGAATAATTTGAGAAATAAAACAAAAGAGTGGCAGATGGAGCCAAAATATTACCTTTATTACTGATTAAGCCCAGGTTGGAACATGATGCTTATTGTGAGAGCCAGATGGGTATCTAGCTAAACATTGCAATTAAGCAGACTCCTTTCTCTTGCTACCCCCTTCCCAGTTGCAACCAGTAAGGGATGATGCCTGGTCTCACCAGTGATGAGATTGTACCCTTGGGGAGCAGATAATCTCTATGGCCCACTAGCTCCCAAGAGGAAGAAGGGTGCAGGTGGGCCATAATGCTCCATTTACTTTTTGCCAAAATTGTCAGTTAAATCATCCTTCTTCATTCAGTGTGAAGTGAATTAATGGGCAGAGAAAGGCCAGGGCTTATGTTGAGTAGGATCCTACTGCAGGAGGAAAAATATTGTGCTTGAAATAAATTATTTCCCACTTGGTCAAGCTCTAGCTGTTTTTTAAAAAAGAATACACCTGTCATAAACATTTTCATGGAAATATTAGTCTCTGATTTTTAGATTATATTTTTAGGAGAGATTTGAAAAATGGGATTCCTGAATGTGGACCTTTTTTGCTCCTTGGAAAATATTAAGAAATTGCTTTTCTGATGGGTTATACCATTTACCTTACTGTCAAATTTCTGATGCTTCGAGAAGAGTTTGAATAGTGTTATTATATTGCCAGTGAGCTGGAATTCAGTGACAGTTATATTAGAACTATGATTATGTTCAGTGTGACCACTCATTAATAATTACTTGATGAAGAGTCTCTGCTAGTACTCTGGAAGTTACAGAAGGTTAAGACAAGAACCCTGACCCAAGGGAGCGTTCATTTTAATCAGAGGAATAAATATAATGCATAGGAAACTAGAACCAATTATAATTGTGAAATTATGTCCATATATACCAGCTGGTCTCAAGATAGTTAATATTTATAAGCACAACACACTCACAAGAGTGTATATTATCAAGATAATTTGAATCCTCTTAATTTATAGGAAAGGTAAATTATCTCTCCTCTTGGCAATTATAGTCTAGAAGAGGAGACACAAAAATTAACAGGCATTTTTCATATAATATGATAAAGATAAGCACAGGTTGTAGTGGCAAAACATGAGGGCATTTAACACATTCTTGCGGTGGAAGGGGTAGCTTTATAGTTGATATTATATCTAATGAAAACTTGAAATAAAAAAAGAGTAACTCAGTTACACAAGAGGGATGGGGCCGAGTAAGAGCATGTGCATTGATGTCTAGGGGAGAGAAAGCAGGAAGGGGACATTTAGGCACTTGCAGTTAATTTAAAATAGTGTTTAGTAGTACGATGCCTGGAATTTGGTCAGCATTCCTTTAAAATATTCTGTCTGTGTAACTAACTGCCTTACTGAACATTGAATTTGAAGTTAAAACATTGCAAACCAGTGAGTATATATGATTGGTTCATGAGTAGCTAATAGAAAGAGGAGAGGACAAGACTGGAGCAAAGTATTTGGGAGAATCGAATATTCGTTTTCACTTTGTATAAAACCAGTACTTTATATGTGATTTTCTGTTCAACAGTTTATTATACTCTAATATTTTTTAAAATAGGGCTTTAAAATTAGATTTTATAATTATTTTTAAGTATTTCATGAAGAGCAGCTCAGTTTTCCTATTATTTCAAAATTATTTTTTATTGGCAAGAAATTGTAAAGAAGTCCTTAGAATTCAACCATGCATCTAAATAACCTCATTTTGTGTGCAATGTTCGTTATACTTCTAAAGAATTTTATTGTAGATCTTCTTTTGTTAAATGCTTACAATGATGTTGATGTCTTTGTGAATTTGACTTAATACACTTATAGATTAAACCAGTGTGACAGTAATCACAGTATTATTTGCTGAGGCTTCCGCATCTATTTTATTAGTCATTTAAACAATATATATTTATAAAGCACCTCTTTTATGTGTGGCACTAAATTAGGCACTGTGGGGAATAAAGGTAAGCTCAGTATAAAATGTGGTGCAAGATTCTAGAAGAAATTAGAAGTCTTCTACTTAGTAATTAGAGTTTTGATCTCTCTTTTGAGTATATAATGTTAAAGACTGAGAAAGAGAAAGAAAGGAGAGGTGATGTGAGAGAGAGAAAAAACGTTACTTATAACAAAATTATGTATAATCTACAATTATGAATAGCTAAATGTTCAATAAGAAAGTAATCATTAAATAAGCTGGAGAAATCTGTTAGGGTAGGGATGAAAATCATTATGTTGTTGCAAAGACTATAATAAAATAGAAAAAGGCTTATCATGTAATGTCAGATTTTAAAAAGAGAATATAAAATTACATGTTTAATATGGTTCCAGTTATTCTTCAAAAAGTTCTATGTATAGAAATAGAAAATATACTAAATATCGAATGGATAAAAAAATGTGATTTTTGCTATGGGGATCTGATTGGTTGTTTTCCTTGTCTGTTTTTGGAAATGTTTTCAGTAGATACCTTATCACAGCATTATTGGAATCATGTAAATTTTTAATTGACTTTGAATCTATCTTTAGACTGTTTAGCACTCTAATTGGAATGATAATTTACATAGAAAAGGTAATTAAATATATAGTACGGTAGATTTCTTATAGGGATATGGTCAATCTATTGACTTTATTTACTCCCCACCTTATTAAAAACTCAGTAACAATAACTATAACTTACAGGTACTCTACATGTGCCAACCACTCTTCTTAGAGATTCACATACATAATTGAATGTTTTGTCAGTTCCTCTTGTTTTAGACTAAACCATTTTTCAGAGAGCAAAGCCCTGCTCTTCCATTTATCATCTGTGTGACCTTAAGTAGACCACTCAACCCATTTAAAGCTTTAGTTTTCACTTAAACAGAAAACTGGAGTGTTATGATTCAGATAACCTGTGTTCCACATTTAATATAATGCGTCTTGCAAAGTAAATTTTCAGTAAATATTAGTAACTTTTAAAACAACAACAAACTAGAATTTCCAGGGCTTGGTTATGTATTCTCTCTGCAGCCATGGATTGTCCCAGAAATTTCATTTATTTTCATGGCTTTAAATGTTACTAATATACCTAACATGAATATCTAGCTGAGATGTATAACTCTTTTGCGGTTCTAATCCATTTATACAATAACCTACTTGACTTCACACCTTGTTGTCTCAAACCAAACATGTTCCCAAATGAATTTTTAATCTAACTCTTTGCCCGTGAGATTTGCTCTCCCTTAGGTCTTCCCAAGGATAGTAACTGGTAGCTTGATTTACTCAGATGCTGGTGTCAGAACCTTGAGTCCTTCCTTTCTCTTTTCTATCTCTAACCCCCTATAATCACTAAATGTTGTTGATTCCACATCCAAATGTCTAGCTAAATATGCATTAATTTCCCTCCAACTTAATTGTCACTACTCTACTGCAAATCAGCATCATCTTTCTCTGAGACCACTTATCTCTAAACCTGACTTTTCATTTCCTGTATTACCCCTCTCTATGGCCGCCCAGATTGTTCTTTTAAAATGCAAAACTGGTTACGTCACTCTTCTGCTTAAAGATCTCTCATCGTCTTGTGTAATCTTTATAACAACTGCATGAAATTGACGTGCCTTTTTAGTATTTTTTAGATGAGTAAAATAAGACTTAGAGTCAAAGTGCCATACTCAGTGTATTGCATTAGTGACAGTGAATCAGATAGGCTGATGCAGGAGAAACTTGGAAATATAAAATCCAGCAATAAAGAGGTACTTATTTCCATAATAAGTATCTTCTCCTCACCAGTGTCAAGAAAATCTAATCAGGTGCCACATCTTAAAAGAGTCTGGCTCCTTTTATATTTTATAATATCTCTACCACTACACCATTGTTACAGCAATAAAAGCTATTTGAACCCTCTAAGTTCTGCATACAGATATATTTAACAAAATAATATTAATTACAAGTAATTAAAAATTCTAGGTAAAAGGTACATAAAATTAGAGATACAGAATTGCCTAACTAGAAAGTCGTCCCCCCTTCAAATCCCCCAAAATGTATGGCATGCCGTTGAGAGGAAATGTAATAATAGTTAAGAACCCAAACCAGATCTGCTTATTACTAGCTGGGAAATTGTGAGCAAATTTTTTTAAATCTCTCTCTTCCAGTTCCCTTCTCTATAAAATAGGGATAATAGTCGTGCCTACTTAATTGCCCTAAGTTTCAGGCACTGTACTTAGAACCTTATATAATCCTCTTAGTGAGTTTGTATGCTGAAGGGAAAGATAAAATAGAGTTTGAAAAAAGTGAGGATTAAATGCATCAACATATTTAAAGTACTTAGCATAGTTCTGGCCTAGTACTTCCATACTGGGATACAGGCTGTAAATTTGCTTCTAAACAGGTGTCAGTTACAAGATTTATAGTGTCCACTAACACAGTGAGGTTATGAAAATTCACAAGGCAGAGCAATAGCTGTGAGGGTGTGTTGAATAAGCATTATAGCTAGCCGTCTGTGTCAGTTGCTACTCTTGTCATGAAATTTTCCTCTAGAGAGAGCATCATTCTCTGGTCACCCTCTGAAGTGCTCCTTTGGCAAGATCATTGTATTGCAGAATTATCACCATGTCACTAATAGATATCCTGGCTTGTACTACACATAGTCTGATGTGACTTGTACTTCTGTCCTGCAGTGAGCATAACACGGTATTATACGGTACAGTGGGCAATGAAATAGGTATTTGTGTTGTGTTTGAGTCATGTGCATTTGTTTGTATTGCTTCACTGTACTTTGACTGTAGTATGTCTAAAAAGTGGTTAAAAAGTGGTAGCATTGACCTCTTTAGGAGAATTCAACAACTCTTTTTGACTTTGGTAGATTCCAAAGGGAAAATTCCACCCAGTTTTTGAGAATTGCTCTATGATAGGGTTAGAGTATAAGATATTTTTCAAGTAAAATGGCCTCAGAAACTGCAAACTGAATGATATTTCAGAACAATAACAAACAGTTATAGAGAGTGTATTGGGTTGGGGATATATGGCAAGATTTTATAGAACCCTAGGTTCAGCTACTTTTCCCCTTTCTCATCCCCATCCTCAGGTGTTCTCATCTTCCAAAGGGAATTCACTGAAGCATATAGTTCTTGTTCTCTGAACTGCTAAGTATTGCCATTAGACAGCACCTATGAGAATTCATTCATTCATTCAACATTTACTGAGCGCCTGCAAGGCTCCAGGCATTGTGCTAGATGTTGGAGATACAAAGTCAAATAAGTGTCACATACCCCCAGGAAGTTTACAATATTTTGATAAAATGAGATAATGTGATTAAGAAACCCATATTTTGTATTTTTTCCCATTTCCAACATTCTTTTATGTAACATCTGTTTCTTATGCTGATTTAAACATCATCATCACCATTGTGGTTAATATTAATTTTGTACTTTCTGAATTTTGCGGGTTTCATGCTTAGGCCTTTATTTTGTATATTACGTTATTTAATCTTCATAAGAACTCCATGAGGTGGTGCTATTAATATCCATATAGAAGAGGAAAATGGGCTCAGAAATGGCAAGTGACCTAAGTTTATACCATTAAGGAACAGGGGAAAAGGAATTCAAGCCCAAGATCTTGATCATGACAACGGTGCCATGTTGCTTCATATTTAGAGATGCTAATTTAGATCTGTTTTATCATTTGGCTGGTACTGATTAATCATCTAAACCACATACAAGACATTGCAGGTTAATTCTGGGAAATGGCAAACTTTGGGGGAATTATGGCATTTGGGTGGAAACTTGTTTAGTGATGAAGATGAGTCTTTGACTATGGTTAATAAATGTCTCTAAAGTCTGAGGGAGAGAACCAGTTTTCTAACTGGGGAGAAAATACCCCTGCTAAGTCCTCTTTTCTATAAAAAACCCAAACTTGACAGCCAATAAGTGAGTAAGCAATATTCCAATTTTGGGCAAATAATATCTGACTACTAGTAGAATGTGAAATGATTATTTAATTTAAAACCACCTTGTAAGTGATTTTTAAAACTTGAAAAAAGACACAAAAAGGGCTAAAGTAGTTATAATAACTATCCATCTAGCCTTATTTTGTACAGTGAGATTATGGTAATAACAAGTATTAATTGTCAACTTCCAACCATCTCTAGGTGTTTTAGGGTATGCTGGACAAAGAAAATGCTATTTTTAAAAACTGTATCATTGGAAAGCTCTAATGTTTTAATCCAGAGGACACACTGGACCCTACTTTGGTTTCTTAACCACATGGCAAATGTCTAATTTAATCTAATTTAACTGGGCATTATCCAAGAAGTTTTACAACCTTCATTCAACCTGAAGCTTATAGAACAATAGCATCCACTTCATAGAAACAAATAGCATAGTTCTTTTGTTAGTTATTTTCCTTAAATTTTTACTTAATTGACACATTCCTCTTGAGTATTAGAAAACTAATTTAAAATAGTTTAAAAAACTATTTTAAAACTAATTTAAAATACTAAAACAACATTTAAAGTAACAGTGTTCCAAAGCAATAACTTTTTTTTTGAGGGGGGAGGGCGGTAGTGGCTCTAGATAATGTGTAGCAAAATCAGAATCATAATACAAAGAAACACACAAGTGGTTGTGAGTCCTGATGTTTCCTTCTAGTTAAATATCTCACTACTTCATCTGTAAACTGAACCTGGCAATTCTTCTCTCACAAGGCTGTTGTGAAGCTTCAATGAAATTATATGAATGAATGCATATACATATTTCAGAAATAAACAGCAACTTCTTTCTGTTAAAATGCTGTATTTCTTCTCTGACAAAAATTGAGATTAAGAGATTTCACACTAAGTCAACATCCACAATTTCTTAGCTCTCTGAATGATAAGTAGATATCACTTTTCCTTTTTGCATGAAAAGGGGATCTTTTACTGTTCTTTAAGAAGTGGTTGATAGTTATCTTGATTTCCCAGGCTATTCCAAGTGTGAAATGAATCATGAGGTCTGGAATCATCATATCCCATGAGCATTCATATCCTTGAATCTGCTTCTTTGTCATTAATATGAAGACTTTAAACAGAAAATGTTTACCTGCCTCGGCATGATTTTTCAGACAAGTGAGGAAACTCAGATTCCTCTTAGAAGGGTTTAAATAAGAACCTAGTGGTTTTGTCTCATGTCTTTGTTGACTGAGAACCCAGGTTGACTCATTGAGCATATTATATCCCAAATACCACATACCCAGACATGACGCACCTTATTGTTTGGCATTTTCAGATCTATTATGTATTCAGACAGAAATGTACAGTCTATACTGATGAACAAGGTTAATATGTCTTTACTTATATTAGAAACTCCTCTTCCTCATCCCTAAATTTAGGTTAATTTTAGTATTGTCATATATTTTAAACTGGGTTAAAGCTATTTTTCCAAAGTGCTTTTGTCAGGAATGAATGAATTTCTTTCAATCAGTGCCAAAAATAACACATTTTAATTTTAATTATAAAAGATGAATTTACATTTTAAGATACCACACATATCAGTTTTCCCAGGATACACTGTTCAAACAATATTTGTAATAAGACTTAATTCTCGCAATTCTTTGCTTTCATCACATTCTCATGAGACTGTGTCCACATAGATGAATCTTTTTCTGAAGTAATGTCAGAGAATCTGATGAGGTTTACCACAATGAATTTGAGTCAGGCATCAGATTCTAATTTAATACTCATAACCATTTGAGTTAAGCATGTTAATACCCAATTTACAGAGGAGGAAATTGACTCACAGAGGTAAAAACTTGCTGGTAGTCAAATAGTGTTGGAGCCAATACTCAAATCCAGGTCTGACTACCAACAAATTTTTCATTTTCCACCATATCAGCATTGTAGAGACCCAGCAAAGTGTTATTTTGGGTGTGTAATTGTTTATCCAATGAATTCAGGAGAGCAAAGACCAGGAATTGGTGGCACGTGGATGCATGCTGAAACTGTTGCTCAGGTGGGTTGATTGATAATAACACCCATGTTTTATTCTAGCTGTAAAGGTCTGCTAACAAATTCCAGAGGATCCAGCAGAGATGCTCTACTCTGCCTTCAGCTTTTCATTAATCAAGAAACTAAGTGTTAACAATGAAATATCACAAAGAGAAATTAAGGAAACAATCTTATTTACCATTGCAACAAAATAATAAAATAGCTAGAACAAACATTCCTACACAAAGACATGTACACTGAAAACATTTAGGTGCTGATGAAAGAAATTGAAGACTACACAAACAGATGGAAAGATACACCATGTTCTTGGATTGGAACAATCAATATTGTCAAAATGACCATATTACAGGCAATCTACAGATTCAATGCAATCCCTATCAAATTACCAGTGATGTTGTTCATAGAACTAGAACAAAAAAAAATTTTTAATTTGTAGAAAAACACAAAAGACCCTGAATAGCCAAAACAGTCTTGAGAAAGAACAGACCTGGATGAATCAGTCTCCTTGACCTAAGACTATACTACAAAGCAAAAGTCATCAAAAAAGTATGATACTGGTACCAAAAAAAAAAAGACATATAGATAGTGGAACAAGATATAAAGCCCAGAAATTAACCCATGCATTTATGTTGAATTAATATATGACAAAGTAGGCAAGAATATATGGTGGGAAAAAAATGGACTCTTCAATAAGTACTGCTGGGAAAACTGGGCAGGTATGTGTAAAAGAATGAAATTAGAACATTCTCTAACACCATGTGGAAAAATTAAAAGACTGATTAAAGACCTAAGTGTAAGAGAGGAAATCATAAAACATTTAGAAGCTAACATAGGTAGAATACTCATTGACATAAATAATAGCAATAGTTTTTTGGATATGTCCCCTAGAGTAATGAAAATAAAAATAAAAATAAAAAAAAGGAACCTAATTAAACTTAAAAGCTTTTGCACAGCAAAGAAAGCCATAAATAAAACAAAAAGACAAGCTACAAACTGGAGAAAATATTTGCAAGTGATGCTGCTGACAAGAGACTGATTTCCAAAATATATAAACAGGTCATACAGCTTAATATATAAAAAAAAAAATTAAAAAATTGGCAGACATTTCTCCAGAGAAGACATACAGAAGGCCAACAGGCACATGAAAAGGTTGTTAATATTGCTAATTATTAGAGAAATGCAAATCAAAACTACAAGGAAGTGTCATGTCACACCAATCAGAATGGCCATCATTAAAATGTCTATAAATAACAAATGCTGAAGAGGATATGGACAAAAAGGAACTCTCCTACACTGAGAGTAGGAATGTAAATTAGCATAGCTCTTATAGAGAACATTATGGAGGTTCCTTAAAAAATTGAAAATAGAGTCACCATATGATCCAGCAATCCCACTCCTGGGCATATATCCAAAGTAAACTCTAATTCAAAAAGATACATACTCCCCAATGTTAACAGCAGAACATTTACAAAAGCCAAGACATGGAAGCAACTTAAATGTCTCTTGACAAATGAGTGGATAAAGATATGGTATATGTACACAGTAGAATACTACTCAGCCATAAGAAAAGAATGAAATAATGCCATTTCCAGCAACACTGAATGGACTTAGAAATTAAGTGAAGGAAGTCAGTGAAAGACAAATATCGTATGATATTGCTTATATGTTGAATATAAAAAATTATACAAACAAACTTATTTACAGAACAGAAATAGACTCACAGACATAGAAAACAGCATATGCTTACTAAAGGGGATAGCAGGTGGGGGGAAAGATAAATTAGGAGTATGAGATTAAGAGATACAAAGTATTAACAAATAGATAAACATTAAGGACCTACTGTATAATACCAGATAACATAGTCAATATCTTGTAATAACGTATAATGGAAAAGAATATGAAAATATATATATTTATATATATGTATACACATACATATAAAAGGTATATTATGTGTAGGTTTTATATATATAAATATATATATTTTTATAATATATATGAGGCCAGCATTACTCTGATACCAAAACTAGACAAGAATACCACAAAAAATTAAATTACAGACCAGTATCCCTGATGAACAAAATATTAACAGACCAATTCAGCAGTACTTTAAAAGGGATTATATACCATGATTAAATGGAATTTATTCAAGGGGTGCAAGGATGATTCATTATCCACAAACCAATATATTCCACCACATTAATAAAATAAAGGCTAAAAATCATATGACCATTTCAAGAGATGCAAGTAAAAACTCTCAAAAAAGTGGGTACAGATGGAATGCCTGTACAGATGGTGAACACTTAAACATAATAAAAGCCATATATGCCAGACCCAAAGTTAATATCATACTCAATAAGAATAAGACAAGGATGCCTACTCTCACCACTCTTATCCAGAATATTATTGAAAGTCCAAGGCAAAGCAATTAGGCAAGAAAAAGAAATACAAGGCATCTAAATTGGAAAAAAAAAGTAAAACTGTCACTACTGGTGGGTGACATGATACTATATATAGAAAATTATAAAGATTTCACCAAAAGATATTGGAATAAATAAATTCAGTGAGGTTTCAAGATGTAAAATCAATTTGCAGAAATCTGTTGTGTTTCCATATGCTCATAATTAAGTATAAGAAAGAGAAATCAAGGAAATAATTACATTTACAATTGCATCAAAAAGAATAAATTGCATAGGATTAAACTTAACCAATGAGGTGAAAGTCCTGCATGCTGAAAACGCTAAGATATTAATAAAAGGGACCAAAGAAGACATAATAAATGAAAAGATTTTTTGTTATCATAGATTATGAAAATTAATATTAAAATCCCCATACTACACACAAAGCAGTCTAAAGATTTAATGCAATCCCTGTTAAAATTCCAATGTCACTTTTCACAGAAATAGAAAAAAAATCTGAAAATTTGTTTGGAAACATGAAAGACCCACATAGCCAAAGCAATCTTGAGAAAGAAGAAAAAGATAAAGGCATCATGCTCTCTGAATTCAAACTATTTTACAAAGCCATAGTTATAAAAACAGTGTGGTATTATCATAAGAACAGACACACAGATCAATGGAACAGAGTAGAAAGCCAACAAATAAGCCCAGGCATAGGTGGTCAGTTTACAACAATGAAGCAAGCAAATACAATAGGGATAGGAGAGTCTTTTCATTAAATGGTGTTAGGATAACCAGAAAGCCATATGCAAAATAATGAGTCTACTGTCTTCCACTGTACACAAAAATTAACTCAAAAATGGATTAAAGACTTGAATGTTAAGACATGAGACTCCTGGTAGAAAACATAGGGGCTGCTGAATATAAAAAATTATACAAACAAACTTATTTACAGAACAGAAATAGACTCACAGACATAGAAAACAGCATATGCTTACTAAAGGGGATAGCATTGGTCTTGGTGAGATTTTTTTATTCCAAAAGCAAGGTAACAAAAGCAAAAATAAATAGGTGGGACTACATTAAAATAGAAAGGCTCTGCCCAGCAAAGAAAAGTATCTACAAAATGAAAAGGCAGTCTACTGAATGGGGGAAAATGCTTTCAAATTATGTCTGATTAGGGGTTAATATCCAAAATATCATATAGCTCAATAGCAAACAAATAGAAAGAAGGAAAAGAAAAACCCAAAACTAAACATCTGATTAAAAATGGGAAGGTTATCTAAATAGAGTTTTCCAAAGAAGACATAAAAAGGTCAGCAGGCACATGAAAAGATATCCAATGACACAAATCATTAGAGAAACGAAAATAAAAACGGTAATGAGCTATCACCTCACACCTTTTAAAATAGCTGTTATCAAAAAGACCAGAATTAAAAAGGGCTGGCAAGGTTCTGGAGAAAAGCAAACCCTAGTGTGCTGTGTAAATGGTGTAATCACCATGGAAAACAGTATGGAGGCTGTACAAAAACTTAAAAGTAGAAATATCATATGATCTAGCAATTCCACTAATGAGTATTTATCTGAAGAAAATGAAAACATTAACTCAAAAAGATCTATGCACACCCATGTTCATTGCAGCTTTATATGGAAACAACCTAAGTGTCCATAAAAGGATGAGTGGGTAAAGAAATTGTGAGGTATATAGATATGGTGGAATAGTATTTAGCAATAGAAAAGAATGAAATCTTACCATTTGTAACAACATGGATGGACTTTAAAAGTTCTCATCACAAGAAAAAAAATTCTGTAACTATGTATGGTGACAGAGGTTAACTAGACTCATTGTAGTGATCATTTTGCAATATATACAAATATCAAATCATTTCTATACCTGAAACTAATATAATGTTGTATCACAGTTATATGTCAATAAGAAAAAAATGCTTCTTTTATTATATCTCAGTGAATTCATTAAGGGATATTTACTGAGACCATGTGTTAGGCATAATCTTGTGGTGGGGATGTGACGATGAACAGATGGATGAACGTCCAAGTGCTTAACTTCTGGCCGTGGGGATGAGGAAACAGAAAACAAACAAATTAATATATAGTGTGAATGCTAAAGAGTATATTAAAGCAGGAGAGAAGGTAGGACGTGATTAGGGGTGAACTTTTAAGGAGGTAATGAACAAAGGCCTCACTTAGAAGGGAACATTTGAATGAAGACTTGAAGGAGATGAGAGAGTCACACTAGTAGATATCAGGAAAAGAACATTCCTGGCCCGAGGACATCATTCTGAGAGGCATTTCTCTTTCATTTTGAGGTTAAGGAAGCTGGGGCTAGGTAATTTGCATAAGGCCATGCAACCAGAAAATGGCAGAGATTATTCCAACCCATATTCTAATTACCTAACATTTTATTTCAAAGTCTTTATTCTCAAAACCTTTTTTTAAAAGCTGAGGCAGAGTGAGAAATGTCCTTTAAGATAATCAGTCTTACACATATTTGGATGCCAGTTATGCATCAGTGGGGGCCTTAGCAAAATTCAAGACAAACCTATTGCTTGCTTAGTCAAAGTCACTGCATTGACAGCTGCCTCATGAAGCTCAACTAAAAAGTTTTAATGATGATAGCCATTTTGGAGTTTGCAGATCCTAATCAAAGTTCACACGAACTACTAAAGACAGTGTTTGGAGAGACTGTTTGGTTGGTGCTGTGAAGAAACAGTGTTATTGTACAGAGTTAGTGGTAAGCTTCCTGTCTCCCCCTTCTACCTGCTGTTCCGATCCAAACATATTTGTAAGATTCCAACCAGCTAGAAATAATACACATCCATCACTCAGGCTTGCCAAGTATGCTAGACAGGTAGGTCAAAAGATTATCTGGCTGCTTGCCACTGGCTAAATCATCAGATAAGGCCATGGGGCCAGGATTATAGGAAAAAGCAGAGATGCCACTATTATAAAGCAGTCTCGGTATTTTCTAAGGGATGAAGGAAAAAAATATCAAATCAATAGAGCCCCTTCTGTTTTGATTTATCTAGTGGCTGATACATTGAAATTGAGACTTTTGGCTTGGGGCCCAGAATTTTACCTTAATTCAAGTACAGACACTCTAATATGTGGAGAATTATGATGGTAGTAAGAAATAAACTCATGGCTAGCACAAGAAAATAAATGGATGATCAGAGATGGGAGGTGCTTACCAAGGACACCACAAGGGGTATTTCTGCTTTAGTTGGAGAGCCGGAGTGTATTGATAACCTCTAACGACAGAAAATTTGTTATAAGATAGTCCTGAAACTGGAGTCTCAGGAAGATGGAACCACAGGGTATAGATCATTAGGAGGCTTGGAAAAAGCAAGAATGTATTCCTGTCAGCTCTTTTAACTTCTTCCCAGACACTGCTCCCATCCATGCTCAACACCAGACTCAGATTTTCATAAAGAACCACTCTCATTCTTATCCTAGAGAATTAACTCATTAGGAATTCTGTCAAGCCTCACCTTTCTGCTTTCAAAGTACACGTTTCTGCCTTGGCTTCCTTATTTAAACACTCTTGATTTCATCCTGGTGTACCTTTCTCATTTGTCCTGTTTTTATTGGTAGCAGGCTCCAAACTGTTTGCCTTAGAACCTGAAAACTCTTAAATACTTTGCTTTTGATAATCATCTTCAGCTCTGTACCTGAAACTAAGGGCAGTCTTACTTGTCAGGCAAATATTAGCCAGATCCCATGGCTTTCTCCTGTGCCTAGAGATAGGACAATGAGCCCCTGGAGTCCTTCCTTTGAATTAAATCTGTGAAGACTTAAAACCTCTGATAAAATGAGAACTAGACTTTCTTACCACTGTGAAATATATTTGATTTCATGAAGAAAAAAAAATCCTTTCACTTATCTACTGATAAATAAAAAATAAAGATTCTTATATATCAGTGAAATAATATATCATTTAAGCATCAGACCTCATTGAGGACTGTTCAGTGCTTACATTCTTATTTGCCATATATTTATCCTTCAAGTAAAATATTTCAATTGGTTTATTTCTCTCTTTATTTCTGCGTTAGTCCCCAAAATACAGAGTGATTAAATGTCTTCTCAGGGGTTGGTTATGAGTCTGCATGGTGGAGGATTTTCTTACTATTACGAATCTCTTAAAGACTGAATCTCCAGGTACCACTGGATTTGAGGAAGTTAACCACAGAAAACAAGCAATAATGTTGTTAGTTGGCAAAGAGGTGAGATTCCCAGTTTTATAAAATGATTTTCTACACTTTAACCCTTCCTAGATGCTGGTACAAGGTTTTTGCTAGGATCCATCATTTGAAATGCAGTAAGGAATACTTTGCTAGCCTCTACTTCCTGAGTGAAGTCTCAGACTATGGATGATTTTCAAAGGATATTCTGTATAGTTTGGGTACAGTTTCCAAATGAAATATTTTAATGAGAAACTTACCTCCCTCATTTGAAAAGATTAAAATTTAGAGGACCCAAATTTCTTTGCAGCAATAAAATAGTTAACCTCAATTGTTTGTTTGTTTCATAATTTTGTTCAACACACATTTATTGTTCATCTGTTGGGGAACATGTACACTGAAACTCACATAAATAGTATTTCATTCTTTTTGTTGTTTTGGCATTTCGCAAGATTGGGTACGACTTGCTTTCCATTTGGCATGTGATGTGTGAAATTAGGAAGCTTTCTTTTCTCAGTTATTGGCATATATGGTGAGGCATGTGATGCCAGATGCTCTCAAGGCATTAGAAGTAGCCTTAGGAGGAGTGTGACCCTGAGTAGGCTGTTGAGGCATCCCTACCCTACCACCCATCACTCTCTGAATTCAAGTTATTTCTGGGTACAATTCATTAGCAGAGGCTGCCTCCTTCTGACTATTTTACTGTGTAGTCTTTATCTTTCATCTTTATTTTTTTAATCTTCATTTTTTTCTAAACAAATTTTTTAAAAATACGCATCCACGTAGGTGGTTAAAGTTAGAAATGATGGAGTATAATTTTTAATCACTTAAATGGATAGCTAGTAATAGTGACTCTGATGAAATGAGTATTTTAGTTTCATGCCTCTTTGGAATGTGTTTGAAACTTTGAATAGACATCATTTCACCCATTTAATGATAAGAAAAAATTGAAAGATCCTAATATTCCAGTGAAATAATACATAACCTGAGCATCAAACTGACAAACATTGTGGATTACTTTAAAAATTACCTTATTGGCCAAATATTCCTCTTCAAATGACATATTTCAAATGACTTTCCTTTTTTTAGAACTTATAACTTCGAATGTTGGCTTTGTAAAAATTATGTATAATGCTTCTATCTTCATAGTTAAGGGAAGCAATCAACAAACTGCATAAAACATGGCAGGCAAACAAATAAGAAGTTTTGGGTGAAAATGACTGATGGGCTGAAAAATTTGAAAGGAAATTGGAAGATTCTTCTGTTCAGTCACTGGGTTATTACTGTTGGGACAAAAATGAATAAACAGACTGTTAAGAAAGTTAGGCTTTCTTTCAACTTTGGTCAACTTGAGAGCATTTCCTAAAACAATAGGAGTTGCTGAAATCCTATTTTATCTTCAGAAATATGTATAGCTTCAAGAAGGTTTACTTTAAATTATTTCTCAGAAGTTTAAAATATAGACAGAGACTCCAATTCTAAATTATTTTAGTGAAATAAGAGTTGAGTGGTGAAAGGAATAAAGGAATGGTAATCAGTTGGTGGAGAAGTGTGGTTATTTTATTTTTTGGGACCACTGGTTTAATATGACTGTTAAAAGAAGAAAGATTGTTTATAGTTGAATAAGATGTATGATACGATTCCTGGACCATATGGAGAGTGAAAGGACTGCCCACTTGAGAAGAAGAATCTGGAGAAAGCAAAGAAGCAAGAAAAAGGAAGGATTAAAAAACAAATATAAAGAGTAAATATAATATGAGAAAAATAAATCTATCATATATAGTGTCAAAATTAGTATGAGTGGGTTGAGTACCCTATGGAAAGATAAGCTCTAAGATTGGTCTGAAAAGTAGAGTTCACCTATAAACAGTGTGTTTACAAATAAACACACCTAAAACAAAATGACAGAGTATTCCCTCCCTAACAATTTTTGGCAAATAACATACCAGGTAACAGCAAACTAAATTAAAGCAGAGGAGGCAGCATTTCTCTCTGATCAATTTGATTTCAAGCCAAAGGGAAAAAACAAAACAAAATAGTGAAAAGTCCCAAACAAAGAAATATGCAAACAAAACATCTCAAGCATTTATGAATAAAATAGCCACTATAAAATTCCCATTGTGGCTCTGTGGGTTAAAAACGCAGTGTCTGTTTCCATGCAGGTTCAATCCCTGGCCTAGCTCAGTGGGTTAAGGATCCAGCATTGCTGCAAGCTGTGACACAGGTCACAGATGTGGCTTGGATCTGGTGTTGCTGTTGCTGAGGTGTAGGCCTCAGCTGCAGCTCTGATTCGACCCCTGGACCAGAAATAACAACATGAATAAAAATGAAGTAGGAGAAAACTTAATAAATATCAATATAAGGTAAAATTAGTTTGAGAAAATAAAACAAAGTAAACAACCAATAATATATCATAAAATATAAATAATAGTAAAAATGGTAAATATCTTGGAAAACATGCATACATATAAAAGTATTAACAAATCTTATTAATAAAAATATATAACTTTAGGAATAAATAAGGTGAAATAATGACACATTCAAGTACATTTTAAAAAGATTGAGCCATTATGAGCCATTTATGATTTTTTTTTTAAATGCCATGTAAATTGGTACAACCGCTTTGGAAAACAGTATGGAGGTTCCTCAAAAAACTAAAAATAGAACTACCATGTTTTCCTGCAATCCCACTCCTGGGCATATATCCAGGTAAAACCGTAATCTGAAAAGACACATGCAACCCAATGTTTATTGCAGCACTATTCACAATAGCTGAAACATGGAAGCAACCTAAATGTTTGTCAATAGAGGATGGTAAAGAAGATGTAGTACATATATACCGTGGAATATTACTTAGCCCTAAAAAGAACAAAATAATGTTATGCCATTTGTAGCAACATAGATGGACCTAGAGATTATCATACTAAGTGAAATAAGTCACAGAGACAAAAATCATATGTCACTTGTATGTGGAATCTAAAAAAATGATCCAAATGAACTTATTTACAAAACAGAAACAGACTCACAGACTTCAAAAACCAACCTATGGGAAACCAAAGGGGAATGGTGGGGGGGAGGGAAGAAGTGTGAGCTTGGATGGCATATGTATACTATGATATATGGAATGGATGGTCATCAGGGACCTGATGTATAGCACAGGGAAATCTACTTAATATTCTGTGATAAACTGTATGGGAATGTATACATGTATATGTATAACTGAAACACTTTGCTGTATAGCATAATTGTCAACTATACCTCAATAAATTTTTTTAAAAAGAAGATGTAAAATAGGAGCTTTTTCACTTTTTTCAATTTTTTCACTGTAATAATGACTACTTCACACTCTGACAAACAATAGAATTATCTGTAAAACTTGTAGAGCATTAACAATAAAATCAGAAAATAGTAATTTGATCACTATGCCTACTATCAGTCAGCATTGCTTTGATGATTCCAGCCAATACTCTAAGACATAATAATGGCATAAGCAGTCTAACATTTAAATAAAATAGTAGGAAACTTCGCATTATTCATAGGTGACACCATAGAACACTAAAAATTCCAAGGAAAGTGTAGTAATATACTAGGAAACCAATGAGTTAGCTAGTAAAAGGGTTAAGTCAGTAGACATATAAAATCTAAACCAAAAAAAAGCAGAAAAAAATCCATTACCCTCATTTACCAACTTAGTGAACCTATGCAAAAAGACAAATGAATAAGCAAACAAAAACTCTCTAATCTTCCTGAGCCACCACTGAGTGCATCTTTTAAAAAGAACAAATTTAAGTCAAATAAAGACAAAGAGATAGGGAAGTGAGGATCCACTGAATTTTGATCTTAAAAATTTTATGGTAATTTCTTTTTAATTAAAATTTTGTTTAAATTTAGGGTAATTTTGGAGTTCCTGTTGTGGCTCAGTGGTAACTAACCTAACTAGTATCCATGAGGACGCAGGTTCAATCCCTGGCCCTGCTCAGTAGGTTAAGGATCAGGCATTGCTGTGAGCTGCAGCATAAGTCGCAGATGGGGCTTGGATCCCGTGTCGCTGTGGCTCTGGCATAGACTGGCGGCTGCAGCTCCAGTTCGACCCCTAGCCTGCGAACCTCCATATGCCACAAGTGCGACCCTAAAAAGAAAAAAAAAAATTAGGGTAATTTTAAGATGGCTTTAAACCAAGATCAGAATAAGAATTGTTTGTTAACAATGGGAGATTAACCAGATGATAATTAAATGTATTAAAACATATTCTTTTAAATCTTGTTCTAAATGATTTTCCTTCATACATTATACTATTATTTTTAGTAATGGGATATTTAGGATTTTTTGATTTGAGTTCACAGTTATAGTTTTCTTTCCAAAAAAATACAATGCATATGATATGGCCCTTCATAGTAAATAGTTCCTCAATGCAGAGTTACATGTAAATTGTCTCGTTAAAAAATTAGTAGGAATTTAGTGAGTTCCAGTTATCCCAAGCTTCTTCTCCTAGTAAATGTTTCTTTAGCAGATTGGAACTTCCTACAACTAATTGCTTTGTACTTTCATATGCTGCCCCCCCAAATCTAATAATTTGAAAAATTTAAAACTTTTCAGCAAATACTAATGAATTTGCTGCCCCTATCGGAGGAGTAAATATTAGCACCTTTATATTACATTGTAGTCTACTGTTTCTGGGTGAAGATTAAAGAAAAATAAGGATATGACAATTAACTCAATACTCTGATATTACTAGTGTTAACCTATTAACAGAATTATTTTCGGAATATGTATGTATCACATGTGAATTCAAATTCTATGCAGTATTATGTCCTCGTTCCTTACTAAATATGCTCTCAGCAAAAGGTAAAATAAAATAAACATATGATTACACTAGATCTTCTATTCTCTTTTTATTCATATATTTGTTATGTTAAGGCTTCGTTTAAGTCATTGATTCTACTGCTTTCTTTTAGTTGAAGCTACCTGTTATAAGGACAAACTGCAATTTATTCACCCATTTCTCTATTAATAAACATTTATATTATTTATTATGCTTTGCTATTAGGAACAATATCATATTGAACATTCTTAGAATTATAGCTCTGTGCTTATAGACAAGTATTTCATGAAGCAGGTTCCTGGGAGTGAAACTGCAAGGTCAGTGTGCTTGTTTTAAATATTAAAAGATGGTATCAGATTGTCCTTCAATAAGACTTTAACAATCTGTATTCCCTCCAAAGCTCTGTGAAAGTTTTCATTTCTACACATTTCTCAGTATGTTAGATATTACAGTTTTTAAGTTTTTTGTGTGAAAAATAGTATTATAGTATTTTAATAGACATATCTTGCTTTATAATTGAGATTTGTAATTTCTTTACTGGCAAATTTCTGTTCATACCCTTTGTTTTTCTAAAGTGTCTTTTTCTAATTTGTGTTGTTCTTAATAATTTAGAGGACTCTTCCAATCTTAGAAACTTTTGGCTACTCTAAGTTTGATAAATAGATCCTTTCAGTTTATTTAAAGTTTGACTCGTTTTTTGCTGCCTTTTATTTTAAAATCAGAAAAAAAGTTAACTTTTATGTAGTCAAATATGTAAATTTTATATTTCCTTTGGCTTCTGCATACTAATTATGTTTAAGAAAGTCTTCTGTGCCACCAAGCTTACAAAAATATCTTTAGGTATTTATTCCAAAATCTTTATTGTTTTACTGTTTACATTTAGACCACTCATTCACCTGAAAAATATTTTTGAATATGGTGTGAAGTGAGGATCTAATTTTATTTATATATAGCAAATAGCTGTTTATCTCTAAAGCATTTATTAATTCATATTTTCCCCTGTAAAGTCGAATTCATGCTGGTCATATATTGAACCCTGATCTACATTTGGAACTATTTCTAAATTTCATTTCGTGGATAGACTTTCGTTCCATACTAGTTAGTAAGGTAGCTTTTGAGTAAGATTTGATATCGAAATGGGCAAAGCCCATTATCTTTTCTGCTTTTATAGAATTCCTCTGCAGTTACCATATAATTACTCTTCTAATGAATTTTAGAATGATTTTTCCAATATTTTTGCAATTCTAATTAGAATTACATTAACTTTATATGTTAAATTGCTGGTCGTGGACATTTTAATTGTATTAAGTGATCTTATACAAGAACATGATATATTTCCACATACTTTGTGTCCTTCAATAAATTTTTATAGTCTTCCTCATTTAGGGGAACTAAATTTCTTAAATTGTTATTATTTTGTATTAAAGTGAGCTGCCCTCAGTTACAACTGTTAGCCTCTATTAATATATGAACCTCCGTTAGGCATTTGTGTTTCTAACATTTTACCGAGGATGCTAAACTCCAACCAGACTTCTCTATGATAACAGTTCCTGTCAGGGCCTGAGGCCAGGTATCAACAGTATTGTGTATTCAGAATTGAAGCATCAATAGAAAGAAATTTGCTTATTGTCCTTCAAATTAAATGAATTTACCAGTATCCCCTCTATAATCAAAATGTGCCAAAGATGGGACACTGTCATGGTATAGTGGGTGATATGTGTGTGTGTTCTATACACAATGGAAAATCTGTCAACAATTACAGAATGCATTTACTTTTGAAATGCTTCTCAATGGTTATTTATTTTCAACTAAATACGGACTTAATTATAGGACAGAATAAGTTGCATGCATATGAGTACTTTGGTGATGTTCAAACTAATGAATTAATGCAATTAAATAAGGATTTTTTTTTTAATCAGCAGAATAATTTATTGTCTAAATTTTCTTATTTCTCTGGTTTCTGGTGTGTAATTTGATTTGACAGAATGCTCTTGCCCCATGGAAAGAATAACTCCAGATCCCTCTGCAGACATTTTGAGAGACCTAAATTTATGATATCATGTTACGGAAGCCTAAAACATATACTAGAATGAAATGTTTGTAGGAAAGACAGGGTTCTAATGAGAGTAAGTTCAGGGAACTTGAGTCAATATATGGAGGGTAGCAATAGGAAAAGAGAACCCGAAAGCACTTATAAAACTCTCCTGTGACTTTATTTTACTACAAATGACACTGTTCTTTCTGCTTATTTAAATGTAGATGCTGGCTGTATAGACAAGATGCAATAAGAAATCAAGGACATTATTCATTTCCTTCAGTTTTCAGGAATATACTGTAGAGGGAAAAAGTTGTTTTGGGGGCCTACATTATGTAAATTCTTTGTCTTTACTGATTGAATTCTGGGAAAAAATTACATAGTGTTCTACTCTGCCTGTGTTTTAATTGTTATTCTAGCACTAATCAAATAGAAAACATAGTTTCAATGCCTTTTACCTTGAGGTTATTTAGTAAAGGCTGTAATGTTTAAACTGTTTTACATAAATAAAATTGTTTCAGATACATTTCTCATCCTGCACTAGACTCTGGTTCTTTGGTTGTTTGACCTAGATTTTAGTGCCCAAGCAGAGCTTCATCTCTGTAATCCTGTGTCTTATTTGATAAATGACTCAACTTTGTCTACTTTTCAATAACTTTCTCATAAATTATCATATTTAATCTTCCCATCAACTTAGTGAAATTAATGGAGCCAGTTTAATTACTGACAGCTTTCAAATGAAGAAGCCAAGACATGGCAAGATTTGGAACCTTAACCCAGTACATTCTTTTCTCACTTCAAAAGTTGCTGATTTCTTAGATATCTTAAAGAGAACATTAATCATGCATTCATCAGTTTACCAGCCTAACTCTATAAACTTCAATTCTATGTTCATGAGATAGGCGTGATAATTCTTAACACATGGATGTTTAGAGAGGATGTAAAATATTATAGATAAAGCACCTGACAACTTATGTTGAATTACTGGTATTGTCAGTATATCTCAATCATAGATATAGATTAGGTATAAAGATAAAGGATACATCTATCATATAGTTTTGTAATTCTTTGCCTTTGCACTTTTCCTCTGAACTCACTACAGTGAGTTCCTTGAGGGTAGAAGACTCTGTGTATTTATTTTAACCTCTGGATTTTTTTGTGTGTGCTATAAATATTTATTGTGTTAAGGAATATATATATATATTTTTTTTTCTTTTTTTTCTTTTTATGGCTGCACCTGTGGCATATGGAACTTGCCCAGCCAGGGATAAAAACCTGAGCTGCAGCTGGGGCCTCTACCACAGCCACTGCAACACCATGTCCAAGTCGCATCTGTGACCTACTCAGCAGCTTGCAGCAATGCCATATACTTAACCCACTGAGTGAGCCCAGGGATTGAACAGAGACAACATAGGGTCCTTAACCTGCTGAGCCACAATGAGACTCCCAGCCATGTATAACTTTTAAATAGCTTACTCTAAGAAGTTAGGTAGGCAGAGTTCACAGCTTTTGTTTTTTTGTTTGTTTTGTGGGTTTTTGCTTTGCAGTTGACTCTTGAATAACACTTGTTTTTCCAATATTTTGTTGTTAGCGTATAGAGGCAACTAATTTCTGTATATTGATTTTGTTTCTTATACTTTTATTGAATTTGCCTATTAATTCTAATGCGTTTTGATGGAATCTTTAGGAATCTCTCTCTATAAGATGATATCATCTGCAAAGATAATTTTACTGATTTTTCAATTTGGATTCCTTTTATATATATTTTTATTGTCTGATTGCTCTGGCTGGGACTTCTCGTACTATATTAAAGAAGAGTGGTGAAAGTGAGCACCCTTGTCTTCTTCATGATCTCAGAGGAAATGCTTTCAACTTTTTAACATTTGGTATGATATCAACTATGGGTTTGTCATATAGAGACCTTTACTATTTTGAGGAATATTCTTTCTATACCAAATTCCTTGAGTGTTTATATTATAGTAGGATGTGAATTTTGCCATATGCTTTTTCTGCATGTATTAAGTTGGTTATATGATTCTTGTCTGTCATTCTATTAATGTGTTATATCTCATTTATTGCTTTGCATAGGCTGAACTGTTTTGGCATTCCAGGGATAAATTTCAGTTGATCATGGAGTATAATTCTTTTAGTATGCTGTTGAATTCTGTTTTTTAGTATTTTGTTGAAAAATTTTACATCTATATTCATCAGGGATATTGAACTACAGTTTTTTGTTTTGTTTTGTTTTCTTGAAGTGATTTTATCTGGTCTTGAAATTATAATAATGCCCCTAGTTTTTTATTTTTGTTTTTTGTTTCCCGAGGTGTCTTTATCTGGCTTTTGAATCAGGATAATGCCCATTGTTTTTGTTTGTTTGCTTTTTCCTGAGGTGTCTTTTTTGATTTTCAAGTCAGGATAATGCTAGCCTTGTAAAATGAGTTTGAGAGTGTTCTCTCCTCTTCAATTTTTGGGAGAGTTTAAGAAGAATTGGCTTGATTATTCTTTTAGTGTTTGGTAGAAATAAAGAGAGAAGACTCAAATAATTAAAATCATAAATGCATGAAGAGACAAAGCAACTGATATTACAGAAATACAAAAGAGCTTAAGAGACTACTGTATGCCAACAAATTGGATAACTTGGAAGAAATGAATACATTCCTAAATACAGCTAACCAAGAAATATAAAATATGCACAGACCTTTTCAAGTAAGGAGACTGACTTAGTAATCAAAAACTTTCACCAGAAAAAAACCTCAGGATCAGGTAGTTTCACTAGTAAATTCTGTGCTAGTATAGTTTCTGATGAAGGTGAGTCATCTTTAAGTTATACCTGTTCTTCCTAAATTAAAATCTCTGCATATATAAAGACAGCTTGAAAGGAATTAAAACATTGAGCTCCAAATATGTGCTATGTTCTATGCTAGGAACTTTACATATTTTATTTCAGTGACTCTTTACAGCAGTCCATTGAGTAAAGGTATTATTTCAATGTTTTTACATATGTGGAAATTAAGTCTAAGGAAAATAAAGCAACTTGCTCAAGGCTACACAGATGGAATTGAATGAAGCCATGATTTAAACTCAAGCCTAACTCCTAAATTTATAATTTGTAGTACTTCTCCCAATCTATTTTTATTGTTGATGTTCTTATTATTTGTTTTATGCAAGCAGCTGGGTTTCTTGATATTAGAGTCCTATCTTCTGAAAAGAAGCATATTTTGATATGTAATTTAAGACTTTAGTGCTATTACAAGTCAAGAAACTTCTAGTGTATTCTCTAATTTTTTGTTCAGAGAAAGATTACTCTAATTTTTAAGCTTTTAATAACATAATAACATGGGTCTTTTATTTAAAGTCACTATATTCCCTAAATTCTGCTTCCGTGAATGTTATCTCCCAGTATTTCACATTAGTTTATATTTTTCATTATATTTCTAAAAGAATAGCAAATACAACTTGAGAAAATAGCTACAAATCACATAGAAACTTAAGGATAGAATTTACAATTCTGTTTTAAAATTATTTTTTTCTTTTATGAGGATTTCTTTCCGTCTGTATTTGAAAAGTTTTACTTTATTGGCCAGGTTTTCACCCGAACCTGTTGTTTATTATTTAAAACAATTGCACTGATAATTTTCATATTATCAGATGACAAGAGCTGATTATTTCTTATTATCTTCTGTTTTGATTTGAACTGTTAATAACAATGAGAATAGGTTTTAAGCATACCTCTTAATCTGAGAGTCAGAAAATGATTGTTAAATTTATTTTTAGCTGAGGCTCCTTTGCTCTAAGTTTATATGGTTTCTTCATGGAGTCTCTCCACTATGGCTCCTTCAAGGCATCTAAAATTCTTATGTGTTTGTCAGTGTCCAAAGATGTATATTCTGAGAGAGTGAGGGAGTCAAGCAATAGCTACATCTCCTTTTAAGCCTAAGTCTTGATAGGAATATGGCATTACTTTCATCATACTCTATTATTTAAGCCATATCACAATGGATTGCTCAAGTTCAAGAAGAGGGGACATAGACCACACTGCTTTTTTTTTTTTATTTATGAAAGTATGGTTGATTTACGATGTTGTGTTAGTTTCTGGTGTATAGGAAAGCAACTAAGTTATATATATGTGTATGCATTTGTATATATGATTAATATATACAGATATTATTTTTATGTAGGCAAAATGTTTGAGAAAATGTGTCTTAGTCTCAGTACATGATGAAAAGGTAGATAGAAGATTTTTGTATTTGCCTTGGGGGGAAAACAATTAGTATTTTTTGTTTTCTTTTCCTTCAACGTGAATGAATTATAAGAGTTTAGACTCTAAGGAAGCCCGTAAGTGAATTACCTTGCAAAAGAGATCTCTGGGTCAAGTTCTAGGATGAATTTTAAGCAATCCACCTGAGTCATCCTAGTCACTGTTAAGAGCTCAACATATACATAAATGAAATTACACTCCCTTTAGACAATGCAGTTGGGAGAGAGAGAGAGAGAAAAAAAAATAATGATAGAAGTAAAAGTTTAAAAGGTGCATTGTAGAGCTGCCTTACCAGCCCATTAAGATGTTTTACGGAGAGGACAATCCAAGGACATGTGTTTCTCCTAATCATATATAAATCAGGTTGGGACTTGTGCTTAATGGAATTGGGTTTGAAGTCTGAGAACATCTTGCAGGAGACTGAGCAAGCTGTGCTATTTATGGTCTTTAGGTGGTAAGGATGCTGACACATCTTTTTATCATTAGAACTTAAATATGTCATCAGGGTGTCTTTATTCTATTGGGTGCAGATTGGAAAGTGTGCTTTTACTGTCTTTGTAAGAGAGAAAATACATTCTTCTCTTGTACTGAGCAAAGGCATATGATAATCTTATCGTAGATATTGTACCACAGAAGGTGAGGTCTAAGTCTTCATTTTACTGACAATTGCATTTCTAAGCTTTCAGATATATTTCAGATTGCATGGATCATTATTTCATATATTTTATCCCTATTGCCTTAAATTTTAAATATTTTTGACTTTAGATACTCTAGCTTGTATTCATTGTTTACATTGTGAAGAACAATGCTAGATTCATGGTAAGAATTCTTTTTGTTGAATTAATTCAAGAAATCATAGGGTTTCTGGGAAAGCCTACCGTTGTGTTAGGAACATAGTTCTGTGGCAGAGCAGAGATAGGTTTGAATCTGCTGGTTTGATCACTTGCTGGTTTTCTCATGGCTTGGCCAGTTAAGGATTTGGCACTGTCACTGAATTGATTTAGGTGACTACTGTGGCGCAGGCTCGATCTATGGTCCAGTAACTTTCCCATGCCATGAGTGTAGCCAACAATGAAAAACAATAACGACAACCAAAATCTAAATCTTCTTACATTCCTGTATTTCACTTCCACAGTACATGAGTATGTACTGCCAGAGAATTATTCTAATACTTTTGCTAATAAAAAATATTTATGGCTCGTTTCTGTACACAGATCTTAGAGACCAGTGGAAGCAATTTGCTTTAGCACCCCAATAAATACATGATTTATTGAATCTATTTTATTTCTTATGGCTCTTGATTTGATTTTTCAGTGAAGTTTTTATTTGGTATCATTGCATTCTACTTTCATTCTAACATTTCCTTGGGACAGATTAGAAATTTCTCTCCTTTGAGCTACTTACAATAGGTCTCTAGAAACCATTAGGTCTTATACGAGCATTCTTAAAGGCAAAAGCTTGATTTCATTCATCCCTTCATTACCATGACTTGCAAAACCCAACATAATTTTGCTCGTGCCGTTCCTTTTAATTTCACCTTCTGCCACTCTCTTTTTAGATTCCTGTATTTGACTTCCATAGGCCTATTTCCTGCCTTTGGGCTTTTGTAATTGCTATCTCTTCTTTCTGAATGCTCTGCCCTTAGATTTTCATAGAATTGACTCCTTATCCTTCAGACCCCAGCTCAAGTGTCACTTCCACAGAAGTTTTCCTAACCAGTGAACTAGATATAAATTGTCCCATCAGTCGCTATAATGTCATCCTCTTTTATGTCATTATAGCATTGATCAGTATTAGAAATATTTTTCACTTATCTGTTATTATTTATCTGTCTTAATTCCACCCAGAAGATAAATTCAATAAGAGCAGAACAGTTCACCACAGAGTCCATAAGACATGGAAAAGTGCTGGCATGTGCTAGGTCTCAATACGTGTTCATTGAATGAACGAGTTAGGCTATATTGTAGTGAAAACTAGTAGTGCCTACAGTTTCTTTCACTTAAAATGAATGGACTATTAACTCTTAAAAGGAACCCTGGAGGACATTTTATTGAAACTTTGATTTTACAAATATGGAAACTGAGATCTATAGAAGCAGAGTTACTTGATTTCACAGAGCTAGACACTGATAGGCAAGGATGGATTCAAGGGTCCACAAACATATATCTGTAACTCTTAAGTCCAAATCCTTTGAAAAACAGAAATTTTGTGCACCAAAACTCGATGGCAAAAACTCAACATAAACAAATAAAAGGCTATTTTTAGTTTTTTTAAATGTAACCTACTTATGTGACTTTCCATATACTTTATTGCAGAAATGCTAATACATTTGATTATAGGCTTCAGCCTCAGATCCTGTTGGGGGCTATTATATAATACTTGCTATATATACTGTTTTAACCTTTCTAAAATCCAAACATTTATGAATTCCAGAACACAATCAACCCTAAGAATTTCTAATAAGGTAGGATGGACCTATATTTCAGTTATATGCTCTTTCTCATGGAGAATTCAGGAAACTAAGAGCAATTTAGCCAAGAAATCGTTTGGATTAACAACCTTGTATGCTAGATGAGAAAACCGGAAGATTGAGTGAGCTATACAAAACTGTATTTAGAGAGCCACAGAGCAGCAAATCTCTTACTCCTAGTCTAGAAAACTTTATATCAAGTCATAAATAGACAATGACAGTCAAGAGTAATATATTTTACTCTCTCCTCTGGGTCATTTCACATAGATCATCTGGTAATCTTCACAACAACCACCTGAAGTGTATACCAATATTGTCTTCATATCTGAGTGAGGTTCTTCGAGAAGTTGTATAAGCTGTCAAAGGTCACACAAGTATAATGAACACATTAGCAATTTTGACTCGGAGCAGTCTTGATCTAAAAACTTTAGTCGAAACCATGGCTTCTAATGTACGAAACTTTAATAAGAACAAGGCCATTATATGATTTCTTGAAATCATTTATGTACTACAAATCCTTGTTTCAATTTTTGAAAACTGAGTGAAGTTCCAAAAAAAAAAAATAGAAAGGGATTTAAAATTCTTCAGAGATGCAACATTTTTTTCTGTTAGGATGCTAGGTTTTCAGGATGATTTGCTGAGCTTCCACACTTGTTATGTGATTGTAAATTAAGAATATTTCAACATTCAAAATATCTTAATCATCTATGTACTCTATAAGATCAGAGGCTGCCAATAGCAAAAAGCAATTCTTGAACAAAAGAAGATAGCACTGTTTCTCAACCTGGAGTAATATACCCTTCACAAATGAATAGTTCTCCTGCAACTTGCAAATTTGAAATAAATTGTTTTGTATTACTTAAATATGCATAAGATTAAACTATTTAAGTTGCATGCATTAATAAATCCTATACAAACTCTTAAACCATAATGTATTTACAACTTAATCAAAACTATAAATAACTGCAATCCCAAAGAAAATCATTAATTTACTATGATAAATGAGGTTTGTTGAAATTAATTCACTGTCTTGCAATATCCACATGGTAGTAACTGCTTCTGCATGGTTCACTTTAATTTGGCATTGCATATTACTGCGCACTCTATAAGGGCTGAGTTTTCCTGGAACTTTTCTGTATTGTTTATATAGTTTTCAAACAACTGGAAACATTAGTTCATGTAGTGGTCCTTAAAGTCATTTGTTTTTCATTTGGCTTGAACACATCATTACTTGGTAAGTCCTCCTCTGTTCTGTCTTATTCTCTCAGGTCAATTAAAGTAGGACTATTTGGCATCTGTGTGACTGAAAACACACACAAATCAGGGCCGAAACTAAAATCTCAATACCACACTCAGTTAAAAGGTGGTCATTCAGGTAAACTAGCATATATTCGTGTCAGTACTTTTAGATATCATCAGAAAGGAAAACACCAAATTAAAAATCAGTTATCAGGATAAACTGAAGACCCTCACAGAACCATAAGAGTGCAAGGACCCTAACTGAAGAAACCCTGTACTAACATATAATTTTATTGGTTTATATTTGAAGTATTAGTCATTATTTCTGCTTTCTCTTTCAACTATCAAAGCTTGGTTTATTATTTCTTCTGATTAAGACAGTCTGTTGTGAGCTTTGCCACTTTTGGAATAGCTTTTAAGTCAATCTCAAATTTCTTCCCAGAAGATAAGCAAAATTTCCTTAGATTATATAACCAAGTGAGAGTGTTGTTTCAATTTTTAATTTGTAAGGGATAGAAAATTACAGCTTCTCGAAAGAAGAATTAAATTTCTTCAAAAGGAAATTGCAAGTATTTGGGGATTTGAGGGGAAAAAAGTGCTATTGCCTGGGCTATACCCAGAGCTTATGATTTTATTGGTCTCAGGTCAGGTAAAGGATATCGGTATTTTTTAAAATCTCTCTAGGTGATGCTAGTGTGTTAACCAGAGTTGGATATCACTGATAGTTGAAGGAAAGCTACCCATATCCCTTTCTCTTGACGTATTCTGTGACAACATCTGACATCTAATAGTTAAATTTAAGCTCCATTAGCGTGGACCATAAAAGCCTTTAAAACTAACCACTGCCTATATCATAATCGTTATATCGTAGTATTCCTTTACTGGATTTCCTTTCTAGGATTTGGATGTATCTGTTAATGGGGTTTATTCAAGCTCTCAAAGTTCTTTGTATAACTAACAGTTTATTATGTTGTGAGCCACACGGAAGTCCACTAACAGTTTATTATGGGTAAGGCAAAGACAGGTTACTTCTCTTCCTCTTTTACCCATGGCAATTATTGCTAAAATACATGGGATTTGCCCCTATTAAACGAGACTGACCTTGGAATTATTCTCACTGCAATGCTCCAGATAGTCAGTAGTAGCTGAGAGAAGTTGGTTCATGAAATAAATCTATTTGTATTCCATGACTTGAGATATTCTTCATAATAATGATGAATCTGTGTTCTCAGATGAGAGTAGAATCAGCATGCTGAATTCATTCCTCCATATAATTGCCACTTCTCAGGGCCGCATCAGTGAAGCCAAGTCCTTGCTGTCTAGGGAGGAGAACAAGGCTAGGATGTTTATATCATTAATTATCAAACACATAGAAAAAAACTGAAAATCTAACCTACCTGAGGCTAAAACTGAAAGAGTTAGAACTGTAAGATAATCTTAGATGTAAAATTTTAGATATTTTACAAATATGCATAGAGTACATATCGTGGGAGTTCCCAGTGTGGCTCAGTGGTAACAAACCCAACTAGTATTCATGAAGACATGGGTTTCATCCCTGGCCTTGCTCAGTGGGTTAAGGATCCAGCATTGCTGTGAGCTGTGATGTAGGTTGCAGACACGGTTAGGATCCCGTGTTGCTATGGCTATGGTGTAGGCCAGCAGCTGCAGCTCTGATTCCACCTCTAGCCTGGGAACTTCCATATGCTGCAGGTACGGCCCTAAACAGAGCAAAAAAAGAAAGGTACATAGAGTTTGCCAGATCCAATAGAAGAGGCATTCTTTCCTATAGTTCATTAAAGCCGTGCAAGAAAAGTGTGAATCGAGTATCACTACTTTCTATTTATAGATGTGGAAACTGAGAATCAGAAATACTAATGCATTTGCCCAATATTACCAAACTATTAAATTGATAGGCCAGATTCAAATAAGTCCCTGAAACTCTAATCAGTATTCCTACTACTTTGTTCATTCAAATATTTAATGAGAGATTATGTTACTGGATTAAATACCACTAAGACTTCTAAGTTTGGGGGACTAAGTGATAAACTTTAGCCCTTATAGTATTACCATGAAGACCAAAGGAGCAAAGTAATAAATACGTTTTGAAATAAATAAATAAATAAATAAATAAATAAATAAATAAATAAAGTACTATACCAATGTCAGTTATTGGTAAGATTATAGTGAATGCACATTCTTTGCCTGATATGTACTTCAGATTTATTGAAATTTGTAAGAGTACAGTCTTCCAAGCACACTAGAAATGAAGATAAGCAGACTACTAGATAACAAAGGAATGCACAGGCTATGTTAGAAATAGAGGACAAAATACTTTGTGGGAATAAGATCCCAAGAGGTAGATCTGAAATTTGTTTAAATGATAAATGCTTTGCCTAAAGCCCACCAATGTGAATAGAATCAGTAATCTCCTTTGGAATAGGCTGCAGAGCTGTCATGCTTCCCAAGGCATCTTGTTATCTCTGTATGTATGCAGGGTTTATTGCTCTGTTACCTAAGTGCTTAGGCAAACACTCATTGTTTTGTTTTTCAGCTGCAGGCATGAGTTTTCTTTTATAGGCATGGGAATAACCGGTTATGTGAACTCTGGAATGTTAACTTGAGACCATACCCCTGCCAATAATCAATTTGATGATGAGACGCTTTCATAATACAAAGATTCCAGCTCTTTCATTAACCAATGATTAAGGTTGTTTTGAAACTTTTAATAATAACTAAGACAAACAAACAAGCCTATAGCAAACGTTATTAAGGGAAATATTTTCTGTATTGTTATATCCACGCTTTTGTTAATCATCTGGTAAGAGTAAGGGTATATTGTTCCTTTTACATGATGTCCAAACTCTATGAGGAAACAGTAGAGAGGAGTAGGACTGGAGACAGGAAGGCTCAGGTTCACATTTGTAGCAGGGCTAAGAGAAGCTACCCATGCCTCTATATTGGTCAGTCCCAATCCTCTTCCAAATTTAGACAGAGCCAAAATCGTGATCATTCCCGTGACAGAAGGGTTCTGAAGTGTCAGTTTTCAAATTTTGTTCTGTGGGGCCCTATTCCCAACCTTATGGGAAAACACAGTCTTTTACCACTCAATGTAGTATCATGTGGGTTCTCTGTAGATTCTCTTTTATCAAGTTGAAGAAGTTATCCTCTATTCCTACTTGTCAAGAGTTTTTATCATGAAAGAGTGTTGAATTTTGTCAAATGCCTTTCTGCATCAATTAACATTGTCACATTTGTTCTTTTTTAGCCTGCTAATATGGTGGATTACACTGACTGATTTTTGAAATACTAATCAGCTTTGCATTTATGGACTAAATCCCACTTAATCATGGTGTACAGTTCATATATATATATATACTGCTTAATTTTATTTGCAAATATTTTTCTAAGGATTTTTTGCAGCTAGCCTCACTAGTGTTGTAGAAAGATTTTTCTCTGTGAATTCCAGGTTGGATAGAGGATCCAGGTGGTAGACTATTGGGTAGTTCATGTGAGATATGTTAAGTAGTTTGCACTCAAGTTGGGACTGGAACAAGGAAATAAGAAAAAGCAGATTGACTTGAGAGATACTATAAGACAATATGTAAGATTTGTCGACAGATTCAGTGGAGGGGGTGAGGGAAAAAGAACCTGACAGAGATGACTCCTAGGATTTAATTTGTACACTGAATGGCTGGAGGTATCATTCACCGTGACACTAGAGAATTATAAGTTTCTAGAGAGTGGGTGGATTATGAGTTTAGTACTGCATGTGATGTATGTGATGTGCCTTTAAGATATCTAAGTAGAGATGTCACATACGCATTTGGGAGCTCAGCATAGAGGCCTATGTTGGGAGTCATTTGAGGTAGTAATTAAAGCTGTAGCTTTGTGAAATTCCCCAAGGAGCAATTATAGAGTGAGAATAAATTGGGGCCAACATTTAATGGGTGGTTAGAGCTGGAAGAGCCTGCAAAGTAGACAGAAAAAGCATTGGCCAAAGAAATAGGAGTAAAATCAAGACAGTGTGGCATTACAGAAAGTAAGGGAAGAAATGTGAAAAGTATTAACAAAAAGAAAAGAAATTGTCAACAATATAAAATAGTGCTTAGGGGGAAGTAAGATGAGGACTAAATCATCTGTTGGATTTGGTGACAGGGAGGCCACTAGTGAATTTAATGAGAGTTCTTTGGGTGGAGTGAGGAGGTGGAAGCCTGAATGGAGTGAAAAGAGGAGTGGGAGGTGAGGAAGTAGAAACAGTGACTATTGAAAACCACTGCAGAGTTTTGGCTGTGAAGGGGAGGAGAGAGGCAGAGCAGTAACTGGGTGAGGATGTGGGAGTCAAGGGAACATCTTTTCTTTTTAAGGTGAAAAAGCCTTGTGTATATTTAAGTGTTGCTATCTTGGGCTTCTTTATAACTTTTCATTTATGGAAGGATTATAGGACTTTAAAATTTTTTCATACATTATTTTACAGGCAAAACAGAAAGTATGAGTCATCCCGTGGAACTTGGGACATAGGATTCTATAGCATTCTAATCAGAGATCAGAAAATGAGAATGGGCTTTTCTAAGCTGGCTCACAATGCAGCACCTGTCATCCCCATCCAGTGACAGAGTCAGACCTGTTCAGGGTTACTCAGCACTGCTTTCTGGGGCCCTGTCTTGTTTGGGTTTGGCTGGGTTGCATACCCTACCCTCATAGTTCTCAACCTCTTGGGGATGTATGGCTAGGCTTTTACAAGGTTTTTCAGTTATGCTACCTAAATTTTATTTCTTCCTTCACAGAGGGTCTTAGACTATCTACAGATTTAGAACTTGGTTTTGATTAAAATTAGAAAATATAAGAGTATTGCTATTAGCAGTAAAAATTAATACCACACTTGTGTCTTAAGTCCTTTGGTGCCTTTTCAAAAATAAGTAAAGTTACAACTTAAAAGGTTAGGAGTAGCTCAACAAATTTGTCAGCTGGCAATATACCAGAATGTAGCCTTTAGTGCATTTTTGTCGTAGAAAAAACAAATACGTAAAGCAAATTGTATAATAACAAATAGAAGACAAGAAACCCTTTGACTTTGGCGGGAAGAAAGCCAGTAACTTACTCTGGCACTTGATAAAAGGAATATGAGAGGTCTTTTAAGAATTATGTGAAATCTATTCCTTGAGTCATTTACCTAATTCTACAGGCAGATAAAAGGCCAAAGATGAACTTACCCTAGGGATGTGGTTTATTATTACAAGTACGTAAGTTTCTGTGATGTGTATAGTCTCTCCATATATTGAGAACTAGAAAAACCATCCCTACCTCTCTGCTTACCTCTTATCACCCTTGACATCAGGTAAAGTAGAAAGTGCCCAGAACTGGAATGTGGAACTTCGCTATTTTTCTCTCATCCTCACTGAGTAACAGTGTCCTTATATAAAATCTGAGAGTAATAATATCTGACAAATTTCTCATTATAGTTTTTTTGTGGTAATTAAATGGTTTATCAAGAAATCTATACCTGTGGATAACTTCAAGTATGCCCTTGTTTATTTTTATTTATTTTCCATTATAGCTGGTTTACAGTTTTCTGTCAATTTTTCAGCTGTACAGTGTGGTGACCTGTCTACGCATACATATACAGATTCGTCACAAGTGATTAGACATAGTTCCTAGAGCTATACAGCAGGATCTCCTTGCTTTTCCATCCCAAGGGAAATAGTCTGCAACTATTAACCCCAGACTCCCAGACCATCCCACTCCCTCCTCCACCCTCTTGGCAATCACAAGTCTGTTCTCCAAGTCTGTAGAAAGGTTCATTTGTGCAGTATAGTAGATTCCAAATATAAGTGATATCATATGGTATTTCTCTTTCTCTTTCTGACTTCACTCAGTGTGAGGGTCTCTAGTTCCATCTGTGTTGCTGCAAATGGCATTATTTTATTCATTTGATGGCTGAGTAGTATTCAATCATGTATATATACCACATCTTCCTAATCCAATCATCTGTCTATGGACATTTGGGTTGTTTCCTTGTCTTGGCTATTGTGAATAGTGCTGCAATGAACATGCGTGTGCAGGTGTCATTTTCAAGGAGATTTTTGTCCAGATATATGCCCAAGAGTGGGTTTGCTGGGTCATATGGTAGTTCTATGTATAGTTTTTTAAGGTACCTCCATACTGTTTTCCATAGTGGTTGTACCAACTTACATTCCCACCAACAGTGCAGGAGGGTTCCCTTTTCTCCACGCCCCCTCTAGCATTTCTTGTTTGTGGAGTTATTAATGATGGCCATTCTGACTTGTGTGAGGTGGTATCTCGTGGTAGTTTTGATTTGCATTTCTCTAATAATCAGTGATGTTGAGCATTTTTTCATGACTTGTTGGCCATCTGTATATCTTCTTTGGAGAAATGTCTGTTCAAGTCTTTTGCCCATTTTTCAATTGGGTTGTTGACTTTTTCGCTATTGAGTTGTATAAGTTGTTTACATCATTTGACAGTATTTTCTCCCATTCTGTAAGCTGTCTTTTTGTTTTCTTTTTAGTTTCCTTTGCTGTGCAAAAGCTTGTCAGCTCGATTAGGTCCCATTGTTTTATCTTTGCTTTTATTTCTGTTGCTTTGGGGAGACTGACCTGAGAAAACATTTGTAAGGTTGATGTAAGAGAATGTTTTAACAATGTTTTCTTCCAGGAGTTTAATGGTGTCTTGTCTTACATTTAAGTCTTTAAGCCATTTTGCGTTTATTTTTGTACATGGTGTGAGAATGTGTTCTGGTTTCATTGATTTGCATGCAGCTGTCCAGGTTTCCCAGCAATGCTTACTGAAAAGACTTTTTTCAATTTAATGTTCTTGCCTCCTTTGTCAAAGATTAATTGACCATAGGTGTCTAGGTTTATTTCTGGGTTCTCTGTTCTGTTCCATTGGTCTGTATGTCTGTTTTGGTACCAGTACCACACTGTCTTGATTACTATGGCCCTGTAATATTGCCTGAAGTCTGGGAGAGTTATGCTTCCCTCTTGGTTTTTGCCCTTGTTTATTTTTTATACAAATTTCACCTAGAGTCTTGATTCTCAAACTCTAGTGTACATCCTAGTTACCTGGAGGGCTTATTAAAATATAAATTTATGGGGAGTTCCTGCTGTGGTGCAATAAGTTAAGGATCCTGCATTTTCTCTTCAGCAGGCTCATGTTGCTGCTGAGATGTGGATTCTATCCCCAGCCCCACACAGTAGGTTAAGGATCTAGCACTGCCAACCGCTGTGGCATAGGTCACAGCTGTGGCTTGGATTTGATCCCTGACTTGGAAACTTCCGTATGCTCCAGGTGCACCCTGCCCCAAATTCCTGGCTTCTAATGCCAGAGTTTCTGATTCACTAGATTTGTGGTGGGAGTTGAGAGTTTATAGTTCTTATAATTTCCCAGGCAATGCTGTTGATACTGATGAGTGACCACACTTGCAGAGCTGGGAAAAACAGAATGGTGAGGCAATAATACTCTGAAGAAATAACTCTGAGTGCTTTGTAACATATAACATATGCTTTATTCATGAAGTTTTCTCTTCATTTATTCCTTCCACAAAGTTAACATTTCTAAAGGCCTTATTTTAGGAATGGCTGTGTGCTAACCACTCTTAAGTGACACATCTTATTTAATCATATTGTGATCTTACTGATAGGTTCTATCATTATGACCATTTTACAAATGAGGACACTTAGAAAGTTAAATAAATTACCTATCACATTAGTAATAACTGGCTGAACTGAAATTCGCAAGAATATAGATTCCAATTTCCAGTGGCTAAGTAATACAACCCCATGCAATGAAGTTGAACAGAGAAGAAAGATCAATGATTTCTTTAAAAACATGATAAGGATAGCTTCTTGCATGAGTCATGTTTTCTTTTTCCTTTCAAAGAGATTTTTCATTTCTAATCAGTCAGTTCAGTGCTTTGCCTTGGGCCAACCTGTGTCCTCAGATTTGCTTCTCCCACTTCCTTTCTCTGGTCTGTATGTGAGAATAGTATCCATGTCACTTCTGCTTCATGTAGATGAAGATGAAATTTTTCTCCTTTCAGGTTAGATTAGATAGATATAGTCAAATAATGGCCAGGAGGCCAAATACAGCTTGCTGCATTTTACATAGCCACAAGCTAAGAACAGCTTTAGCATTTCGAAAACATTGGGAAAAAAACACAAAATAGTATATTTCATGACATATGACAATTATATAAAATTCAAATTTTAGAATCTGTGAATTAAGTTTAATTGGAACACAGCCATATTCGTTCATTTACATGTTGTCTGTGGCTCCTTTGCACAACAGCACAGTTGAGTATTTGCAATGGAGACTACATGGCTCACAAAGCCTAAAATATTTGCTGTCTGGCCCTTTACAAGAGAGGTTTGCCATACCCATTTATTGTCAACTATGTTTTTCATACACTGTGATAGGAATACAAAGAGGTGTAAGACATTGTCCTCAAGAAACTTAGGTCTTCTGCGTCAACACGGATCCTTATTGATTTTGAAATTAATAATAGAACTTGATTTAAAATTGTAACTGTGCTTACCTTTTGTTAATTCTTCCTTTCTTCAATTCTTGACCTCACGTATTAACAGAGAGAGATTGACATGAGCTCTCCAGACAGGGAAATATCTGTTGGCCAGGATGTAGAACAGTGCACAGTGCCACTGATTGCATGCTTACTCTGGTTGAGGCACTGACTTCATTAGGTGATATAATTCTTCTATCAGTATTAGGAAAAAGATATTCTCATGTAACCACATTGAAAATTAGAAAACCGAGGTTGAGACTTGCCCAAGGTTATAGTTAGAACACCATGGGATTAAAAAATGAACCCAGGCAGTCTGCCTGCGGTGTCTACATTCTTAACTAGCTGGGAGAATGGAAGATTGAAGAAGGTCCAGGAGAGCTATTTTTAAACGTTTGGAGGTCTATCATGAGGGAAAATAAATGGACATATTTTGAAAAAGGGTGGCAGTTTTAGGAAGGCAGGTTTTCATTTAATATAAGGACAGACACAGATCTGCCCATTAAAAGTAATAGGTTGTCTTCTGAGGAAGGCAGTATCTTCTGTTAATGTAGGTGGCCAGGTTAAGGGTAGGTATCAGATGTGCCTGTTTGGGGTTGAGAAGTTGGACCATTAAACTTTAAGAACTTCTCTTTTGAGCCACTGACAAAAATCTGTCTAGCTATTTAGTGAATTAATGTAAATCACCACAAAGCAAAAAAATCTTCAAGAAAAAGAAATTTAGGAATACCTGGTAATGGACAGCAATACCTCCCTTCAAAACTGACTTTAAAATGTATTGTTTGTTTTGTCTCAACTGCTTGATCTCTATCTTTATTGGAAAATGTGGAAAAGTAGATTAAAAGACAGCTTTCTATAGGAAAGACCAACTTCTTGTAAAAAATGAAAGCAATATCTTCACAGCCTGCTGTAAATACAACCCAAGTGACTATGAGGTCTCAGAAATTTTGTGCTTTTAATGAAAGTCAGGTCCATTCAATTTGTAATATGCTGGTTTATTTTATAAGAAGCACAGGTACAGAGACCTTTTATGAGATAGTTGATTAGGGGGTGATAAGGATTTAAAATTTTTTTGTGTTTATATTTGTTACTCGAGCTGTCTTTGATTTTCCATACCATGAGTCTATGGAACCAGAATCCATTTTTGATTCATTGTTCAGGGTAGCAAGAAATACTTTTTTCCCCCTTATATATGGGTTTATTTTTAGTGTTTGTCTGAGGTGCTACGTACTAAGAAGTTAAGCGACTTGGAAATCTATACTCTTCTTGTCCTTTGGGATACTATTTTTTCTCTTTAGTAGACATTTCCTCCTACATTATTCCTTTAGTGTCTTGCCTACATTTTCTTACAAATCTGCAAGATTTTTGACTTCCTTTAATTTATTCAGTACAACAGAAAAGAATGTTAACAGTTTTAGAATTTATGGTATGTAGTATTCAGCTGATTTTGGAGATTTTCTCCAGGTCATTTAGCATGGCTGAAAGGGCTTTCGTATCATAAAAAGAATCCCTCTTTTAAGCTAATTAACACATTGAAAAAAGTCATTCAGAAATTATTCTAATTTTTTATTTCTCTCTGACCGCAAATAAATGTTTTGACATTTGAAAAATCTCATCAGTGATTCTTCAGAGAAAACCTCATTTGTCTGAGGCTGAAATTGAGGGGAAAGGGACCTGTTTTCTTCTGTCTTCTGTAAGCTTCTGGTTCTTAGATTCTCGTTTTTCCAGAATACTTTTTATCTTAACAGTATAAAATCTAATATCAACTTTTATTATCATAACTCAAAATGGATTCATGAGTGTTACATAAATTTTAGAGCAGATTTTTAATGCATCATCCTCCTTTTCCATCTTTACATCTCTTTTATGAGAAACATTACATGTCTGACTTGATTGCTTACTATGTGCTAAGCATAGCTTAAACTCTCTTATCTCTGTGCTTTTGTTGATTCTCTTTCTCTTTTTTAAAGTCACTGAAAGACAGATTTTTCCCTACACATTTAATCATATGTAAAAAAATGGCAAACATTAAGAACAGTTTCTCAAAATTTTTTTTTTCTCCATGTTTTTCTTTGAATCTCTGGTGAAGGCACAATGCCCTTGCTTCAACATCAGTTCATCTTTCAGGTCTTAGTCTCCTAATAGGGTCAACCACCCTGACAGTTAACTTCTACAAGTAAACTCCTGTCCCAAGGAGTTTAAAATCTAGAGAATTGCAGTGTCTGTAAATCTTAGATATTCAACAAATATTGAAAATGATTTATTTTATGGCAGAATTGATGGGTTCCTCCTTAGAGCCTACTTAGAAAGACTCTGTTGCTCATCCCCAGATAAGTTTCCCTCTTTAGGTTAACACACCAACACTGGTAATTATTAGTTTGCTGAAGAGCATATTTTTTCTAAGGCAATTATTGCAAAAGTAAATATGCAAATAGGAGTTCCTGTTGTGGCTCAGTAGGTTAAGAACCTGACATAGTATCCATGAGGATGCAGGTTCAAACCCCTGGCCTTGTTTGGTGGGTTAAGGATCTGGCATTGCCACAGCCTGTGGCATAGGTCGCAAATGTGGCTTGAATCTGGTATTGCCTTGACTGTGGAATAGGCCTGTGCCTGCATTCTGTCCCTAGCCTGGGAACTTCCACATGTCACAGGTGTGGCTTTCAAAAGAAAAAAAATTAATAATAGTAAAAAGATAAGTGTGCAGGAAGAGGAAGGAATATTTTGGAAGAAGTTATATGTTTTCCTATGTCAATATCTGACACATAACAAATACAATAAAACTTATAATAAATACATAATACATACATTTATAATAACATACATAATAAATACAGTAAAAATTTATTGACCAAGTGAAGGAATGAAAGGCAGATAAAACCCTTGAACGTCTGGAGAGAACTGGTCTTCAGGGTAGGGAAAAAAGTGAAAGGAGTGAAGGGGGTGTTTGGGTGGAATGGTGAAAGCTCTGAAAGAAGAACCAGTGAGATTTGTCTTCAACTACTTTATAGTTATGCCTAGTGTTGGTCAGAGGGAATTGAAAGAGGACATATTTCTTACTGGTGCATCTGAATCTGTTTAATATAACATTTCAGCACGACATAGAATGTATTCTACAGACAGCTGATTTTTCTAGACTGTGAAGGAACAATAAAAGTTATTACCTGAGATGATAGTTTCCTCTGTGTCCCTTAGAGAGCAAGGAGAAATAACGTGAACTTCCCCAGTGGAGTCTCAAATTCTTGAAGCTTTTGTAATTGTTGGAGACTTTCAAAAAGAGACTATTCTCTGGATTTCTGTGTAATACAACTCATATTTAGTAGTAGAAGATAAAAAGAAGAGAATGCAGGTCTTTCGAGTTTTGGTGAAGTGAGAAGCTAGAATTTGGTACTGTGTAGCAGAGATAACAGTGGTCCTGGCCCTTTAGCTGAGACTTCACTGGCTCTGGCTGGAGGCTATGCTTCTATGTTCACTTTAGATACTGAAGCAGTGAGGGCGAAGCAGCAAAGGGGACCAAACCTCAATTATTCTTTGCTGGTGTTGCCTAAGGAAACTTTAATTTTTATTCATGAACCAAATTTCTAGTGAGGTATTATGGGTACTTTGCTTTGTTCTAAATCATAACCAAAAAAAGGAAGACAATTCAACACTTTTTTTTCTGCAAGTGAGGATTAAAGTTTTCTTTGAGTTTTTGATTTCCAGACTTTAAATAGAGAGGCTTTCAACTGAAGCAATTATTGTGTATATATATATTGCTCTACACATATAAGAAAGCCTTGCTCCAGCAGAGAATGATTTTTCCCAAAGAACTAAAGATTGAAGGTAAAAAAAAAAAATGTTTTTGAAAATGTTGAAATTACATTTAAAATTGTAACATTTTAGAGTTATTACAATTCTGTAGGCTAATCGGAGCCTGGAAAGCTGTGTGTTGTAATCTCAGTTCTACCACTAACAAGGTTGTGTGCCCTTGATTATATCAGAAATACGAAAATTGTTCTTGGCCTTAATTTCCCCACATATAAAACAGGAGATATTGCTGACTTGCACTGAGAAATAGCTGGGAAAATTACTTCCAAGTGTTTTTAACATTTATAAAATGCCGCTGTAGTCTTTAAAAAATCATTTTTGGTTGATTTCTAGTAACAAAATAACACACGTTTCAGTACGGTTATTTTTAAGGTACGGAAGTACAGAAACTAAAATAAAATCTCGATAATATTAATACCCCTGAAAGGCCCATCCTGGAGTTCATGAACAGACTATAGAGACCTTGACTCTTTAGGAAAATTTTAGATGTTACCAGCCTTGCAAGAGTTCAAAGCTTTCATCATACTCCAAAGGGGAGTCTGACCCCCTAAAGTTCAGAACCACTTCACCACACAGAAATAACTTCTGTTTTTACTTTGGTATATGCTCTTTCATTGTCTTCAGTGCACACACTTATACGCATAAACACATACACAAATATTTATTACAAAACATGCATTGTGCCAAATATAGTATTATGTATGTTTAGATACTATGAATATTGTCCTATATCACTTTATTCTAAAAACATGATTTTAATGGCTGCATTGTATTCATCTACAACAGATTTCCTAGACTATTTTCATTATTTCTCTCTTATTGGGCTTTTAGAATATCTATACTCTGCTGTTACTAGTAAAGCTTTCATAGATTTCTATTCATGCAATTATTTGTGTATGTCTTAATTCTTTAGTGAGATGGCCTGAAGACTGCATCTTTGATAATTTTATATAATTATGATTCTTATTGAATTGGCTTTTCTAGAATATTCCACCAGAACGTAGATTTCTCCTTCTAAAGAAAAGTAAATTTTAAACTTAATTTTTTCAGAAAACATAATTCAAATGTAATATGATTGTTCAGTTTATACATTCTCTACTGAAACAACAAGTTTGATTATTGCAGAAATGAACTCATTGTATGATTTCCCCCAAATCATGCAGTTTTCAGTCTGTGGGAAATGCCTTGAGGATATTCCAGTTTTGACAATCTAACCTTGGAAGGAAGCCAAAATGATCTGACTCCTCAGTTTTATGTCTCAACTATCTGCAGGTATATACATTCTTCAAGTGAAATTTATTAAAGGGTTATTTGTCACATCTAGAATTCAAAGAGAAATATTGAAATAAAGGTAAAATTTCTGCCACTTCCATGAAATAACAAAGAATTAAACCATGTTATAGCAATTCATCTTCTATCAGCCAGATTCTATTGCTATTAGGAAAACATTTATTTGGATGAGTTTCCTGCTTGAATATATTTCTCAGCCCTTGCGCTGAGGGCAACTTCCATTCATTTGTGTTTATTTTTTAGTCTCTCCTACCAGGGCTATGTTGGCAGTCTTTTTGATCTTTTGAGAACTTGTAGATGGTCCATTCCTTAGAAGGTACTTTTTCACTGCAACCAACATATTTCATTTATGGAGTGACCTTTCCAATTCTTTTTTTGTTTTTTTAATAATGTGTTCCCAATAGTTGCCTTATTTTTTATAAAGCGAGGGGCAGTTCAAGGTTTTGCAATTTCCATACCACAGTTGAAAACGGTTGCTTGCTTTCTTAAAAACATTGAGCTGGAATTGCAAGCAATTTGTTTATAATCTGTTGATTCCCTTGGAAGTTATTCAAAAGGATGTTTTTTTCTGTTTTTCCATTTTGTCGTTAGAGCTGCCTGTGGACTTTGTTGTTCAGAGGTCCTGCCACACCTCAAATTCATCGTATTCAAGACTGGTCAAGGGCAACCTATTACCCTCTTCTCTATTTCTCTCAGTTCAGCTATTAAGTGTCTTGTCTCCCAAGCTGGAAACCTTAGCCTCTCTTTTATTCTCTATATCCATGATAATCCTCTGCCCCAGATTTTCCAAGTGATTAAAATCCTCTCTTGTTTTTCCATGTATCATGGAAAGTCTCAGAAATGTCAGAAATGCGATGTTCCTTCCAATTTTCAATTCTGTTTCCCTCATTTACATGTGGCACATAAATCTTTAGAAAGACCATGTATGATCCTAATTTTTGGTCCAAAATAAAATTATAACTAATTCTACACAGTGTCTGTCACCAAACCTGCCTCTCTCAAAATATCTTCCAATTTCAATTCTCAGTGTGGTCCCTCGTCTTCACATGCCAGGAGTAAGACATAGCCTTCCGTATGGTCTCCTTGTCACTGATAATTTCATCTTCTAATCCTTTCTTCATTAACATTTTCGAACTAATTATTTAAAAGGGCCACTGAAGTCCTATTTTTCCTGCTTCAGAAATAATAACTCTTGATTGTTTTCTGCGATGGTTCTAAACCGTAGTCCCATGAGTCCTAGTGTTCTCCTTCTGGTTCTTCAGGAAGCACATTGTGGGAGAGAGAGAGTGATGAGAAAGTTAAGCTACTGGGGTCTGACTCAACTCCTGCTGGGATCAGAATAGGCTGTTTTTTTATTGGACTTATATATTGGGGCTTGTTGCTAATGTACGTGTTGTGAATTAGATAGACAGACAAGACAGACAGATACATACATACATATGTAGATAGAAAAGACAGACAGACAGACAGGTGGATAGGTGGATAGAACGATGGATGGATGGATAGATAGATAAATTTATCTCTTTCTATAGACCTATATGTATCTATCACTATATATCTTACCTTTTCCAGTTTCAAGCTCATTATGATGAAAGAAGAATAAATATCACTATTGCTGCCTAATAGCCTAAATCATTCACCTATTATGTGATTCATCAATAAATATCAAATATGTGTTTAGTTCATTAAACACTTATGGAAAAAACAAATAATATTACTTCTTTCTCCCAATTCTGCAAAGAAGATATATTATACCATTTTACTAGTAAGGAAGCATTTAGGAAAGTGAGGTGAATTTGAAGGAAGTCTGCCTCATCCGTAACACTTGTGTCTTTCTTGAGACAGGTTAGATTGGGACAGAAGAGAAGGGAAATGGGAAATGTCCCATGTTTCTTTGAGATATTTTAGACAAGAGACCCTCTTTTAGGCACTAACTGCCTCATGCTCTCCTACTTCCTCCTGCTTTAGATCCAAGACTGTCGATATGTTCTCCTCACCTTTGGTTCCTGGGGAAGGAAGACTGCCTTTCGCATTTGAAATATCTCTCTTCACAAGCCTGGCTGTGGAATGGAACTCGGCTTCCTGGTTTCTCACTTTCCAGAGGCTCTTTTCCTTTTAAGGTTTTGTTGCCAATCACTGTGGAGAAACAGAAGTTAACAGATGAACAAAATGGAGAAGTTCCAAATTATAGAATCTTACAAATTTTTTCAGTCCTGACAATCTCTTGTCCCTAGCATGTGAATGCTTTCTGAACTGGGTCATTTAAGCTCAGCACAGATAATCTGCTTCCAGAAATTGCAGTTGGTGTTCACTGAGGCTTTGCTTTTCTTTTACCTTATTAAAGGTATTTCCTTCCCTGGGATGGGACCTTTTACCAAGGTGAATCATGACGGAACAGCTGATATCCCCTTGTACAGCACAGGCAGTTTGCATCTCTGAAAAACTCCAGCAAGGAAACAAATCCACCATAAACCTGAAAGGACATAGCCTCTGCCCTCAATGAGTTTACAGTTGACCGGAGGAAACAAATACATACAATGGCTATAACAGCAATTTCCTTTGGGAGCATTGAAATACACGAATTTAAATCCTTCAAAGAAAGAAGGGAAGGCTTCATGGAAGAGATAGCATTTGAATCTTGAAGGATGGTAATAATACTTGGAGTAGCAACTAAGACCTCACGGACAGATAGGGATGGACAAGAGCTTCGATGGCCATCTAGACACATGTAAACACACAAGCTTGGAATTGCATAGAATATTTGGAAACCTTGAGTCATTCAAAGTTGCTGAGGCCTAATATTTAAGGTGGGGAAGTTAAAGAAGGTAGAATCTTACAGGTAGCAGAGGCAGGGGGAAAATGGTGATATGATCATAATTGTGTATTAGGAAGATGACTCATATAATCTTATATTCATGCAATGGCAGATAGTGTGAGCAGCTGAATATCAGGAGTTTCTCTAAAATTTAAAAGTGTGCACTAAAAAACCCCAATCATTTGAGAGATGCAGAAATCTGATCCTGGGCCTCATTTAAACTCATTTACTTGCCATGTTGCATAAAACTGGGGTTAACATTTCTCCCCAGAAGCTGTAATGCAGGGTGTACTGAAAAAACTTGCAGAGTTTGCCCAATGGTAGTGGGTGCGTTACTGAGACTTTTTGAAAGATTTAGGCATCTTATGATCCATTTACATAATGCAGAGTGCTCAACTTTTACTGTATAAATGAATACCAAAATATACACATCAAAGTTTCTGTCCAAGAATGGTTATAAATTGTTTGGGCCAATTGAGTACACAGATATAAAAATTATTTTCTAACTCTCCCTCAGATAATTAGTCACACTTTGTGTGTGCATACTTGTGTGTATGTTCCCATAGTATTTTGTTCATATATCTATTTATGACATATTGGGTTATACTTATTTTATTTTTGAGTTGAATGCATATCTCCACATAAGATTTAAAATCTGAAAGAACTGGAGTAGACTTCAATATCAGCTGTTAACCTGAGACTCCGTTTTTACATCTGCAAAATAGGTATAATCTTATGTCGTATGAAATACGGAAGGACTGAGTGAAATGAAATGCATGCAGATTCTTAAATCAGTGCCTGAACATTTCATATTCAATCAGTAACTATTGAATGAAAATATACTCATGTCTTCAATACATTACGGCATAGAATATGTCTTTCATTTGCACATATAGTGAAACAAAAGCACATTCTTAAATCTACATTTCACTTAGCAGTTGAAAATGAATGTTTTGGGAATGTGCAGTAGATAACAAATAGAAGCAGACTCAGTGATAGTGCCTACACTAAATTTTTTGGCTTTTCATTATTGTTAATACATTTTTAATTAAAATTTTGTGATAGTAATAAATAAAGAATAGAAGCAGAATCAAACTTCAAATGTTAGTTAACCTAAGTACTACTACTCCTTAGCAGGAGAATTTCAGCAAAGAGTTGGTGTTCAGACAGTATTTCGAAATTCTTCTGGGAGTTCCTTTCATGGCGCAGCGGTTAACGAATCCGACTAGGAACCATGAGGTTGCGGGTTCGATCCTGGCCTCGCTCAGTGGGTTAAGGATCCGGCGTTGCCTGCGTGAGCTGTGTGTAGGTCGCAGACGTGGCACGGATATGACGTGGCTGTGGCTGTGGCATAGGCTGGCAGCTACAGCTCCAATTCAACCCCTAGCCTGGGAACCTCCATATGCTGCAGTTGCAGCCCTAAAATGACAAAAGACAAAAAAAAAAAGAAAGAAAGAAATTCTTCTAAAGTCTGTTTATGGGTTTTATTTTAATGGGCAAGCCAAAGAGATCTCAAAAATAGTTTCCAATTATACACTCTTCTATTTTTTTCTGATATGTACCATAGGAGGGGAAATGAACAAATACATTAAATACATCATAAACTGGAATCTTTTATTTGAATTCTAAGTTAATGAATGAAGTTAGGCTTTCTTAATTTTTTCCCATTTACATAGCCATGTTTTCTATTAAGAGTGATTCCAGGAGTCCCCGTTGTAGCTCAGTGGTAATGAACCCAACTAGTATTCATGAGGATGTGGATTCAATCCCTGGCCTTACTCAGTGGGTTAAGGATTTGGTGTTGCCTGTGAGCTGTGGTGTAGGTCACAGAGGTGGCTCAGATCTTGTGTTGCTGTGGCTGTGGTGTAGGCCAGCGGTTACAGCTCTGATTCATCCCCTGGCCTGGGAACTTCCATATGCCACACACGTGACCCTAAAAAATAAATAAATAAATGAATAAATAAATAAAAAGTGATTCAGAAAGTTTTGACTAGCAGCATAGTAACACAGTTAGCTTGATTCAGTGGAAGTATACTTTTTGCAACATTGATATATTTTAATTAACGCAGCTTAGAGATGTAAGATCAGAGGCTCTGGTTCCTAAAGTTTCCATTAATTTAATAGTTGACCTTTCCTGAGGCATCCCTTGCTTCCCCTCTGTGAAGTCTGGAGTCTAGACCGAGTACTTGTCAAAGTTCCTTCCAGTTTAGATACACTCTGTTGCTAACTTACCTGCAGAATAAGCCGTATGGATGCCGGGATTATGGTGATCATGAGGATGATGATGGGTGCCTTTGACTGAGTACTTACTATGTGCTGTAAAAACTGTGTTGAGTTTTAGACATGTGTGCAGAGTGCCTTTGCCTAAATCACCTGGATATCTTATCTCCAAGGTGATTCTGAAATTAAGCTGTTAAGTATAGTTATTCTCCTGTCTTCCTAAAAATTCACATTTTCTCTTTTCACTAGAAATGTGTTTTTAATCTAAATGCAAAGAGGATTACCATAATAATTTAGGTTGTCTCTGGAACTGTTAATGAGTAATGGCGTCATAGTTCCTCTGCAGATGCCTTTCTGAAGGAGGCTATTGGGTGGATAAGTGGTTTACTCCCTGGGTTTTACTCCCTTGCAGCTCTGACTCTGATGTGACCTTGAGTGAAATGCTTCCTATGAAAGGGCAGATCTGCTTGTCTTTATTCTGAAATCACAATATAGTGCAGATATTTTCCCCTCCAATTTGATTCTGTGACTGAATGCTTAAGAATTAACGTGGGTGTTAGAAGTTTCCAATAATAGGCGTATGTTGCCATAGACACGTCCTTTAAATATGCCAGTGGTGCGTTATTGCACAGCAATACTTAGAGGCTTTCAAAAAGTTGTATTTTATGAGATCCTGAAATGATTTAGTTGTGAAAGATAATTAGGGATTTGACTTTCAGCTGTGAAGTGGTCCTGAGCTGATCCTTTAGAGTCTTGTGGCACATTATTATGGGAGTCACTGCAATTTACTATAGAGACTATTTAGAAAGTAAAGGATAAAAGATAATGAATCTCTCTAACTACTCCAGGATAGTCTTCTGGGTTTATTAAAAATGAGAACTTGGCAAGGCAATTTTAGTTGAAATAGATCATTTTAACCCTCCCCCCTGCAGTTGGGGGGAATAAAATATCAACAACTAGATTTCTTTTTGGAGGGACAGCATTAAAGAAAGAATTGGAAGACTCCTGGGCCATCTTTCCTACATTCTTACTTATCACTTCGGCTGTCATCTCTTTCACTGTAGTATAATGAATATTGAGGTCGATGATTCAAAAATTTATTTCTATAAAGGACATCCTGTGAATGAGAGGAGAGACTATCTAGTAAGCACATCCTGGGTACCTAGTTCTGAGCCAGGCATATGGTGTTTCTTGTCAAACTCTTATTGAAATGCTTGCCTGGTATTATCTAGGGGTGTTAGGAATACAAGGATGAAAAGATATGGTCTCTGCCATCAGCAGCCTCACACGTAAGTCTCACAAGTGTTATCTCAGGTACTCCTCAGAGTGAACATGTACATTTTGTATTTTAGTACCTCTCTCTCTCTCTTTAATATTGGGAACTGAGAGTCAGGGGAGCCAAATGATTTGCCCAAGGTTCCCTATCTGGTAAGAGATGAAACAAAAATTCTATTCACAATCTGTCTGATGATCTTGCACTCTGTCATACATTTTATGTCACCTCAGTTATGTCCATGGCAGCAGAAGAATAGAGTCCAACAACTTTGATTCAAGTCCTGGCTCCATCTCTAGTACCTGTGTGACCTGAAACAAGTTATTCTACCTTACGGAATCTCAAGTTTTCTTGTCTGTCAGGTCAGGACAGTAATATGCTGACCATAAAGGGTGTTAAGGACTGTGTAAGAGGATGTAACTGTAAAGCACCTTGCATGTGCTTGATTGGCACACTGCAGGTCCTAGGTAGTTGCTATTGCTGTTGTGGGCATGAGTAATGTAGGTGGGAAGTATTGGAAAAATTTGTGGTCCTAAAATTGTTCATTTATCTCCTCAGGCTGAAGGTTATAGTACCGTTTGTCAGTGGTGGGGCTCTTGGAACATCAGTGCAGTGGGAATGGGGCTGGAGTGTAGTTGGGGAGGAATTAGTTGTACAAAAGTGCTTTTGGGGGAATCTGACTGGAGGTGGGCTGGGATGATCAGGGCTCTGGACTCCTTTCTTCCATTTCAGCTACAGCCCTTCACTTGTGTCTGTCATTATAAATGGTTACGCACATGCTTTTGTTTGCAGAATGTTTGAAAACCACTGCCTTTAAATGACAGTTGCTAGGAGGTGGGTATATTTAGATATTTTCTAGTTTTTTATTAACATTTGCATCCTCATCATTTAATCATTTAACAGTATTTTTGGCACTGGATAAAGGGTTCAGTAAATGATGGTGAATGAGTGAATTAACTAATTAATAAACAAGGTATTTACAAAGTGTGTAACGCATACACACACACACACACACACACACATATGCACGCACACACAACTTGGGTTAGAGTTAGGGGTAGAGAAAAATAGCTACATAACCACCAGAGAGAAGAGTAAGTTGGATGCAGGAGAAGGGTTTGAAGTATTGTGGGATTCTGGCTGAATGCTAAGAAGTACTCAGACATCAGGCTGGGCTGATCATGCTACCTTGCATTTACGCAATCCGTTTTTTTTCTGCAGATTGCTTTCACAATAGTCTAGTGAGGTGGGTAGATCAGGCAAGAGCTGCACTGGTATGAGACCATCGCTCACCTGTGCTATCAGTTATACATTCTATTCAAATACTCATTCTGAAAATTCTTTTCTTCTGAGCCTGTGCAGAGTGTGTGACAGACACCTAACAAGCAGACCATCTCAAAAGTCCTATATAAAGGCTTTACTCATCTTCAGCCAATTAAGCTGGAGCCTGAGCCTGCTCTCCTCACTGATGCCCAAAGTCCCATTTCAATACTATATCTTTCACCAAAGGAACAGCAAATTCTCCACAAGGGAAACACTGCTTCATAAATATTGAGTAGTGCTAGTTATATCTGACCTGAGAGAAACCTCATCTTGTTAGACGACTGTGTTTATCAGCCCTTAGCTCCAGAGTATTGTATATCTGGAACTCTGTAAGCTTTGTGAACAGTGAGAAACTTGAAAATCTTGTCATTGTTCTTTCTGGTTATCGTCTTCATCATCGTCAAAATCAGCATTTACTATAGTCCTTCTTTTTTGGAGTGAAGAGATGGATGCACAGTTGAAGGTTATATCCTTTGAAGTAGTATTAAAAAAATTGTCATGTGGTTAGAGAAATAAATGAGAGGATTGTATTTTAATGTAAGGAGAACCAAAATTTAGAGAAAATTCAGTTTGTGTCTGTGTGGGTGGAAAAACCTAATGTCGAAATGTCTTGATTTCATTTGGGGAGAATGCAGGATTTAGAGCATTCTAGAAGAGATTTATAATAGCGTAGGACCTGAGGGGCAGGCCTGTCAGCTTTCTGAGAGAATAGCGCAGGAACACTGCGGGGACACAGAAAGCTCATGGAGTCAAATAGAACTGGGTTCATCTCTCCACTTTAACACTCACTCATTTACTCACCTTGTCCTTGGACAAGTTTCTTGCCTTCATAAAGATTAATGTCTTCATCTGTAAAGTGCGGACAATAAAACTTTCCTTAAAAATGGGATGACATCTGTGAAGTGTCTTGCAAAGGCCTGGCATGATGGTGGAAAATCATTAAATAATTATTCTTATTCTTTCCTCTTGAAAATATTTCAGAATCACCACTCCTGCAGAACCAGTCTTTAAAGCCCCTGATTTTTAAGCCTTTGTTTAGCCAGTCTCTTCTTCCTCATTATCTATGTACATTTTCAAGTTCCTTCTTTTTAAAAATTTTTGATTGACTTTATTTTACGTGATTTCTTTATTAAGTTGACATTAGTTTCAGGTGTACAACATAATGATTCAATGTTTGTATATGTTGTGAAACGATCACCACAATAAATCCATCGTAACATGTAGTCATAATTTTTTCCCTCGTGATGAAACCTTGTAAGATCTACTCTCTTAGCAACTTCCAAATACACAATACAGCATTATTAACTATAGTCACCATGCTGTACATTACATCACCATGACTTATTTATTTTGTAACTAGAAGTTTGTACCTTTTGACCACTTTTACCCATTGTACTGACCTCTCACCAATCTGTTCTCTGTATCTGTGAGTTTGGTTGCTGTTGTTTATTTGTTTGTTTTTAGATTCCACATTAGCATGAGATCAGACGGTATTTGTCTTTCTCTCTCTGGCTTATTTCACTTAGCATAATGCCCTCAAGGCCCATCTATGTCACCACAAATGACAAGATTTCCTTCCTTTTTTATGGCTGATGTATATATTACAGTTTCTTTATCCATCTATTCATTGGCAGACATTTTGGTTGTTTCCATGTCTTGACTATTGCAAGTAATACTGCAGTGATCCATGTTCCTTTTTTTTAATACCCATTTCTCCCATATTCCAGAGAACATACTTCCCATATCTTTCTATGTACAAAAATGTTTCTTCCACATGTTGATCAAGCTCTCCTTTTCCTGTGACCCCTTTTTTTGAACCACTAAGTAATATCATCATCTCCTTGTTCTAAACATCCATAAGATTGTTGGTCTCTAATTTATGCCATATTACCACAAATTTTATAGTCATTTATTCCTTTATTTAACATATATGGTACCAGGCACTGTGACAAACTCTAGGAATCTGCAGGTGACAAAGACTCAGACTGTGTATTCAGTAATTCGTAAGCTTTTGGGAGAAACTGATCAAAGGCAAGTAATTATAATTAAGAATGCCTTAGGAGGTGTTTGCAAAGTACTATAGATACATGTCCTTTCATCCAAATAAATTGTGTGTTGTTAAATGGCAGAGTCCCATTTTATATTCCTCCTCTGTAAACCTACTTCCCTAGAACATCTAGCTGAGTGTTAAGTAATTATTACACATTCATTGCCTTGAATTCTTCTTTGGAGAGTCCTAATATTATAGAGCATTTGTAGATGCCTGAGGGGGAATATTACCCAGAAGCAATCACCATTAAGGTTCCTATAAGGCCTCCAAGATCACCGAAACTCTAGGAATAGAAATAGACCCTTGATTCTTTTAGAATTCATCATTTGCATTTCTGAAGGAAAAGTTCCCAAGCACTTAAGCAAAGTCACGCTATATGTAATCTTGTCTCTAGTGGGGAGGCTTTGTGACAAACCAGGCTCAGAGGCAGTGTGATAAGTAGGTACCTTTTAACCTGTAGTGCTGGCTAAAAGTCCAGTATCAAAAGTATGCCCACGAGGGCATATTATGTTTAAAATAAAATCAAATATAGGTTTTTAGTCAAGCAAAGCTATGTTGGAGACCAGTGCTTAGATCTTGGGTGTGTGGTCAATAATAAAGGATCACATATATTTTGGGGGGAATTATCAAGTTTTGTAGTGGACAAGCATTATACAAATTCTGTGGCTAAGAAAACTGAGCCTATAGAAACCTAGCTATTGGCTCATAGAATTCTGTAGACAAGACAGGGTCATTTAAAGACACTTAAATCAAATAGCCAGCCAAAGCTTGCAAAAGAGAACTCTCATTGGAGTTCACGTCATGTTACATCACCCTAGTGTTTTATTGATATGGAATTCCTACTTCCTCCAGGACACATCTGTGTCTTTCTGGCTGCATACTGTGAACTTTGGGGACTGGAAATAATGGTGATTGAAAGATCACAGCTTATTAGCTTAATGTTTGCTTAGCCTTTTGCTGGAGCCAAGTACAAACAACCCAGAGGAAAATTTGGAAGCCCTTAAACTCCAAGAAAGAGTTTTTGACCATTGGAGCTAAATAAATGCTGTGGGTTCATACAGGATTCTCTAGTTAGCAATTTTTGTTACATGATCACAGAGCTGGTCTTCTATGTCAATAATATATGTATCTTCCTATAGGATGTGATTCAAGGACTCTCAAACTACTCCTTCTCTCCAGAATTTGTTCCTATAAGCTCTTTGACTGATTAATGAACTTGGTCTTGGAATTGGAGAATTAAAACTTATGGGGATGGGGCAGAGGAGATGAATAAAAGACCAGTTAAAAGTGTGTGCAGAGTTCTGGGAGTTTTCGTTGTGGCTTTGTGGGTTAAGAACCCAACATGGTGTCCTTGAGGATGCAGGGGTGTGATCCCTGTCCTCACTCAGTGGGTTAGAGATCCTGTATTGCTATAGCTGTGGCATAGGCCTGCAACTGCATATGGAAGTTCCCTAGCCTAGAAATTTCCATATGCCACAGGTGCGGCTATAAAGAAAAAAAAAAAAAAAAAAAAAAGAATGTGCAAAGGTCCAAAGCACAATTTTTCCTAATATTAATAACTACTAATGTATGTTGAGGATAGTCTTAAGTTTCAAACTCAAAATTAAATGAATTATACATTTTTTAAAAATTGTATTTTATAACATCCCAGTAATAAGGGTACTACTGGTATTCCAATATCACCTACCAATTGGTAGCCAATTGGAACTCAGCATAAGTTTGTATTATTTAAAAGTCTAAACTCTACTGCCTCCCTATGTCCAAGCATGTTATCTGGGGATCATGGGTCCACTTAGGAAATTAAGCACTAAAGTCTAATAAGTATAGTTTTTCTTACTGATATGTGGCTTTCCAGAAATGCACACAGCAGCCATATCATGACAATATAAATCTTAATTGCTAATCTTTACGTATTTTTTATGACTAAAAAAATCTGTATGTCCAGAACACCAACTTTCTGGCAGTCCAGATGCTACATGCGAGATACTTAAGACTTTTTTTTCGTATGAGCAGATAGATATGTAAACAACTCAGTGAAATGAAAGAATATAATTCCCTGGGAGTACTGAGGAGTGACCCATTTCACCTGAGAGGATGAGGAAAATTTCAAAGAGGAGATGGCATTCGAATCAGGCTTCAGAGGAGTTGGCCACTCCCTTCTAAGTCAGAAGAACTCAGAATAAAGTACTTGAGGTGGCCCTATACAAAATTTCTGAAAGGTGGACCATAAAAATGCCTTTTTGTTTTTTAAAGCACTGCTTTATTTTTAAGTGTCGTATAATGTAATCTGAATTATATAGAAATGCTAATAAATTAAATGAGGTAAGAAAATGACTGCAATTTATAATCATGTAGTTATAATTAGCAAACATGTGATGATATAACAAAATGCACTGAGGCTGTGTAGCATGGTATTGAGATAATATAGTGTAGTGATTAAGAGTACAGATTTTGGAGCTAGGAAGCTTAGACTTGAATCCTGTCTTCTCTGAACCTGGGCAAGAACTTAATCTTTCTGTCTTTGTGTTTTTCATCTGTAAAACGGAAATCATAGTTCTGTCTCTCTCTTAGAGTTGTGAGGGGAAAATTGGCTAATTCATATAAAGAGCTTCAGGTAGTGCTTGGCACATATTCAACAGATGTTGGCTGTTTAATATATTTGAAAGAGGAAAATTAATATCTCAAATGTAGTATAAAGATACCTGAAAAGATCCCTTATTTTCTTGAGCCACTGGTGTGAAGCACAACTGATTTTAGACTTTGCCTTTCTGAAGACTATTGTCTCTTACATTTTCAGGGAAAAGAAAAAACAGCTCAATTGAAATTTTACTATTTTAGAGTCATAAACTCTGTATAGTAGCATATTTTCTGTTACCTTAGGTGAGTTAAATAATCTATCTACTCCTCATTTTCTTTATCTACTGATTGGACAAAGTGTACTGTAAAGTCCCTTTAGGCTGGAGTTTTATGATTCTCTGGGTTATGCTTCCTCCTTTAAAACACACCGATAGCAAAGGACTGATGCTATTCCTATTTTAGAAACAAAGAGCTAGAGACACAGAAAACCCAAATTATGTCCTAGAAAGTTGAAGACAAAAGTAAGATTACAATATAAGTTTAGCTTGTGAAATTCACCAAAACTCATTTTGGTAGAGAGAAGAGACAGTGGACATTGGTGTCCAACCCACATGTGTTTAAATTTGACTTGGGTTCATATCTAAGCTTTACTGTTTCCTACTGGCAGAACTGTAAATAATTTACATATACTTAATGAGCTTCAGTCTCCTCCTCTACCAAAACAAGGCTAACAATATCAATGTGATTCTTAGGATAGATCCTCCCTAAATGGGAGCTTCTTTCTTATTTTTTCCACTTGGAATTGCCTCCAAATGGAAAGCTTGATATTTGAGCTTTCTATACAAACATGCACCTATGTATGTTGATATTCAGGAACATTGTTCAGTGCTTTGCTCTGCTTGAGATTATTTTGAGAGTCAAAGAGACCTCAAGTGAAGTGTCTGGGATTGTAAAATCATGCATCAGGCATAATAGGGAGAACCATGCAGGTAAATGGTGACAGGTGGTATTGAGCTTCCTGGGGTCCTCAACCCCAGCCTGATGCCTGGCTGTGTGTGTGTTTTCAGAGTCCTCTTCACAGGCCCTTCTTTTCCTGGAACCATGTACTGCCTCCTATTCCCTGTTAGACATTCTCCTGCTCTGTTCTTTCGGAACCTCAGAATTAAATTTCAGGTCTTCCCAATGTGTCTTTCCACCAAGGTCAAATAATGTGTCTTTCACCAACTGGCAAAGCAAAGCTAAACTAATGGATGTAATGTGCCCATTTTTAAGTTATTCTTCTATCAATATGTCTTAAATCTTTGGCTCTTGGTACTTCTGTGAGCTAGCAGAGTTCTGGCAGATGACCAAAAAATATATATAAGCAGGAGATAGTCATGAACTCCAGAAACAGTCAAACTCAGTTTAGCAGTTTTAGTTGTAGAGGGATCAAGACATATTTGTATTTGTGATTCTTTTTTATCCACATGTATCATAGTCTTATTTTCTGTTGGTAATTTTTTGAATGTTGTTTATGAATTAAATATATAATATTTTAGTTCTTCTGAGTGCTCTACTAATAAAAACTTTGAGAAGAACTTACCTATTGCATGAAGTCCAAAATCCTCTGCTTGGGACTGTCAAATTAATGCAATCCCATTTATTGAGAGGCTGTATAGTATTATGATTGAGTACAGATTTGGGGGCACAAGTGTCAGAATACCAGTCCTGCCACGTACCAGCCACATAACCTTGTGCCGGTTATTATTTAACCTACCTGGGCCAAAGTTTTCTCATCTTGGAATTAGGAATAATAAGAACAAGAGTTGTTTTGAGGATTAAATTTATAATTACTTGTAAAGTGTTTAGAACAGTGACTGACACAGAGAATACAAAGATGTTATTGAGCACCTATGTGTAAATCAGGCATTAGGCAAATACTGCAATGCAAGATGAGTAATTTCCTTCTTTCAGGGAGCTGATAGCTTAGAACAAGGGTCAGCAAACTATGGCCCATAGACCAAATTCAACCTGTCTATTATTTTTATAAATAATGTTACTGAAATACAGCTATGCTTATTCAGTTACATATTATCTATGACTATTTTCTGATTCAATAGCAGAACTGAATAGCTGCAACAGGGATCATGTGGCCTGCATAACCAAAAATATCTACTAGCTGTCCCTCTATGGAAAAAAGATTGCCGGTCCTTGTGTAGTGAAGACAAATATATCAACTAATAAATTTTTATGCAGTGTGGCAGATAGACTTAGCATAGTGCCCAGCATTTATTATCAATTGCCAGCCCTGTGCTTGATAATGTTAAGTTCTGGAGATACAGTAGTAAATAAAACAGACCTAAAAAAATCCCAGTCCACATTGAGCTAGGAGCCTAATGGGGAAACAGATAATAAGTGGGAGAAATGAGTAAAGCATCACAAAGATCAAGTGGGGGCCCTGATGCTTAGAGTAGTATCATATGGAGTATGGCTACCTATAAGCAGGTCCCAGCCAAACCTGTTCTATCTTAATTCCTATCCAGAACCTCAGTAAAGCCTATCCACTCACCAAACTTAGCGTTATGGTATGGGCCTTCTAGTACAGGGCCTTGCACACACAAAAAGTGCTTAATAAAGATATTTTGAATGAATAAAAGAATCGTTATTCTTTATCATATTTACTTTGGGCAGTCTTTTTTGCTTTGCTTGATTCCACTCATTCTTCACTGCCCGAATCTGAGGTTTTTTTCTAAGATGCCTCCCCTGACTGTTCTTTCTTGATTTCCTCATTCTTAAAACTCATATCGCTGCTTCCTTCTAGAAGATACTGTGTTGTGGCCCAGTTGGTGAAAACATCTAGATGTAGAAAGCATAGATGTCAATGTAGAGGTCCTAGGTGAGACTTCATGTTGTTCTTATAGGAAGGGTAGGATTAGAATAGGTAGGGGATTGCAGGTAAGAACTTTGTAGGGCATCAGAAGTTAACGATCATCAAGACTGACATAGGTTGTAACTCCTAGAGAAAAAAAAAAAAAAAGAACAATACAACCAAGCAATAAGGAAAATGTGACAATAACTCATACAGGACATATATGAAGAGAGACAGGTTGGGAGAGTGTGTTCCTAGAAGCAAGAATTGCATGTGCTAAGGCCTAGAGGTAAGAGAGAATTTGGTAGAGTTGAAGTACTTGAAGCACTTCAGCTGGCTGGAGCAGAGCATTGAAGAAGGTGAGGAATGAGATTATATTAGAAAACAAGGGAGAGTCTTATAAACTATGGAAAGAGGAAACTACTGAAGGGCTTTAAGAAAAGGAGTACTATTTCAGATTGCCTGCAACATGGAAAGTAAATTAGAATGGAGCCTGATTAAAGCGAAAATGACTGCCTCATGCCAGGTGCTAAATTTTTATTACCCCTCTTAGTATTCACAACTGCCCTGCAAATTAGAGATCATTATTTCCATTTTATTGATGAGGGAAATAAGATTTGGGGAGATTAAGTAAATTGTCCATGATGACAAAGCTAAAACATGGATGAGCTGGGATTCAAATTAGATTTCTTGTGATGAATAGCTAAACTCTTTCTGGCAAATCCCCAATATGTCCACCAGCATGGCATAGTAGGGAAAGAATGAGAAGGAACTGGCTAGATTAAAAAAGGACAGAAGGGAGTTCCATTTGGGGCTCAGTGTGTTAAGAACCCAACTAGTATCAATGAGGCTGTGGGTTTGATCCCTGGCCTCGTTCAGTGGGTTAAGGATCAGGCATTGCCACAAGCCATGGTGTAGGCTGCAGATACTGCTCAAGTCCAGAGTTTCTGTGGCTGTTGCATAGGCCAGCAGCTGAAGCTCTGATTTGACCTCTAGCCCAGGAACTTCCATATGCCACGGGTATGCCCCCTAAAAAGGCAAAAAAAAAAAAAACACGAAAAACAAAAAAAGGAGGCATGTGTATTTGTATTCTAGGAGGAGACAGCTACATATGGAAAACTATAGGGTGACTGTGGCATAAGGTACTTAGCAGAAGGTATAGCTAGAAAATAATGGGGGAGGGGTGATAATCAAAGATCTGGAAAGCACTTGGTTTGTATATAACAGATGGCAGGGAACTCTAGAATTCCTGCAAACCCCACCTAAAAAAAAAAAAAGAGAGAGCAGATTTTTTCTCTTTAAAGAGATAAATGTGGAGTTCCCATGGCTCAGTGGCTAACAAATCCGACTAGGAACCATGAGGTTACAGGTTCGATCCCTGGTCTTGCTCGGTGGGTTAAGGATCCGGCATTGCTGTGAGCTGTGGTGTAGGTTGCAGATGCGCCTCAGATCCTGCATTGCTGTGGCTGTGGTGGCTACAGGTCCGATTAGACCCCTCGCCTGGGAACGTCCACATGCCGTGGGTGCAGCCTAAAAATGACAAAAGACAAAAAAAAAAAAAAAGAGAGGTAATTGTAAAGTCATCGTAAAGATGTAAGGAGAGGTATAGCACTATAGCTAGGAAGCTCAGTGTAATACTATAATGGTTCAAGCATGAATTATGATGACCTTAGTTAAGGCAGGAGAGATTGGAGGAAAAGGTTTCATTAAAGCTGGTTTACAAGGTGGAATGAGTAAAGTGAAGAGATTTAACCTCCTAGAACTAAAAACACTTTGGGAGATGGGTAGGAAATAAAGTTGGAGAGAGTAAGAAGGTTTGGTTCATGGAGGGCCTTAGAAATGTTGACTTTAACATTTAGAGTAGGTTATAAAGGCAAGTGGGGAAATTACCTTTGGGTCTGAATTGGTTTCAGGTTGTAGGGACAGATGGTATGTGTGCCCTTTCAGCCATATGACTCTGGGACTGTTAGTAAAGAAACATAAAATCTTGTGTTTGATAAAGGCCTTAAAAATTAACTTGTCTGCTTTTCCTCACCATTCTCCGATCCCCATTATTTATTACATATCTAAACAAATTGAAGATAGAGGCCTAGCCACAGATCCGTGGCTTTGTGACTGGTCCTTCTTAAATTACACTGCGGAACTTCACTCTGGGTGAAATTTGGAGTTAAATGGAGTTCCGGATTTACTCCTAAGAACCAAGAAAAAGGTCACACTAATGGGCCCATTAAAGATGATGGTGATTCACTTCACCTCTTAGATCCTTCCTGATACTTAATGGCTGATAAAAAGTACATTGGGGAAGAAGTTGGCATAATTGGTCTGCTACCCTGAGAGAAGAGTAAAAGCATTTAATTATTAAATGTTTATTCCAAAAAGACACATTAGAAGCTTTTAAGGGTACCACCTATGGGTGAGGAATGCTCGAAAAAAATGTATAATTATGCAGATTCCTAAATTCATGCCTTCTGTGGTTGGCTCCCCAGTAAGTGAAGCTCAGTCAAGAGCTTTCAAGAGGCGGAGCAGTAATACTTAACTCATAAAGTTTTAAATTCAAGAAGAATAAAAGTAGATTTTTGTATACATTAATTTGGTGCCCATATATGTGTGTGTGTGTGTATATATATATCTATATATATATATATCTATATATATATCTATATATATCTATATATATATATATATAGATATCAGAATGGTCTGCTCATGTTTATGCATTCTTTAAGATGAATCACATTTATTTTTGCATATCCTTTATTCAATTTTGGATATACAAACTAAAAGAATTATAGACCATTAAAATTATATAATATATATGCCTTTCAAAGCCATACTTCCATACAAAAGGACCCATGTGTAGCTTAAATTTGAATACTGGTTAGTATTTATGACAAGAAGGAATAACAAACAAATCAAATATTTTATTTCTGTTTATACTCCTGTTTTAATAATTACAGCCTTCTGTTTATATTCTGGTTTTAATAAAAACAGTGTTTACTGTTTCATTTTCTCCTCACAAAGCCACTGTAAAGTACTATGATCTTGAACATAAACATGTGATCTGAATTGTGAAGTTCAAACTCTTAATGCTGAGTATCATGAGTTTTGAGATCATGCAAGCTCCATTTCTCCTATTTAAGAGGGAGATAATTCTTACCACATAAGATTGTTGAAAGGATTAGAGATAATACTTAAAAACCTCTCAGTATGGTTCCTAGCATATAGTGAGACCTCGTAAGTGGTAATGAAGACTTGCAGTGTAAATAGAAGCATACTTTTTAAAGTGTCAGTTATTTCTTGATTGTGTACGCAAGCTTTAATACAAATGTACTTCTGGCAAAGATAAGCTGACCAGCAAGCTGTATCCATAACCCAGCCATCCTTCAGCCCACACCACTCCCCCAAACAGAAATGGAGAATTCATTTTCATTAACTACTTTAATACTATCTGGGACAGGGCAAGATGAAAATAGATTTAAAGTAAATAATTAAACACATAAAAAGGTAATGCCTCCAAATTACTAAACCCCACCTTAGTATGCAGTTTATCCCCCTACTCCCAAACTTTCCTGAGAATTGTTGTTGCATAGGCTTGCTTTGGTGTCATATTTATAAGCATATTTTGTGTGTATATATATTATACACACACACAGGCATAAGGACTCGCAAGAGATGTTTGTATGTGAATGTGTACATGTTTATGAGCAAGAGAGAAACAAAAAAACTGACTTCACAAAGGGACAAAAGTGTCCATTTTGTTCACTATATATATTCAATACCTACTGTAGTGTCTGGTACAAAGTACACTTAGTAGGTGCTCAATAAATCTTTGTTAATGAATGCATACAGATTTATATCTGCATATGTGCATGAATATATTAAATTAGTCTCCTTCTTTCAGGAAGTCTATTTATCATTCATGATTTTTGTCACTGTATAAGTTAGGAAGAACAGGAGATCTGTGTTATATCTATTTTCAAAAGATCCTTATTTCACTTTTCTAGTAATGAGACTGAAATAGCCATATTTGCTCTGACTAGGGTTTGAAATCAGGCAACACCCACAGACAGCCAAAAGATTTTTTTTATTAATCTTCTCACAATTAGGAGTTGTTAGAACATTGAAAAAGCAGGGTGAAATTTAGCAGAGATGAAGAATATTCTTAGCACTGTGCAGATGCTCCAAACTTTAAAAATGCATAAATGTGAGTGACAGTTAAGCAGGTTGTAGTCTATTTGAGAGTCAACCAGGTAGAAATAATCAGAATACATTGTTGTAAGCATTTACTAAAAGGTCTGTTGAGTATGACCCTCTTAAAGGTAACTTCTTGAGTAGCAGCAACAGAAACAAGAACAATAGCAGTGACAGTTTGTCAAATATATACTACATATCAGGCATCTGCTAAGTATTTTTCAAATCTTAAATTGCACAGCAGTCCTATGAAGTGGGTTTTTTTTTTTCTTATTTTAAATATAAGAACATTTAGGCTTAGAGAAATTTTATAACCTACCAAGGTTATAGGACTTGTAACTGGTTGATTCCAAGACATTCAGGGAACAAATACATATTTTTTTACCTGCCAAATTCCAGGCTTGGTTTATAGCAGTGGGCAAAAGAAATGGCCTTCACCATCGGGACCTTACAGATTTAAACTGAGTTATTTTTGACTTTAAAGCCCTTGCATCTATGTTTCTGTGTCCCCAAACATACTACTCTTTAGGGAAAAGCCATGTCTTTATATAATCTGGGCGGGTAGATTAGAAAACTTCCTACTTTCATTTGAAAACAGAACATTTGAGACCAGCAAGTTGAAGAATTTTTGCTTTCCGTGACCTTCCACTCCAGTCTTGCCCCTTCTTTCTTTGGTCATGTCTCCTGTCTGCCACATTTTTTGACAACCCTGCCTTCATGAAGGGTTCATCTCTGGACGTAACACAGTAGGTTACAGAAAAGCAGGCAGATAGAAAATTGCTTTCAAAGAAAAGACACTGAAAAGAAGGTTATACTCAGAATGACTTACTATGTTGCAGGGAGAAAGAGGAAAATGTAAACAGAACAGAACAGAAGTTGGCCTGCAGTGGGAAGGTCTTCCAGCAGCGTGGGAGGAGTATTTGCTATGGCAACACTTGCATCATCCTGCAGGGGTGGCAGGGATGCCTCAAGGGGAAAAGAGGACACCTCTTAAAATCCCAGCTCCCTTTTACCAAAGCTGGAAATCTCGTCAAGGAGAACTGGTAGAAAACTCCTCCTCTCCTAGCTTGATAGTTGATTTTATCACAGACTGAATTTTCTAACAGCCCATCAACTTTTTATTGTCACTTGCCATTGGTCTAGGTCGAGGTACCTTAGACCATTTGCCTGTCGAATCTTTGCTCTAATGAATAATTTGCCTAGATTCAGGATACAATGTAATTTATTCTTCAAATAAGAACAGTTATTGGAGAATAAGAAGGGTGCTATTAATTACACTGAAACAAAGGGGACTAAGTTCACTCTTCACACTGGTACATTGGGACAAATGGTCACCCTACATAAAACCATCCCCCACTTTCAACAAATATTTATGGAAATAAATAAAGGCTTCCCAGATGAGGATAAGCACAGGATATTTATTCAGAGCTTCCAATATAGCAAGAGAGTCAGTCACCCTCATTTGGGTTTATTTAGTAAAACTTGAATAGAGTTCTTCATAGTGGAGAAAAAAGTAAGGATTTACATCTGTTATGATTGAAGATTGTTGGCCTGGGGAAAGTGGAAATGTAGAGCATCCTATGTGATTGGTTGAGGGTGAATATTTGGCTTTCTCTGCTCTGAGTTGGAAGCAGGGGCAGAAATTAGGGAAACTGTCAGCCATTGACAAAGTCCTGGCCATTGTGGGCCAGTCGATGCAAAGATTGTGGGTCAAAGATCCACAACATGACAACAGTCATATATGGTCTGGCCATTGTACATTTGCATGGTCAGTCGTTCATACTGAATTGCTTGCTTATATTAACATTTTTGGGGAGTTTTAAGAATGCTTTATCAAAGTTGTCTAAGATCACTTCCAATATAATTTTGTATTTTTAATAATTATTTATTAAATGTGCATCATTTGTAGGTAATTACATCATTTTCTATCTAATGCATCTCCCTTTAAGCACTTAAAGGAAATTTTAACCTATTTGTCTACAAACCTTCCATCCAACAATTATTTTGAATATGTTTAATTTTATTCTAGGGGTACTTTGAGAGATGCAAGATGCACACACACACAAAGGGCTTGGATTATAGATACATTGCTCATTAGTCAGATTTTCTTACAAAAGATGAAGGATCGCCCCCTAATAACCTTGTTATTTCCATTTTTTGTCAGTTCACACTTAGACACCCCTGGGGCAGTTTTGAGAGAAAGGTAGCAGCTGCAGTTGTGACCAGCTTTGAACTCTTCCATGTGCATTTTGCCAGAGGAAGAAGACTTAACACATTTATGAACTTTAATTCTCATCATATTCTAGTTTTAAAGTCCAGTTAATTAGTAGTTTAAGTAAATCTGTATGCCTTTACAAGAAGAAACGTTACCCGTAGGGATCTGTTGGCTGAATTTATATCTTTGGCATAAAATATAAGCCTTTCAAAATCTAAACACTTTAATTTATTAGTGGCAGCTGGTGATCTAAAATCAAGGCAAAACTCTTAGCAAAAACTAAGCTGTATTTAGAATTGGTATGTAATAAATTGGCTTTCTTAATTTTTTTTCTACTATAGTCCCTTAGTATTCTGTATCCATAAAATCTGTATACATGATCTTTATCAAGAATAATAAATAATCATTAATATTTGATTGATTAATATTGTCTTTCTATGAACACTGTATTAGGTATGTTGACACAACACAATAAGATAATATCACTATTTATTAGAAGGTCATGAGTTCTTGAGTGATATAAGCTTTTGGCCTAATTTTGTACAAGCTGATTAATTTTTCAAAGCTTCAGCAATTGCTTGTATGAAAGTGTTCATAATACATACCTCATAAAGCTGTTAGGAGAAGCACACAAGCACACACACTATTTGGTGGTGTCTTTTTTTTTTTTAAACTGAGCACAGAACAGAGACTCAGTAGACCTAGATTATAGTTAAGTTTTATGACTTCAGACAACTAATTTCCTTTCTCTGGGCAGAGTTTTCTAATTAAAAAACGAAGGCATTCTACCAGGTACTTTCCAAGGCCCCTTATACCTTTTGGTTTCTCTGTTTCCAAGAACACAAAAGACAGTACAAAGACTGATCTATTATCAATCATTCACAATACTTTTAAAACCCAGTCTTATATTTCTAGTATGTCATGATATTATTGATTTTATAGTGTCCTCACGTCACTTTTGTTTCTATTACTCTCCAAGTCCTACCAAATAAATTTCAAATTCTTCACTGATTAAACAAAATGCCTGTCTCTAACCTATTCTGGCCAAACCGATCTGCCTACCAATCCCCAAATAAATTCCATGAACTGTCCATTTATCTCTTTAGCTCACAGTGCTCTCTTAGCAAGAAATGCCTTTCACAAGTTCCTGTTGTGGCTCAGTGGAGACGAACCTGACTAGGATCCATGAGGACGTGGGTTCAATCCCTTGTCTTACTCAGTGGGTTAAGGATCCATCGCTGCCATGAGCTCTGGTGTAGGTCGCAGATGTGGCTGGGATCTGGTGTTTCTGTGGCTCGGACGTAGGCTGGCAACTATAGCACCAATTCAGCCCCTAGCCTGGGAACTTCCATATGCCGTGGGTGCAGCCCTAGGGAAAATAAAATAAAATAAAATAAAATAAAATAAAATAAAATAAAATAAAATAAAATAAAAAAGGAAAGAAAGAAAAAGAAATGCCTTTCATCATGGCTTCTCCACCTTTAGTTATTAAAGATTAAAGTCTCAGTCATCCCCCAGAACTAGCTGAAGTGTTAACCCTCTATGTACTCTTCCTTTGGGCTCTTACTGTCAAGTAACCATACCTTCTCTGGTTTACCACTTGACTCAATGTATCTCTCATAGGTACCTATAAAAAGTGCATATGTTTTGTTACTGAACAAAACTTGTATCTATTCACCTGCTGTGCAGCAAAGCCACTGTTACTTACTTGGGTTGTGGTGAAGGGAAATAACATGTTTATTGTAGGGCCCAGGAAGGAGAATGGGCAGCTCATGCTCAAAAGACCCAAATTCCCTGATGGCTTTCAGGAAAAGATTTTTCAGGGCAATATTTGGGGTCAAGATCACAGAGTGGATGACTTTCTTCTGATTGCCTGGTTATGAGGTAACAGGGTGATGTTTCAGGAATCTTAATAATTAATCTTCTGTTTCCAACCAGCCTGGTGTCTGTGCTTAGCACGTAGTCACCATCCTCCACCTGAGTGTGGGTCTTTGTTCCTGCAGAACTCAAAGATATGTGTTAGATTGTTTTGTATATCCCTTTAGGAGTAATAGGAATCTGTTTTATTGCTGCACTACTGTTTTTTGACTGCTTTTCCTATGTTTCTGTATTCCTTGACTTCCCTAATTAGTAACTGCTTGAGTCTGTGCTTTATAACTCAGGGGAAGCCTAGGAGACCAAAGCCTTTTTCTATAAACAAGAAACAGGGGACACACAAGGGCTTTTGTACCAGTTAGGGTCCCACAGGGTCCTCCTTGGTTTCAATTTGAAGCTAGAAAGATTTTATTTTGAATTTGATTTCTAAAATTATTTTTCCCGTGTGACCTTTAATTAGGTTAACCTCTAGGAGCCTCATTCTCTTTACCCACTAAATGGGCATTATGAAACCAAACTAATGGAGTTGTTTTTCAGATTTCATAAACTAATTCATGGAAACACTAGGGTGTAGTAAGGGCTCATTTAAGTGTTTGATCATGATCTATCCTGTTCCTATTTATTTTTTCTTATATAACAGTTATCTGGGTAGGTATTTTGTTCTTACAGTTAATTTAAAAATCTCTAAAGGGCAAGGACTATATCTTATTCTTTATAACACAGCAACGTCTTATAATTCCTTTATAAAGTTATAACTAAGAAGTGTTTTTCCTCACATTTATTTTTTTGTCTTAGAAGTCATGCCCATTATAGGAAAATTAGGAAATTCAGAAGAAAGGAAATTAAAACTACCATAATCTGATAATTTTAAGATAACTACTGCCAGAATTTTGTTATTTGGACATTTTTCTAAGTATATATGTATATACATGTATGTACATGTGTATTAAATATTTATATATAAAATATGTATAATGATTTTTCCAAATAATTTATTTTATTGAATATATAATAGTTATCTTCCTTATCAGGTATACTCCATTGTATTTCAAAATAGTCATTCTTTACATTGATTTATCTAACTAATAATGAAAATCCACGTAGCTAAATCTTTGCTTAGTAAGTTCTTTATCAAATTCCTGTAAGTGAGATTTTCAAGTAAAAAGATATATATATTTAAGGATTTTGTTTCATATTATTCCTTCCAATGGACTTCTCCCAATTCCCACTCTAACCTATACTGTATAGTACTACTGCAAAATACTTTAGAATTTATCAAAATATTTATTCCTCATAAAAAATCTTTGTAGTAGAAATGACTATTACTATCCTAGACATTTTAAAATGAGACCAAATGAAAGGCAAAGGGACCTGTTCTGCGACAAGTATAATTAATGGAAATAATGCCAGGAAACCCTATCCAAAGTTCTAAGCTTAACAGTCTTTATCTCTCTAGAGCAACTTAATATTTATTCATCCACTTACTCTCTTGTTCAACCATTAGTTTGAGTATCTAGCTTGGTGACAAGGGTGTTGTGTCAAACACAGTTCCTAACTTCATAGAGCTTAAAAGCTGGAAATGAAAGCAAGCACTAACTCAATAAGGAGCTAGTTCTATGTTATAAATAGGCTGCAAAAGTAAAGAAAAATGTATGGTAAGCATATGTAGCATGTGGACAAAAGTCAAGGAAGGATTGCTCTGAATATAAACCATCTAAGCTGAGACAAGATATGTAGGTATGTTTAAGCAAGACATTGATGTCACGTGGGTTGCAAGAAGAAGGGTAAGCCTTCTAGACTGGGGTTTTTCAATCTTAGCGCTGTGGGAGGTTTAGCAGCACTGCTGATATCTACATGTTTAATAACAATAATACCTCCCCAGTAATAATAACTAAATATCCCTGGAGTGGGGAAAAATGTTATTCCTGGTTTAGAAGTGCTATTCTAGACATATGGAAAAGCAGTTATGAAGGAGGCACGGCATTTTCTGGGGATTGAAACAAATTCATTGTGACTGGAACATAGGGTATTAAGTAGAAATTGGTTCCAAATCAAGTAAGGTTCATACAATATAGGACCTTGAAGATTCTGTTGATTATTTTGGACTGTATTTAAACAGCACTGAGAAGCCAGTGAAGCTTATGAATAACAGAGGGTGGTCTGATTTACATTTATTTTGAGAAAGCTTCACTTTCAGAGTTCTAGGTCAAAAGTGGATTAGAAGGGTCAGGAATTTATGTGAGAGAAACATGTAGAAGGCTTCGGAAGTAACCTATGTAAGAATATAAATTTTTTTACTGTGAAGATAAAGAAAACAATATAAGTTCTAGAAATATCTAAGAGAACCAATAGTGCTTAAAAATTGACTGGCTGTTGCAAGAATAGAAAAGAGATTGTCAAAGATGACTGCTAGATTTATGACTTATGAAACCTAGTGGTTGGAAGTAACATTCAATAATAAAATGGAAAAGGATGAATTTTCAAGCAGAAATTCAAATTTTAGTTGTGAACTTAATGAGTTCAAGATGCTAATAACATTCAACTACTCAACAATCAATTGGATAAATGGACCTGGAGCTTAAAGGAGAGATGTGCGTTAGAAAAATATTTGGAAGTTATTGTCTTAAGAGTGGTAATAAATATCATGGGAATGAAAAAGAAAACCAGGAAAAGGTGTAGAATGAAAAAAGCCAGAGTTCCCATTGTGGCTCAGCAGAAATGAGGACATAGGTTCAATCCCTGGCTTCACTCAGTGGGTTAAGAATCCAGCATTGCCATGATCTGTGGTGTAGGTCACAGACATGGCTCGGATCCCATGTTGCTGTGGCTGTGGCCCAGGCTGACAGCTGCAGCTCTGATTTGATCCCTAGTTTGGGAACCTTCATATACCTGAGGTGAGGCCCTAAAAAGACCAAAAAAAGCAAAAAGCAGAAGGCTCTCATTCTGAATCAGGAATCATATAAAAGTATGATGCTAAGGGAAGAGACAGTAAAGAGACTGAAAAGTTGGAGAAGACAAATGAGGACAGAACCCAAAGGGTCAGAATGTTTCAACAGGAGTGAAATCTAAACTATTTGGGATCAGCTAGGAAATCTGGTAGGGTGAGTTAGAGAGGTGATATTGGATATGTGATATATTATTTATGATGTCCATTTTTATAGAGTGGTGAGGGCATAAGATAGTGTATTAAGGAGTCAGGTTTGGTGTGAGAAACAAAGAAATGGACAGCAAGTGAGGTGCAGGCTTCCCTAAACAGTTTGTATGCAAAGGAAGGAGATGAGACTATATAGCTTGATATAGAATTGTGACTAGGGGAAGGATTTTTCCTTTAATTTTTTTTTAATATGAGAGAAGCTTGGCCATATTTAAATTTTCATGAGAAAGTAGAGAGAAGGTTGTAGAACTTAACAGAGAAGATTATTTGCTTGTTCTCCTAATAGAGAGAGAAGTTTGGATACAGAATGGACTTGGAGGAAAAGATATCATGTAGATAAACTGACACTCCCTTTGTAACAGGTGGAAAAAAGAGGGTGATGGCAGCCCTTAATTTATACCATACCACAAAAAAGGACTAATATACACATTATAGGAATAGCAGATGCAGAGAAATAAAGTGGAAGAAAGGTTATTTAAAGAATTAATGGCTAAAAACTTCCCAAATCTGAAGAGCAATAGGGCATCCAAGTATATGAAGCTCAAAAATCTCCAAAGAAGTTCAACCTAAAGGTGTCTTCACCAAAACATATGTAGTCCAATTGTCAGGTAGAGATTTTGCATGAAATGAGAATTAAATTGTCCTTAGCTAAAAGTAGCCTGTTTTAAGTATTAACTCTTTTATTAAGCCTCCTATAACCAGAAGGCAAAAACCTATAGTAGGTACACAAAAGGTAAAGAGGAGGGAATAAAAGAATACCACTTCAGAAAATCATTAAATTGCAAACGAAGACATCAAGAAAGGAGGAAAGGAACTACAAAATAGCCAGAAAACATCTAACAAAATGGCATTAGTGAGTCTTTGCCTATCAGCAATTACTTTGAGTATAAATGAATTAAATTCTTGAATCAAAAGACATACATGGCTGAATAGACACATACAGAAAAGACCCAGCGTTCTGCCTACAAGAGACTCACATCAGTTTTATACATATAGGCTCAAAATGAAGGAATGGATAAAAGTATTGATTAGAAGCCCAGAAAGAGCAAGGATAGCTTTACTTATATCAGACAAAATGGACTTTAAGTCAAAAACTGTAATGAGAGCCAAAGAAGTTATTATATAAAAAAGGGACCAGAGTTCCCTTCATGGTTCAGTGATCAATGAACCTGACTGAGATCCATGAGGATGCAGGTTTGATCCCTGGCCTCACTCAGTGGCATAAAGGATCCAGCATTGCCATGAGGCGTGATATAGTTTGCAGATGTGGCTCAGATCTCACATTGCTGCGGCTGTGGCATAGGCCAGCAGCTATAGCTCCAATTCAAACTCTAGCCTGGGAACTTCCATATGCCATAGGTAAGGCTCTAAAAAAAGCAAAATAAATAATAATAAAATAAAATAAAAAATAAAAAAGGGACCAATTCATCAAGAACATGTAATTGTTGTGAATTTGCATGCACCTAACATTGGGGCATCTAAATATATGAATATTAAAGTAAATATTAAGATTTGAAGGGGGAAATAAACAGAAATGCTATAGTAATGGGCTTTAATTACCCTTCTTTCATCAATAGATAGATTATATAGTTATAAAATCAGTAAGGAAACATTGGATTTGACCTACACATTAGACAAAATGAACCTAACAGATATATAAAGAATGTTCTATCCAATATCAGCAGAATACACATTCTTTTTTTTTTTTTTTTCTTGACAGGGTCACACCTGCAACACTTGGAAGTTCCTGGGCTAAAGGTCAAATCAGAGCTGTTGCTGGCCTACACCACAACCACGGCAACATGCTTTCTGAGACGTATCTGCAGCCTATGCTTCAGCTTGTGACAACACCAGATCCTTAACCCAGTGAGCAAGGCCAGAGATCGAACTCACATCCTCACAGACAATATGTTGGGTCCTTAACCCAGTGAGCCACAGTGGAAACTCCAGAATACACATTCTTATCTAGCACATATGGAATATTCTTCAGGACAAATCGTATGTTAGGCCACAAGCAAATTTTAAATTTAAGTAGATTGAAATCATATCAAGATTTTTTTCCAATTATAGTGATATGAAACTAGATATTAGTAACAGGAAAAAAAAAACTGGAAAATTCACAAACTTGACTTGCTGAAATTAAATAATAAACTTCTGAACAACCAAAAGATCTGAGAAGAAATTAAAAGAGAAATCAAAAATTATTGTGAAAACAAATAAAAAATGGAAACACAGCATACCAAAAATTATGGGATACAGCAAATGCAGGTTTAGGAGGAATGTTTGTAGCCATAAATGTGTAGGGTTCTCCAATAAAGCACCTTAAGGAACTAGAAAAAGAACAAACTAAGCGTAAAGTTAGCATATTGAAGGAAGTAATAAATATGAGAGCAGAAATAAATGATACGGACTAGAAAAACAAGAGAAAAAATCCACATAACAAAGAGCTGCTTTTTTGAAGAGATAAATAATACAGAAAAAATTTTAGATAAATTAAAGAATAGTCAAATAATTGTAATCAGAAATGGAATGAGTCTTTACAACTGACAGCACAGAAATACAAAGAATAATGAGACTGTTACAAAGAATTATGCACAGATAGGCTAGACTAGAAGAATTGGATATATTCCTAGAAACATATAACCTACCAAGACTAAATCATGAAGAAACAGAAAAATCTGAACAGAGCAATAACAAATCAAGGAAACTGAATCAGTAATCAGAAATCTCTCAACAAACTGAAGTTCAGTAACAGGTAGCATTGGGGTGAACTCTATGAAGTGTTCAAAGAAGAATTAATACTAAGAATTAATACTTATCAACTCTTCTAAAAAATTGAAGATGACTCCCCAACCAGTTCTTGCATGATAAAGGAAAAAAATCAAAAAAATTAAGACAACCCTTGAGAGAAAAATATTTGCAAACTATATCTGACAAGAGGCTAATTTTTTTTTCTTATAGAATCCTTGTCTGGCTTTGGTATCAGGGTAACACTGGCTTTGTATTTTCATTTACCCAAAATACTTGAAAAAACCCATGTAACTCAATAACAAGAAGAAAAATAACCCAATTAAAAGTGGACATAGGACTTAAAATAGAAATTTTTCCAAAGAAGATAATGGCCAACAGGTATATGAAAAACTGTTCAACATCACTAATCATTAGGAAATGGAAATCAAAACCACTGTAAAATATCACCTCATACCTGTTAAGATAGTTATTATCAAAAAGTCAAAAGATAATAGTTTTTGACAAGGATGTGGAGAAAATGGAAACTTTGTACACTGTTGATGAGATTGTCAATTGGTACAGCTATTATGGAAAACAATATAGAGATTCCTCAAAAAATTAAAATTACCAGATATTTATGATCAAATAATTTATGACAAAGGAAGCATGAACATACAGTTGAAGGAAAGATAACCTCTTCAGTAGGTGGTCCTGGGAAAACTGGACAACTACATGTGAAAGAATGAGATTAGAACATCCTCTTATACCATATACAAAGTTAAACTCAAGATGAATTAAAGACCTAAACACAAGGCCAGATACTATAAAACTCCTAGAGGAAAACATGTAAATTGCAGCAGTATCTTGTTTAATCCACCTCCTAGAATAATTACAATAAAAACATAAATAAACCATTGGGGCCTAATTAAATTCAAAAGCTTTTGCGTAGGAAAGGAAATCATAAAAACGAAGTAACAACAATAACAAAACGAAAAGTCAACTAACAGAATGGGAGAAAATCTTTGCAAATGATGCAACCAATAAGGGCTTAATCTCCAAAATATACGAAAAACTCATACAACTCAACAACAAAAAAACAAACAGCCCAATAGAAAAATGGGCAGAAGACCTCAAGAGACATTTCTCCAAAGAAGACATATGGATAGCAAATAGGAACATGAAAAGTTGCTCAACATCACTAATTATTAGAGAAATGCAAATCAAACCTTCAGTGAGGTACTGCCTCACACTGGTCAGAATGGCCATTATTAACAATTCAGCAAATAGCAAATGCTGAACAGCATGTGGAGAAAAGAGAACTGTCCCACACTGTTGGTATGAATATAAATTGGTGCAGCCACTATGGAAAAGAGTATTGAGGTAACTCAGAAAACTAAATATAGAATTACCATATGTTCCAGCAGTCCCATTCCTGGGCATATATCCAGACAAAACTGTAATTCAAAAAGATACATGCGCTTGTATGTTCATTGCAGCACTATTCACAATAGCCAAGACATGGAAACAAGCTAAATGTCCAACAACAGATGAATGGATTAAAATATGGTACAAATACACAATGGAATACTATTCAGCCATAAAGAGTGAAATATTTCATTTACAGCAACATGGATGCCACTAGAGATTCTTTTTTTTTTTTTTTTTTTGCCTTTTGTCATTTTATGGCCGCGGGTTTATGGCCGCACCCGCGGCATGTGGAGGTTCCCAGGCTAGGGGTCTAATCGGAGCTGTGGCCACTGGCCTGCGCCGCAGCCACAGCAACGCAGGATTCGAGCCGCGTCTGCAAACTACACCACAGCTCACGGCAACGCCGGACCACTAACCCACTGAGCAAGGGCAGGGATCGAACCCGCAACCTCATGGTTCCTAGTCGGATTCGTTAACCACTGCGCCACGACGGGAACTCCAGAGATTCTTATACTAAGTCAGAAAGAGGAAGACAAATACCATTTGGTATCACATATGTGGAATCTAAAATATGGCACAAATGAGCCTATCTACAAAACAGGTGTTCCTGACTCACAGATGTAGAGAACAAACTTGTGGCTGCCAAGGGGGAGGGTTGAGGGAGTGGTAGCAACAGGGAGTTTGGGGTTGGTAGATGAAAGCTACTGCATTTAGAATGGATAAGCAATGAGATCCTACTCTACAGCACAGGAAACTATATCTAATCTCTTGGGATAGAACATGATGGGAGATAGCATGAGAAAACAAATGCATATATGTATATGACTGAGTCACTTTGCTGTACAGCAGAAATTGGCACAACAATGTAAATTAATTATGGTTTAATAAAAAATTTAAAAATTACAATATAAATACCATATATCCAGCAATTCTGCTTCTGCATGTATATTCAAAAGAAATTAAATCAGTATTTGGAATCTATGCTCCCATGTCCATTGCAGCATTATTCACAGTAGCTTCAATATAGAAGCAACCTACCAATCATCATCAACATTATTTTGTTCAGAACTTGGCCAAGTGTTTTCACTAGTCTAGAATATTATGTCACTGATTTCAGTGCTATTTGAGATGTTTGAGCAACCAATAAATGTGCCTGTGTTTGTCTATATATGTGGATTCAAGCATCTGAACATTTAATTATGCTCTTCGTGTTTTCCCTGAGCATTTCCATTGAAATGCACTTTTTAAGAAATTTCAACTTTTTCTTATTTTTTTTGTATTATGTTGGATTTTTAAAGCCTATGTAAATATAGGTTATATTATTTTTATCATGATAGTAAATGAGACATTAAAATATTTATATGTAAATGGAGTGTTATTTATGAAATGATTAAGAGTCACTGAGCAGGTACTGGGATCGTGAGAAATTTGCTCTGAACTTTGGAATTGGAAGACCTAGTATACCACCTGTTGCTTCAGTATAAATCTGAACAATTCATTTAATCACTGCTATTTTTCCTCCCTGTATACAAGGAGTGATGACAGTGTCTTCAAGTCTGAAGTGAGGATTGAGAATCAAGTAGAATTTATTTATTTTTACTTTCTTAACTGAGGCTAGAGTAGTCCTAAGCGTATACAATAGTATGTATGTCAGAGGGTTGTCAAATCTATTGGCCAAACATTGCATAGCCTTCCTGGCTTATTAAATCTAATAGTCAGTAAATAATAAAAAAAATTCTTTATAACAAAGGTACTGTTGAGTTGAACTTAACACTTTCATGGATTTTTAAGATAGCTAGTGAGAATTAGAGACATTCTATTTTATTCCTATACTTCCAAGAATAATCAATGCTTTTTCTTCTGCCTTTTGAGCCCCTTTGTTAGAAAATATTGAGAAGCTCTGAAGCACTTTGTAAACTGTAAATCAGTTATTATTATCTCAGGAAAACTCCAAGAAAGATGAAAGAAATTCCAATGACATTAAATCAATTCAAGGTTATAATGACATAGACAAACTTCTTGAGAATCCCCTTTAAGGCTGCTTGGAAATCCCAGGGAAGTCCTAGAAGGTCTACAAACCCCTGCTGGAAATTTTCTAGGTATTTAGAGGTTAGTCAAGAGGAAGGAAACATGTTTTTTTATTCTTCTCCTTACTTCTCTCATTTCAGTTTTTTTTTACACTAGAACCTACGACTGATTAAATTTATGTACCAGTACTAGGCCAAGCACTTTGCACACCTTATTTATTTTAGTCCTAACAACATCCCTGTGAAGTAAATCTGTTATCTTTATCTTTCAGAGGATTTCTCTGTGGCAGAGAGAGGTTATGTAACTTGCCCAAGGTCACACAGCTGGTTAAGTGTTAGAAAAGGAATTTAAACCCAGTGTGTGTGTGTGTGTGTGTGTGTGTGTATGGGGGAGGATTGTTTGCTTTTCTTTTTGTTTGACTTCAGGGTCTAAGAGCTGTTAGAATTTCTAGAAGGGAAAGATTTCTAAGGTATGGTAGGACTCCTTGAACAATTGGTATTTACATCGGTCTTGAGCCTCTAGAATGATCCCATTTGCACCTGTAGTCATTTTCTGTTTATTTTCTTTTTTAAATCTTTTTTAAAATTTAATTTTATTGGAGTATAATTGACTTAAAATGTTGTGTTAGTTTCTGGTGTACAGCAAAATGAATCAGTCACACATACAAATTTGTCCATTATTTTTTTCCATATAGGTTATTACCAACTATTAAGTAGATTTTCCTGTGCTATTACAGTAGGTTCTTGTTAATCATCTATTTTACACCATAGTGTGTATATGTTATTCCCACCATAGTGATTTGTCCTTTGCCACAAAGGTTTCACCTTTGGTAACCATAAGACTGGCTTTCAAATCTGTGAGTTTGTTTTTGTTTTATAAATAAGTTGTTTTGTATCATCCTCTTTCTTTTCTTTTTTCCTTTTTTTTTTTGTCTTCTTTAGGACCATACCTGCAGCATATGAAAGTGCCAATGCTAGGGGTTGAATCAGAGCTGCAGCTACCAATCTATGTCACAGCCATAGCAACACCAGATCTGAGCCGTGTCTGCAACCTACACCACAGCTCATGGCAATGCCAGATCTTTAACCCACTGAGCGAGACCAGGGTTACCAGTCAGATTTGTTTCTGCTTAGCCACGATGGGAACTCCTTCTCTCTATTAACTATATTTTCTCCCCTGTAAGGCTGATTCCTCTACATGTACTCTGGAATCCATTTTTTCCTACATTTGTGGAAACTTCAGCCATCAGTTTTCCCTCTCTTTTATTTAGAGCAGTGGCTTTCAAATCTTAGTTTAAATGAAAGCCTCCTAGAAGGCTTGTTACCACAGATTCCTGAGCTATTATACACCTAGTTTCTGATTTGGTAGATCTGGGATATGGCCTGAGAATTTTCATTGCTAACAAATTCCAGCTTATGTTGATTCTGTGAGCCCCCAAACCATACTTGGAGAACCATTGCCCGAGACTCTAGAGCAGGGATTAGCAAGCCACAAGCTAAAACATGTTTTTACAGTTTTAAATGGTTGAAAATAATAAAAAGAAGAATAATATTTCCTGACATTAGGGCATGAAATTCAATGTTAATGTTAATACATAAAGTTTTATTGGAAAACATTATGTAACGTCTGCCCCCTGATTTCTCACCACAGCATCATAGTGAGTAGTTGTAACAGAGTTGAGCAGCTGTGACCATGATCCTATGGCTTGCAAGCCTGAAATATTTACTATTAGTCCCTTTGCAGAATCTGTTGACACCTGCATAAGTAATTCTCAGTCTTAGCTATGTTTTGGAATCACCAGAGGAGCTTTATGAAATGCTGATGCCTGGGTTCCACCCCCAGAGATTGTGGTTTAATTGGTCTTGAGTACAACCTAGAGGATTCTTAACACTAAAGCATACCTATCTGTCTTATTTAAATAAAGCAAAACAAAAATCAAGCAAACTACCAAATTTACTCTGCCTAAAAGAAAGGACTAGATAGTCTTATTTTATAGATAAGGAAAAAATTGTCCAGAGATATGAATTATCTGTCTATATTAACATTACTGTTCTTATTATATTATTAAGAAATTATACTCAAATATTGCTTTAATATTTTCAAAACCCCCCCTTTTGTTTTTATAAAACTAGGTTATATTCTAAAAAGTATTACATGCCTGTCTTAGTCTATTTGGTCCTCTATAGGTGCATACTATAGACTGGGTGGCTTATAAATATCAGAAATGTATCTCTCACAGTTCTAGAGTCTGTAAGTCCAAGATTAAGATGCCAACTCATTTGGTGTCTGGTGAGAGTCAGTTTCCTGGTTCATAGATAAATGACTTTTTTCTGTGTCCTCACATGGTAGAAGGGGAAAGGGAGATCTGGAGGCCTTTTTAATAAAGATACTAATCCCATTCATTAGGACCTAATCACCTTTCAAAGGCCTCACCTCCAAATACCACAATATTGGGGATTAGATTTCAACATATGGGTTTGGGAAGAATACAAGCATTCAGTCTACAGCAGTGTTCATTGTTAAAAAAAAATACTCTGTATAACTGAATCACTGTTGTACAGCAGAAATTATCACATTATAAATCACCTATACTTCAATAAAACTCTTAAGAAAGGAAAAAAATCACATACATGGAAATAAAAAGGCTAAAATGATTAAAAAAGAAAAGAAAGAAATATAAACTAAATATATGTAGAGGTCAGTTTCTAAATTCAGTGCATAAGGTATAAAATTGCCTATTTTCAAGTTTACCTGACAGCCACTTTTTCAGTTAAGAACCAAATAAAGTAGTTGGCTTGTGTTTAAGAGTCATGCTTTAAGAATATATTATGCACACTAGAATTACATGCATTCCAGGGAGATGTTCTCATTACATGGGGCACTCAGGACCACAGATCTACTCAGAAATTGGTAGGTTCCCATCCCTTGCATCATGATCATCACTTGACCGGTGCTCACTGAATGTAATAGGCAACTCCTCTTACACATCCTAATATTTTCTCCTTTCTTGTGTTCATTTCTCTCATTTACTGAGAGAATAGTTGTACATATAGTTCATTGTGGGTGAGACCTCTATAGTATATAGAAGAGTATGAAATGAAAATGAAAGGTAATCTCTTATTCTTCACCTAAGCCAAGTTCTAGTTCCTAATGATTGATGTCAAAATTTCACTCACTCACACACACACACACACACACACACACACACAGACACCTACGACAATTGTAATTGTATACAAATATTACAAAAACAGGAGCTCATACTATACGTACTCTTAAGTGACCTTATTTTTACACCTAACGTTGTAATTCCAATATAAGAATGTGTACATGTACCTTATATTTTTCTAATAATCACATAGTATTCTGTGGTATAGATAAACTGTAATCATTCAAATCTTACACTAATTAGTATTTATCGTATTTATATCTATGTCTCTATCTATATTTCTATCTAGGATTAATTCCTGGAAGTTGACATTGAATTATTATATTAAAGAGATATAATGTGCCTTTTTAATGTCTGATAGATTCTCATCTCAAAAGTTTCCCCCACTTAATGCATCTCTATTAGCATTTTGAATGTGTTGTGTGGTCTTTTTGTGAATTGCAACTTTATGGTCTTGGGCTAATTTTTTATTTAGTTTTATATGTTTTCTTAGTAATTTATAAAAATTCTTTATGTTTTAAGGAAAGTTTCCATTCAATATTGCAAATATTTTCCCAGTTTGTCATTTGTCATTGTGCGTAATTTAGCCAAGAAGAAGTTTTATACATTTATATACTCACTCTTGTTTATCTTTCCTTATATAGCTTGTCTTCTCCATCCCGTATTATGCAAAATCTAAAGCAAACCCAAGTCTATGTTTTCTTCTAATATATTTATGGTTTTCATTCTTATACTTAAGTCTTTGATCCATCTGGACTGTTTTGGTGAAAGAATCCATCTTTAATCATCTCAACGACACTGTGAGATCAGTATTATCCCCCTTTTATAAATCTCCATTTTACAATTGGTAGAAAGAAAGGATCTGACATGGAATTTTCTAGGATTTTTTTGCTTGTGAGTATTGGAGCCTAGATTTATTATGTTGCTTCTAAAAATATGTAGCCAGTTATAATTTCCTTCTAGGACTGTAAATATTATTCTGTTAGCAGGTACTATGCCCAGTCTAAGCCTTTGCCCACAAATAGGAAATACATTTTAGTGGAACATTGTCTTTGTAGTAAATGCCTCATTTCCTGCATCTATAAATTAAGAATAATAAATTAGCTATCCTAGTTCACTTAAGAAGATTGGCCAGTAAATCATCAGGTAGAGGTACAGTACATGTCTGTACTGGAATGCTATGGGATAGATAAATGTTTGTGGGAGCTTTAAGTGGGGGTATGTAAGTCTAAGAGCCTTTCTTTGGAATGTGCACATATTAACACTCTTCCTAAAGTCAATCACAAGTCCTCACTGATTGCCTTATCAGGGAAACCGACATGTGCTTTTTCACCTGTAACTTCATTTTTATTTAATGCTCACATGCGAACTGTTCTGAGACTCTGAGCATTTTTCAGCTCTTTTGCTCTCTCTATCCTGGGCCATCCAGATAGCCTAGGGTGTATTAAGAGTAAAAAAAAACGGACATAATGTTGCTTTTCCCCCCATTCTACCTAATGGAAAAAAATTAACAATGCTTATTCACAGATTAAAAATTTAGTTTTTAAAAATCCTCTGAACCCCCAAAGGAGAAAATCATTTTAAAATTCTCCTTTGTTCTCCATGGCATTGAGTTTCTATGTTTGGGTTCATTTATTGGGAAGAGCTGCAGGAAATGTGACCTCCTATGACCTTAGGAGAAGAAAGTCTTTTTGACTGAAATGCTTGGTTCTGCATTTAAAGCCATTAATAAAAGTTGTGAAATGATGAGAGTTGGGCATCCATGTCAGTTTTCTAATGTCCTGGAAGTCCCTGGTTGTGTTGCAAGTGCTTAAAATTTGTAATTACCGAGACTGATATGACAGACGGAACTGGAATCAAATTAAGTGGCTGCCTTCTCTTAGGAAGCTAAATAATCTGTAGCTTAAGACAAGATTGCCTTTTCCTTCCTAAAAAAAGGCACAAACAATGACAGCCCAAAATAGCTATTTAGTCAGAACTGACGACACTTTCTGAATGCTTGTCATTAAGAGAGAAATAGAAAATCCTGCTTTTCTTCTTCCTTTAATTTTTCTCCCTTAAATTCCTTGCTTCCTCCTGAAGCCGCCCAGAAGAAATGCCCAGTGGCTCTGACAGTGCCTCAGCCCCACTGCAGCCTCCAGAGGGGAGGTGGCTTATGCAAAACATATGAAAGAAAAATCCTAAAAGTCACTGCAGCTTTTTCTAGTGAGTTATGCTGATCTTCCCTGTTGCTGTAAGCTGATGGGGAAATATCGTGGCAAAGACAAACCACTCTTTTTCCTCCTACTATTTTTGCTGCAGTGAGAACTGTTCATTTCTGCTTGCATTTCGCCAGATAGCTTTAGAATTCTAGCTGAGCATGAGGGCTTCCTAGAGCTGGAAATAAGAGTTTAGAACCTAAATTGGACTTTGTCCTTTTGACTCAGTAAAAATTGAGTTAATTTGCCGCATCCGGTGCCTGAGAGGAATAACAACAAACAGTAAGATCTGAGGCGATTTTTCATTTAAATCCCCCCCCTTTATGGATTCATGGGGCAGAAGCTTTTATTTTTCTTTCCTGCTCTCTCCCTTCCAGAACCAGCTGAACATATTACATTCAGCATCAGTAGCTACTGAATCTGTGGTTACGTTATCCCCTGGAATCTTCTGTCTTCGTTCCAATCCCACTTTCTATTACCCCTTGTCATTTATCAATAAAGGTTAGTTTTAGAAAATTGAATGCCTGGCTTTATTAACGAGCTGAACAACTTTAGATATCCCTGGAAGATGTAACAGCTATTACAGGACAGGGAAGTGAGAGAAGATGGTACTTCTCACCCATGTAACTGCAGATCACCCCAGGGGAACCCAGCTTACATTTTTAGGGGACTTTAGGAGACAGTGATCCTTAGGTCTTGTTCCTCTTCCACATGGAAGAGCAGAATGAGACATATTTGCAGCGATTGGTAGTTTTTGCCAAACAGGGTGCTGCACCAGAATAGGCTGGAACATAGTGCAGAGCTCATATTAAACCTCCAAAGGCAAAAGGGTTTCCTCTTCATTTACAGCCTGCCCGATGCAATCCCCTTATAAAGTATCTAATAGGATAACACCAGGGCTCTCCAGAAATATAAGTAACTCATTGGTTAAATTTCAGTTCTTCACCTTTCCCACCCCCCCCCTCCTTCCTGGGTGAGCTCATTCCCCCTCCCGTTTTTTTTTTTTTTTTTTTTTTTTAACCCAGTGATTTAAAATGCTAGAAGGAAAAGCAACTGAAGTCTTAACTTTCAGATGCTGAATTCTCGGCTAATTGAAATTACTGGGCACAATGCTATATATAGCCAATGAAGAGATTTTGAGCCCTCACTCAGTGCCTTCAAGACATGTCGTTTTGTAGTCAGAGAAAACAGAGATCAATGCATTTTCAAACTGACAGAGGGAACGGATGCTCCTTAGTAGCACATGCCCAGGATCGTGTGTGTAGGGCTTGCGCTGTGCTGAGAAGCTGAATACCGGTCCATATGCTCCTTATTTACTGCAATGTTCTTTGCATGTTACTGTGCACTCCGGACTAACGTGAAGGTAAGAGGAGGCGAGCTGGCCGCTGGGCACAATATACATGTTAAATCAGCTGCAGAAAATGTCTACCTTGTGTAGCTTCAGGACTTTTCGGATTGCTGGCTGAACAGGCAGATTATTACAGGTGGTTGCAAGGGCTTTGTTTTATTGTTGCCATGCAGCCTCGCCGGGGAGCATGTTGGAACGCTGCTGTGAAGTGACCTTCAGGTTTAACTGTTTGCAATTCAGGTTCACGCTCATACTTGGGGGGTGGAGTGGGGGGAGGAAAAGATGAAAATTATTTAGGTAGGCCAGAACCAAGAAATCAGAGTAGGTAGAAAGCCATAGAGCGTGCTTTAGATTAGGATTTAAAGTCTTTCTTTTAAAAAGTGCTGTGAGCTGCCTGTGTTCCTGCAGCTTAATTGTTTAAACGCCGGGGATTAAATTTAGTGGCTGTAATGGCATTAGGAGGGGATCTGTGGGAGACCTGGCCATTCTGTTCGTTTAAACAAATTATTATCACTGGAAGCTGGTGATACTGATCATACAGATTCTCAGCTCTGGGTGGGCTGCTTGCTTGGTCTGTGTGAACACGGCTGCCCCGGCACTGTCACCCCACTGACATTCACTTGCTGTAGCTAATGAGCATCTGAAGTTGAGCCTAAGTTTGCGAGATTTACCCTTTGTCGGGAAGGACAGCGTTATTATTGGAGAGGTTTTCTGACACTGTGTTCATTCAGCACTGAGCCAGACAGACAGGCCAGCTGTGGAATTCCAGTTGCATAATTTAATTGAGTTATATCCTCTTTTAGCATTTTGAACTTGAATTCCTTACTGAAGAAGACCACAAGGAAGGTGATTGCCTTTCAGAAGAAAAATAGTAAATAGGCAATTAAGGTTTAATACCTAAAATAGAAATCTTTTTTTTTTAAAAAGTCAATGTCAAGTGTTTTTCCCTTTTATTTTCATGAGGGAGTATTTTAATGTGTCTGGGTACTAAAGTTTCATTTCCTGTGTTTACAAGTTTTATTAAAGAACTCCCTGCTGCTCACTCTTTTGTAAGCCTTTTTGTTTTCTATTTGAATTTCAAACAGGTAGTATTTGTGTTTTGATGACCAATTCTTTTACAACTGCAGCCTGGAAGCATTCCGTGTGTCATTTTGCAGAGTTCTACAGAATTTACTTTCTGCTACTTTTAAGATTAACTTCAACAGTCATTTTTTTTTTCCATGCCTAAGACAGATATAGTAAACAACATGAAAATGAGTATTTAAAAACTTAGGGAGTATGCCCAAATATCAATTTGGGTTTCTCCCCCACCATACTTATTGGTATGGCATATATTTTTTATAAGCTCAATGAATGTGAATATTTTCCTCCTCATATTTTTTTGAAAGTGGATTACACTTTTTTTCAGAGAACTCTCCATAAATAATTCAGCTATAAGAGGTAATGACTGTACGGACATTTCATTTTATATTTCAGAAGTTCAGGAGAACCTGAGTTCAAAGTTCCTTTGATATGGGTTTTGGAAAATTTCTTTTTTTTTTTAACTATTAACTACTATCAGTGGTCTTTGAGGGCTTTGTTTTAATTTTTTTCATTTAAGTTCATATGCAAAAGAATGAAAAGAGTTTTACAAAAATATCTTAATTCAGATGACTTTTGGATAATAAATTCTTAGTACTTTTGGTGAATCTGTACTAAGATATAAACAACTCTAAGACATTGAAAATGTGAGCTCAGTCCATCCATGTCCATACATTGCCACATATAACATATCTAACCTTGCCTTGAGTAGTTTAACTTCAACTTTAAATATGCTTATGCTTTTCAATAAGTAGCTTGTGCATATTTTGTAATTTTCTTTCAGGGTTATCTTTTCCTTCTGAGATAGCAAGTTTTGCAAAAGAGTTTGCAATTCACTTGGGGTCTGATAAATACCAACTTGGTGCAATGAAGTCTTACCTGATATTTTTAGTTTTAGTTTTTGTTTTACTTTATATTATGTTTATATTATTTTATGTTTTAAAAATATTTGATTTCATTTCCATTGCACCCAGAATCACTTATTTGTTTGGTTATGGTAAATTCTCCTTTATAGTGTGTGGCTTCTTATGTTGCTGTAATTTAGTGTGATTGGTGTTACAGTGACCCATATCTCTTGTTTATGTTCTTCTGTACTGAATAAGCCCCTGATGTTACAATCTTTTATTCTAGAATGATTGTTTTGTTAATTGGACCTTTATAATCTAGTACAGTGAGAAAGATTTTTTGAGAGTGGTATGTTTTAATATACTTCACTTTTTTTGGTAACAATCAAGGCATAAAATCTGGAGTATAATCCAGATTTATAGGTTACCGTTTATCTATCAAAAAGTTATTCATTGAATTAAAAAAAATTAAAGGACAGCTTTTTATATACTGTGCTAGTCTGGGAAACTAAGTTCAATAGAAAATTAAACGTGCTTTCAAGAAGCTTCCAGTCTTAGAAAGGACACATATATAAAGAAATAAGTGGTTTGAAGTATTATAGGACCAGTAATGGACATCTATGTAGGCCATTGTAGGAACAAACCAAAACACAACATTGGCCAGTTTATACATGGACTTGATCAAGAAAGTTTTCACTGCGAAGTCACCTCAGAGTTGAATCTTGACAGCTAATGGAATTTTGCCCAAACAGCCTAGAGTAAAGAAGGCATGCCTGGTAGAGGCAATGACAGCAGCACTTTGGAGAGCTGCAAATAGTTGAAATGGATGGAGTGTGGGGTTTTGCAAGTCTGAACATGACCTGCTAGGGTTAACACAAATGGAACCAAACGCAGTGCTTGAGAATCCACTGAGCAGTCATCACAATCTAACTCCTTAGAAATTGTGTTAATTTGCCACCTATTTCTAGAAGGAGAGCTTACTACAGAAAGAAAATAAATGAAAACTTCTAGACAAAGGATATTATTTCTGTTATGTGCTTTCTTGTTAGTGCTGTTTGGTTTAGGTTTATTTTTTAACTTTTTTCAGGATTATGATTAAAACAATTAAATCTGAGTCTGCTCACATGAAAGGAGCAATATGAACATTACATAGGTATTTAATTCCTCTTCCATCTCAAATTGTCTATATTGTACAAAAGTACCTCTTCTGATAAGAAAACATATAGGAAGTTCATTGCACCAGATGTCTATCTTGTCTGTAGAAATGGCTCTACTTAAGAAAGTAATGATAATATCTTATATCTAGGTGATGCCTTTTGCTTTTCTAAATAATTTTATGTTCTTCATCTCATTATTTTCCTCCATTCATCCTGCTACTTTATACATACCCATATACTTCTTACACACCCATATACCTGCGAAACTACAATATCTAAAATGTAAATGGCAGGTATTAGATCCATGTCACAGATCAGAAAACTAAAGTGCAGAAAGGAAATAGACAGTTATTCTGTTCTAGCATGTGTCAGAAGCAGGCCTCGTATGGGTCTCAGATCTATAAATCCTCCTGTCCACCCCAGATTCAAGAATTCTGCGTTTTTATTTTTGAAATTCTTTAAGGGTTAATATAAGGGCATTAAAAAAAAAAAAAAGGACCATAGCAGAATGATTTTAAAGCTTAGGTTTTGGGGATTCTAAAAGAATAATGTTTAGGTCTATCTTTTCCATCTATTTATAGAAATTTTGTGTATAAGAAACTTTCTTAACCTACCCGAAGTTCAATTTTTATCTATAAAATAAGGATAAAGGTTTTAGCTCTTTCACTTATTAAAATCATATGAAAGAAAGCATGTACCGTTGTAAAAAAAATGTTCTTAGACTATAAGGACACAATTAATTTAATTCATTATTGATAAAGTTGAGGCCACCAAGTAGGAATAAGACTTCAGAGTTGGCTTTAATAAGAATCATGTTAAAATCTAGGAAATGAGTCCAGTTAAAAGATATCTACAGTTGATGAGACACATATTCATTTATAATATCTCCTCTCCTACCACTATTACCATCTCCACCACATGTACACATATGCTAATATGGAAACTCTATGGAAGCTGAAAGTTGGGTTCGTTTTGTTCATGTCCATATCAGTATCAAGACCAGTGCCAAGGTCATAGTAAGCGTTCAATATGTATTTGTTAAATGATTGCCTTAACTAAGTTTCAGATTTCTCTTTATTGCTTAATTAGCTTCTTCCCAGATTTATTTACCTTAATATTAATACTTGTTTAATTATCTTAGAGATAAAGGAAAAATGAGACCCCAGACTTTAAAGTCATATAGACTTGGGTTTGAGTGCTGCATTTGGCAATCACAAACCACTTGCCCTCAGTCATGTCCTCTTTTGGATCTGCACAGCCAGGTTGGAGAGCTAGGTTGGAAGAATCACTAATTCAAACTAAAACAATTTATTAGATGCCTAAACACCTAGAATTCAGACATTCATCATGCTCATTTCTACCAGGTCTACTCAGTGAAATTGGTTTTCCCAAACACCCTATGGTTTCTACCTCTGAGCACTTGCTGGAATTGTTTCCTGCGATGGGAATCCCTTCTCTGCATAGTCGTGCTAGTCTAAATTCTGTACTTCTTTTAGAAAAAAAAGTACAGAGCATCTGTCTTCCAAGAAGTTGACTCCAGCCACACTAATTCCCTTACTTTATCCTTCCTTTGATTTAGTGAGGGCAATCTCTTCATCATTCATGGCAATAAATCTTATATTGCCTTATGTCATCACTTGTGTTATTATCTTATGCTACTAACTTTTTTTATGTCTGGATATTATCTCAGCCGAACTAGATTTTAAGCACTTTGAGGACAGGAACTGTATACTAATTTCTTCTTCTTCTTTTTTTTGTTTGTCTGTATTTCAGAAATTCACAAAAATGACTGAGGGACTGATTGAAAGGGAAATTTGTAGAAATTCTTTCTACTTATGCTGCTAACACCAATTCTTTGCTAGATTCCATGATGGTCCCACATATTGGTGTTTTTAATATACATTATTTGTTGTTGATAGGGCTTGAAATCATTACTTAGCATGTGTAGACAGTTTACATAACTGTTTTGGCCTAAAAATCAGGGGTGATCCTTCTCAGGGTTCCAGTTGAATAATCTCTTTAGGTGGCTGATAGTATATTAACTGCACTGGGCCCCAGTGTTGTGGCCTTCAAATGGTTGTAAGCCTACTCAGTATATTGGAGTTATAATACCTAACCCTACTGAAAACATTGGATTTATCATTTCTGATTAGTCTCTTTAATTCAAAACTGTAAAAAATGATACAAAAAGTTGATAAAGAATAAAATATCATAATGAACAATGGTGATAATAGCTACCATTTGTCAAGGTCTTAGCATGAGTCATGGGCTACACTAATAACTTTGAAAATATTCTCTCAAAACACTTTCCAGTGACCTATAATGTAATAAGCATCATCTTCATCATCATCATTTTGTAGATGAGGAAAACTGAAGTTTAGGGAACAAAAATACCTTGCCTGATGTTACACAGCTATTAGGTACCTATGAAGCCAGCTTTTAAATCAGGCCCTGAAACAGTTTTAAAAAACTTCCTAGATAGATAACGTAAATAGTTGAATATAATTAGTACCCCATATACCTCAAATCTTTTTTTAAAATAAAGTAAGGAATTAAGTAAATAATAAAATTCCATATATTTTACTTGGTATAACTTTACTATTCCTTCTCTTGAGTTCTTTCTAATAAATGATGGTTAGAGTCAGAGCATGAGGTTTTTTCCTGTATTCTACATTCATTCACCAAATATTTAATGAGCATCTATTATGTGTCAAACACTGACCTAGTTACTAAAAATACAGAGTGGAATAGACAATAATCCCTATCTTTATAGAATTTACATGCTTGTAAGGTAGGCAAACAATAAAAAACATAGTTAAGTAAAATTCATGGTATGTAATGATAAATGCTAAGAAGAAAAACGTGGATGGCTCCATCAATCAAAAGTGTGGGAGTTCCCACTGTGGCTCAGCGGTGAGGAGCCCAACTAGTGTCCATGGGGCCTTGCGTTTGATCCCTGGCCCCACTCAGTGGGTTAGGGATCTGGTATTGCAGTGAGCCATGGTGTAGGCTGCAGATGCTGCTCAGATCCAGAGCTTCTGATTGTGATGTAGGCAGACGGCTTTAACTCTGATTCAGCCCCTAGCCTGGAACTTCCATATGCCACAATTGTGGCCCTAAAAAGCCAAAAAAAAAAAAAAAAAGGGAAAAGAAAAAAAGTGTGAAGGGGTTGAAGGGTTGAAGTAACAGTTTTAGCTGAAGTGGTTAGTGAGAGTCTCACTAAGGAAGGTGACTTTTGAGTAAAGACCTAAATGATGTGAGGGGATTAACCATGTAGGAAAAAGTAACAGAAAGTGCAAAGGCCCTGAGGAGGGAGCCTGCCTGACATTTTTAAGGAATGTCTTAGAGGCCAGTGTGGCTAGCAAGAGAAAGGTCAAAACAATATCAAAAAGAACAGATCATGGAAAGCTTTGTAAGTTAGGCTTTTTCTTTTAGTGAAATGGAAAGCCAGTAGGGTATTAAGCAAATTAGTCACATGACTTGTCTAATGTTTTAACAAGATCACTCAAGCTGCTGTGTTTAAAAAAGACTTCGTATGGGACAAGGGCTGGCACAGGGAGACCACATAGAACTTCTTGCAGTAATCCAGGTAAGGGATGTTAATAGTTTGGATCAATCAGGTTGGTGCCAGTAAGACTGGGGACAAGTTGTCCAGTTCTGTACTTAATTTTACTTTTAGATATTTATCTTCTTCTTTGTCTTTTCTTACCCTGATTCTAAGTTCTCCTCAGCCGTGGGGTCCTGGTCCTCAGCTTCTCTGCATTTGATCAGTATTAAATAGAGGAAAATGCTTTGATATATGGTTGCCATTGCAGTTTTAGGGCTTTTTAATCCTGTGGACATTTTGATGGATAAATTATGCAAAACTTGTCATACATGTAGATTCAAGTTTTAATTTTATTTTTGGTTTCATATCTTCTGATCCTTAGGGGAACCTCACCCTAGTCTGAAATAAATCTACCATAAGCTACTTGAGGGCAGGGATAATGTCTTACAGGATTTTAAGACCCCATTAACTTGCATGTGGCAAATGATCAGTACATATTTGCTGAGTGAATGAATATTAGCCACTCACAGAGCTGGCTACATTTTGCAGAATGACTCTTTGGATTAGGGATGGTACCACCAAATAAGAATAGATATACAACAGGGAGAATGAGTTTTGTTTTCAACAAAATATTCTCTATTGGCAAATTATCGCCTCTTTTATGGCAATAAATTAGACAGTATTTCTCTAATCTCTGGGAATCTGGGAATGACCCTAGGTAATTCTTAGCATAAGACGAATTTGGGAAACATTGTCACACTGCCTTATAGCTTTTGTTTGGGATAAAAACAGTGAGTCAGCGAGTTTCTGGAAAAACTGTTGCATATTAACCTAGGTAACATGCATAGCCAAAGTATTTAAAACTTTTTTGACTGCAACCCTTAAAGAATATAAATTAAAAATTACAACTCTGTACAAGTTTCACGAAGTAGTACTTAACTTTACCAAATGCTATCCATTTTGAATATTTTCTATTTTGACCTTTGAAATTTCGGGTTTTTTTTGTAATTTTGGTCAAAATTCACTGAATTTTTTTTTTGTCTTTTTGCCTTTATGTAGAGCCGCACCTGCGGCATATGGAGGTTCCCAGGCTAGGGGTCTAACAGGAGCTGTAGCTGCCGGCCTTTGCCACAGCCACAGCAACGTGGGATCCGAGCCACGTCTGCAACCTACACCACAGCTCACGGCAACGCCTGATCCTTAACCCACTGAGCAAGGCCAGGGATCGAACCTGCAACCTCACGGTTCTTAGTCGGATTCGTTAACCACTGAGCCACGAAGGAAACTCCCAAAATTCACTGAACGTTTTATAATCATAACAATGATTGAGGAAATACAATTTGTATCGACTAATTTAAAACAGATTTCTTCATTTACCTTTTTTAATGAATATGGTTTTTTGTTTGTTTGGTTTTAGTTTTTTCAAATTTTGTGGTGAGGGGGGCAAAGAATAGTGACTTTATTCAGAAAGCCAGCAGACCAAGGAGATAGAGGATTCAGGCTTCTTTTATACTAAAATGGTGGTGTTGGTGGTAGTGGTGGTGTCATGTTGTGAGCCTGAGTCCTTCTTTAAAAAATTATTGGAGTTATTATTATTATTATTATTATTATTATTATTATTATTATTATTATTATTTACAGTGTGTTAATTTCAAGTGTACAACAAAGTGAATCAGTTATACATAAACTTTTCTTTTTCAGATTTTTTTTCCCATGTAGGTTATTACAGATTATTGAGTAGAGTTCCCTGTGCTAAACAGTAGGTCCTTATTACTTACCTACTTTATATCCAGTAGTGTGTATATGTTAATCCCAAACCCTTTGGTAACCATAAGTTTTATTTGGAGATCTGTGAGTATGTTTCTGTTTTGTAAGTAAGTTCATTTGTAACATATGGAAGTTCCCAGGCGAGGGGTCAAATTGGAGCTGCAGCTGCCAGCCTACATCACAGCCACAGCAATGCAAGATCCGAGTCTTGTCTTTGACCTACACCGCTGCTCACAGCAGTGCTGGAGTCATGACTCACTGAGTGAGGCCAGGGATTGAACCTGCATCCTCATGCATACTAGTTGGTCTTGTGACCAGCTGAGCCATAATGGAACTCCCTGCATCGTTTTTAAAAACAGAGTCCACATATAAGTGTTATCAATGAATTTGAAAGGATGCAGAATGAGTCGTAAGTTACAATTTTAAAACACTGTAATATATCCCCTGCTTTGAGTAACATACCACCTCAATTAGGAATATGCATGTAAAAGATGACAAGTTACAACGATCAGCCAGCACCAAACAGAAATGTGTGGAAGTCCTGTACTGAACACCGGGAGGCTGTCCATATAGCCTGGTTCATTTACCGATTAGTTTACTCATTTGGCAATGCATGGTTCAGCACTTACTTCCTTGGCACTGGTCCTTGAAACTTAGCCTATTCATATACATACCTCAGCATGCCTAATAGCAATAGTTAGTGTTTATAGAGTACTTAAGATGTTTTAGATACTGTTCAAAGTACTTCACTCATTTAATCATCACCAGAAGCCTAAGAGAAGTTTTGTTATTAAACCCATTTTACAGGTGAAGGAACTTAGTCCCAGAGGTTTAGTTATTCAGGGCCTCACAAAAGTAACTTGTGGTTATCAGGATAAGTGCTGGACACAGGAACCAGTGCTTGGGACAAGCCATTACCTGGAAGGACACTCTCTTACTCTTGACCCTGCCTCTGTACTTGATACTCTGGCTTTTCATCTGGCTTTTGACTGCTTTTGATCTGCTTTGCATCTCTTGATTTTCGATAACTCTGTGGAGTTGTCTTCTGGCTTGTTAGATTTTACACCCAGTACAGATCCCAGTATCCCTGATTTGGTTGTATCATAGTTTCTTCCATTACCCAGAAGAATTTCCATAGGTCTTATAACCTATACCCTCCCATGAATCTGGAGGTGCTTATACTGAAGAGACATCATAACTAACTGAACTACAGGTGCCCTTTGAAGGAGGTGTGTTTGCTCAACTCTACACTTGTTATTAGTGCAGTAAATGAGGTAATACAACTTTCCAGAATAAATTGGTATTGCTTGGAGAACCTAGCTCTTGAGAATTGAGAAGGGAAAAATGTACAATAAAACCAGGAGATACTTGACCCTGGAAAGATCTGGCCCTAAATATTTCCCAAATATAAACTAGATCTTTTCCTTTGTTTAGGCTCATAAAATAACTGGCAGCTTCAAAATAGGCAGAATTTAATTGAAAGAAGCTGAGGGAATATATTTTTAAAACTGAAAATTAGATGGATACCAAGAGACAAATTTTGAGTCTTATTTACTTGTTGTTTAGTTTCTAATGGGTGTACTTAGATTTACATATTCTTTTAAAAGTGTACATAGGTTTATTTATTTTTAAAGGTTCTACTTAGATTTATTTATTTTTAAGGTTATACCTAGATTCAAAGAGGAAAGTGAGGCCATGAGGTGCGCATTGAGCCTGGAAGAAACGGAACAAAGTAAATTTCTGAAGTGGGTTCCTGAATCTTCTTGGAGCCCTGTGCATTTGTGTTGCATGTTTAGTCAATTAATTTATAACCTGAACTCTCTCAAACTTTCCAGGACAAGTAAATTTAGGAATCAGTTATACATGAGTTAATATGCATTGTATCTCATTGATTTTAAGATTATAAACGTAATGTATGCTCATTATAGAAATTATGTAAATTTAAAGGACAAAAAATTTCTACTTTCTCATAACCTTGAAACTCAATTTAGTTCTGTATTTTTTCATTCTTCCTTAAGTATGTGTATATGTGTGTGTTTATGAATGTGATGTGTTTTGTGTCTAATATAGCTAGGATTATATTTGTTCCCGTGTTATTGCTCAATACCATATCATAAAAACATTCTCATGACATTAATAAATCTTCATAAGCATCTTTTTAAATGGCTGCGTAATAGGGGAGTTTTTTTTTTTTTTGAAAAGTAAATAAATAAAGGTAGACAGGGACTGAAAGCATTTTCTCAGACCATTACTTTTCAGCAGAGGTTAGAAAGCTTTCAAATGTAACCTTGGCATAGCTTTGAAAAGAGATAGTGTGGGAAAAAAAAATATATGATGAATCTGAGTTTCAAAAGGATCATTGCCATTGAACTTCAAACAGGAAAAATATGTATAGATCATTGCCATTGAAATTCAAACAGGAAAGATATGTATACTTAATGCATATGTATTTCTCTAACTAGTCCCCTAATATGTCTCTACACCCACACCACCAAGTAATTTGCTTTGAGCTGTGTGTGTGTGCATGCGTGTCCATAGGATTATTTTAAATAGAAGCCAAACAGATACAGATAACTTTCCTATTATTACTGTTCTCCTAGGCATTTAGAATGGAAACACTGAAATTATTTTTTAACTCTGTAGTCCCAATGGAAATTTAATCAGTAAACAAAAACCAAACTGTCTACGTTTGAATGATTTCTTCTACTTCATGTTTCTACCTCTTCTTTCCTCAGCCAAGGCTCTCATTATTTCTCACTGTATTGCCACAGGCATATCCTGACTGCCTTTTCTATTCTCCCTGTTTCTCTTCTGAATGTATCCTCCCTATGGTGGCACCAAATTTATTTTTTTAAAACACAGATAAGAACTGGTGATCCATTTCTCCACTCAAGAAGTTTCTGTTTTTCCTATTGCCATCAAAAGTGTTCAGCCTCGGAGCTCCCGTCGTGGCGCAAAGGTTATCGATTCCGACTAGGAACCACGAGGTTGCGGGTTCAATCCCTGCCTTTGGTCAGGGTGCTAATGATCTGGCGTTGCTGTGGCACAGGCTGGCAGCTGTAGCTCTGATCTGACCCCTAGCCTGGGAACCTCTATATGCCGTGAGTGTGGCCCTAAAAAAGCAAAAAAAAAAAAAAAAAAAAAAGACTTCAACCTCACTGTATGACCTTAACCAACTGCTTCCTGCCAGATCCCACTTAAACTCAACATAGGCACCCAGAATCCATTCTAGCCACATCTCTACCTGCTGCTCATGCCATAGAGGAGATGTGTAAAATAGATGTTTGGTAGAAAACCTAGGTTTGAAATTCATCTCTACTTATAAAACAGTCTGCAACACTTGGAGGTAAGTAAATTGTTGTTTCTGATGTTTAATTTCTAGATTAATTGAAATGGTAACCATAACATCTACCTAATATAATGAACAAAGCTTGAAACAGACAAAGTCTCAGAGATATTTAGGATCTATTCAGAAGATATTTAAATAGCTTAAGAAAGCCAGTGAAATCCCAAAAGAAGCAGTGAAGAAGATTTGCTTTAAACTGGTAGTTGTGAATTTGTATAGCTTATGGTTCCCTTATGGGATATTTTGAATCTAGAGAACATGAGCTAGGACCCAGTTTCTTTCCACAATTTTGGGAGTTCCCATGGTGGCTCAGTGGGAACGAATCTGACTGGGAACCATGAGGTTGCTGGTTCGAGCACTGGCCTTGCTCAGTGCGTTAAGGATTCGGCATTGCCGTAGCTATAGTGTAGGTGGAAGACGCAGTTCAGACCTGGCATTGCTCTGGCTGTGGCATAGGCCAGCAGCTACAGCTCTGATTAGACCCCTAGCCTGGGAACCTCCATATGCCACAGGCGCGGCCCTAAAAAGACATAAAAAAATTAGAGTTCATGAGAATAGTGACTTTAAAACAATATTTAGTCTTACACTTGAGGAGGTGAGAAAAATCACCCTCAATGTCTGCAGTTACACACATCCCAGCCAAGATCTCTACATGATACACAACCTCAGTCAACTAAATAGGAAACCCTCAAAAATTCTTGGGAAACTAGTCACAAGATTTGCATAATTTTTTCCTTAGTGGCAAAGGTCGCTAATCCTGAAAAAAATTTTTTATTAATTCTAGAATAATAAAGGACATCAAAACTTTTAACTACTATTTTTGTATTATATACTAATTTTGTATATTTGGCAGCCTATATATTTGTATTTTAAAGTGAGTTTGTTAGATTAGAGTATATAACACATTACTTTAAGAATGTCAAGGAATTTATTTTGACTTGAGATTTTAAGGTAAAACATATAATCTAACAATTTGTGAACTGCATTGAAACAGATAATAAACCTTAAAACTCCCTATATTGTAAACTTCGTTTATTAACTATAAAAAAATTACTTAAATACTTGGGAAGATTTGTTATTCATATAAAGTACTTTAAAAAGAAATTGAATATGAAATTTATGAATGCAGGTTAAATTGTTTAAGGGGAATTAAATCAAGAAAACTTGATGATTGTAAAAATCTCACTAGATTTATAAATAGGACAGTGCAATTATAAATTAAACTTAAAAAGTTAAGTAGAGGCTAAGCTTTTGAATTTATAACTTAAAAAAACTAAGTATTAAGATGGCGGAATAGAAGGACTAGAGTTCAACCTCTCTCGCGAAAAACAACAAAACTACAACCAAATGCCGAGCAACCTTCAACCAAATGGACTGTAAACTTCCAAAAAAGATAATCTGCTCCAGAAAACAAAGAGGAGACCACATCAAGAGGTAGGAGGGGCGATTACACGATAGAAGCAACCCCATACCTCCCGGGTGGGAAGCCCCACAGACTGCAAAGTAACTGCACTACAGAGACTCAGCTACAGGACTGAGAGTTCTGAGCCCCACATCAAAACCCCATGCCTGGGGATCGGGCACAGGGAGAAAGAGCCCCCGGAGCATCTGGCATTGAAGGCCAGCGGGGCTTGTGTGGAGGAGCTTCAAAGGACTAGGGGAAACAGAGACCCCATCCTTGAAAGGCATACACAGACTTTCATGTGCACTGGGTCCCAGGGCAAAGCAGTCTCCAGATGAATCTGGGTGGAACCTTACTGCAATCCTTGGAGGATCTCCTGGGAAAATAGGGGTGACTGTGGGTTGTTGTGCGGGAAGAACATTGGAGGTGAAGCTCTCGGGAACATTCATCAGCCCGCATTTCTCTGGAGGGGGTCATTTCTGGGAAAATCTGGTCCTTCCCATCAGCGCTGAGAAGCCCCAGGCCAAACAATAATCCAGGTGGGATCACAGCCCCACCCATCAGTAAACAGGCTGCCTAAAGACCCCTCAGGCACACAGCCAGCCTCTAATCTCATCCAGAGACAAAGCCCCACACATCAGAGGGATAGGAATCAACCTGACCTACCAGTGGGCAGGCATCAGTCCCTCCCATCGGGAAGCCTATAGCAAGCCCCACCCTTACCAACTTTAGCCACAGGGGAGGCAAACGCCAGAACTAAGAGAGGCTACAACTCTATTGTTGGCAAAAAGGTCACCACACCGAAAACCTATAAAAATGAAAAGACAGAAAACTGTAATTCAGATAAGGGAGAAAGAGAAAAACCCAGAAAAACAGCTCAGTGATGAGGAGATTACCAGCCTCTCAGAAAGAGACTTTAGACTGTTGATGCTGAAGATGATGCAAGGCATTGGAAATAAACTGGAGACAAAGATTGATAATTTACAGGAAACACTGAGCAGAGAAATACAAGCTATAAAAATTAAACAAGAAGAGATGCAAAATACAATAGCTGAAATAAAAAATTCATTAGAAGCAGCCAACAGTAGAATACAGGAGGCAGAAGAACGAATCAGTGAGGTGGAGGACAGATTAGTGGAAATCACTAATGCAGAAGAGAAAAGAGATAAAAGATTGAAAGGAAATGAGCTGAGTCTCAGAGAACTCTGGGATAATGTTAAACGCTCCAATATCCGTATTATAGGGGTGCCAGAGGGAGAAGAGAGAAAGAAGGGGACAGAAAAACTATTTGAAGAGATAATAGCCAAAAACTTCCCTAATATGGGAAAGGAACCACTCACTCAAATTCAGGAAGCAGAACGAGTACCATATAAAATAAACCCAAGGAGGAACACCCCGAGACACATATTAATCAAAATGACCAAAATTAAAGACAAAGAGAAATTATTGAAAGCAGCTAGGGGAAAGAAACAAATGACATACAAGGGAACCCCAATAAGGTTATCAGCAGATTTTTCATCTGAAACTCTGCGGGCCAGAAGGGAGTGGCAGGATATACTTAATGTGATGAAAGGGAAAAACTTCCAACCAAGATTGCTTTACCCTGCAAGGCTCACATTCAGATTTGAAGGAGAAATCAAAACCTTTACAGATAAGCAAAAGCTAAGAGATTTCTGCAACACTAAACCAGCTTTACAACAAATCTTAAAGGAACTTCTCTAGTCAGAAAAGAAAAGGCCACAACTAGACACAAAAACACCACAAATGACAAGGCTTACCAGTAAAGGCGTATATACAGTAAAGATACTAAATCATCCATGCACAACTACGCTACCAAAATCAGAAATTGTGAGAAGAGAGCACAAATGCAGGTCACTGGAGACGCATGTGCAATTAAGAAACCAACAACTTAAAACAATCTCACTTGTATATAGACTCCTATATCAAAACTTAAGGGTAAAAAAAAAAAAGCAACAAAAACCTCAAACGGTTAGTACAATGGCAATAAGAACATATATATCAGTAATTACCTTAAATGTTAATGGACTGAATGCCCCAACCAAAAGACATAGACTAGCTGAATGCATACAAAAACAAGAAAACAACCAATAGATCACTGAAGAAATCAAAGAGGAAATTAAAAAAATACCTAGAAGCAAATGACAACAAAGACACGACACTTCAAAACCTCTGGGATGCAGCAAAAGCAGTTTTAAGAGGAAAGTATACAGCAATACAAGCCTACCTCAGGACACAAGAAAAATCTCAAATAAACAACCTAAGCTTACATCTAAAGCAGCTAGAGAGGGAAGAAACCAGGTCATGGAAACAACCTAAATGCCCATCGACAGAGAAGTGAATAGGGAAGATATGGTACATACACACAATGGAATGTTACTCAGCCATTAAAAGGAATGGAATAACAACATTTATAGCAACATGGATGAACCTAGAAATTATAATACGAAGTGAAACCAGTCAGACAATTAGACAGCAACACCCAATGCTACCGCTTACATGTGAAAACTAAAGAGACACAATGAACTTCTTTGAAGAACAGACAATGACTCACAGATTCTGGAAAACCTTGGTTTTTCAAGTGGGACAATCTGGGGGGTGGGGGATGCACTGTGGGTTTGGGACACAAAATCTATCGAATTGACTTATGATTCCTGTACACCTATAACTGAAATAAAATTCATTGTTAATAAAAAAAAACTAAGTATTAATTTTGTAAACCAAGAGAGCATCCAATAATCTTTTCCATACACAAAAGATGCCTTAAAACAGCACCAAAACACACTTATCACACCTTTTAGGGTTTTTACAAATCATAAACAGAATATGAGAATACTTCGTAAATTCTAGAACAGTATAGATGTATTTGTCAGTATTCTTGTTTTGCTTAGTCTATTACTTCAGTTTTGAATGGTATCTGCCTTTTCTCTCCACTGCATGATAACAGTCTGGGTCATCTAGACCCTACCAGTTTGTATCTTCTCCCAGGTGAAATTTCTGTTTCCTATCCTTTCATTATTTTTTATCATTAGTATAACACATATTATCCTTTGCATTACTAGTATAGCACTTTGTATTAATAGTGTAATGAGTATCCCTTACATTGGCAGTGTTTACTCATGTTTATTTCCTTTATTAGAACATGAATTCCATATCTTCTTGGTTTTTTTTTAAAGCAAACATTAGTTGAGTCTCCCTTATGTCCCAAGCCCTGTATTCTGTACAAGGTGCAGAGCCATTATTAAGAAATGGTATCTATGTCTGTGTGTTGTAGGTAATGAATTATTGAATTGAATTGAATTTGAAATAAAAATCATTCTGTCTAAAGAAAATTATATGATGAAACTTAGCGAAGGAATTGATTACTTCAAAAAATTCAATTATTGCAAGTAACAGATAAGAGAAATTCACAATATGTTAAATAAAAAGTGAGACTTGGTGAGTGCAGTGAAAAGGACTTACTTTCCCCCTTACACCTAAAACGTTGTTTTTGTGCAGATAAACAAGGTAGAAGATAGTTTTTACACAATGATTAGTGCAGTGGAAGCTGGCAGGATAGGGTGGGTGGTGGTGGAAATTGGAAGACGCAACTGTTGATCTGTAATGAGAATCACTCACTCAGGGCTGTCTGCCTGTTCTCATTATACAGACTTCAGTGCCCACCTCTCATTCCTTTTCTTCTTTCCAGTATACCACAATCAGCAAGACTGTTTTCCTTTTTTTCCTTTAGACCAGCAGTCAATACCATTGATTTTTACAGCACTAGGTGATTCTCACCTCTTCCCTCATTATCCCCCCTTCAGGGCTAAACAAAGCCAAGTTCCCTCCTGTGCACCACAGTCTGCAGAGCCTGTAAGACAGAAATGGCTAGAGGCAGGATGTAGGGCTTTGGCTGGGTGGGAGGAATGGCCATTGCCATAAAATCCCCCAGGAACATTCTGGGCAGAATATTTTTGACACAATCTTAAGGGATAATATGTCCTCCAGGAAAAAGAGCGCACAAAATCATCTATCTTTTTCACCGAAGTTCCATTGAGTAGGCTGAGGGGGAAGAGCCCCCGGGTCTTATTTCTATGTGTAATTCTTACCAAGACTATTCAAATAGACAGATACAAACCCTGAGGAAGAGGCCAACTATTGGGAATGAGTCAAGGAGCAGCAGTATGTAACAGGGTCATCTTGATGGCCAGTGGGTTGGAGAAGAAAAGAAAGAATTTACTCAATGAATGCTTACTGTGTGCTAGGAATGTCAGTCTTTAATCCTTGTAACAACCCTGCATGGTATTGTTACTGTCCTCGTTGAACAGACTGTGAAAGTGAATCTTAGAGAGGTACCTTAATGTGCCCCAGTCACATAGCAAGAAGACCAGAGCCAGTCCTTCCCAGATATACCATACTGCCTTGCAGAGCCCCTGATTTTCTTCATGAGAGTTTTTTTTTGTTTTTTTTTTTGTCTTTTTGCCTTTATGTAGAGCCTCACCCGCGGCATATGGAGGTTCCCAGGCTAGGGGTCTAACAGGAGCTGTAGCTGCCGGCCTTCGTCACAGCCACAGCAACGCGGGATCCGAGCCGCGTCTGCAACCTACACCACAGCTCACGGCAACGCCGGATCCTTAACCCACTGAGCAAGGCCAGGGATCGAACTCGCAACCTCACGGTTCTTAGTTGGATTCGTTAACCACTGAGACACGAAGGGAACTCCTCTTCATGAGAGTTTTTAATGCAAAAACTTTGATAATTAGAAAGAGTGGAAACATGTCCCCTTTGTATAAAGATGAAGGGGAAAGTGGTAGAATCTGTTTTGATTCGGTAGTCTTAGGAGGGACTGATGGAGAGGGTTTTGTTGTCTAGCCAAGGGGAAACACAACTAAGAGTAAGAAACTTAAAGTTATGTTTAGTAAAGACTTAGCCCAGGCTTGTGAAGATGTGCCTAGATGCAGGGCCTTTTTTTTTTTTTTTTTTGTCTTTTTGTCTTTTAGGACCACACTGGAGGCATATGGAGGTTTCCAGGCTAGGGGTCTAATCAGAGCTGTAGCTGACGGCCTACACCAGAGCCACGGCAATGCGGGATCTGAGCCGCATCTGAGACCTACACCACAGCTCAGGGCATCGCCGGAACTTAACCCACCAAGCGAGGCCGGGGATTGAACCTGCGTCCTCATGGATGCTAGTTGGGGGGTTCCTTAACCACTGAGCCACAACGGGAACTCCTAAATGCAGGGCTTTAAAGTTCCAAAGAGGAACTTGGGGTTGTTCGACTCTTTAGCCTATAAGGCTCTGGAATTTTATGTGACTAAACAGGGTTACCTCCAATAATTCTGCCTCTCAAATATCACAGCCCTGGGTTTGAATTTCATCTCTGCCTCTTTCCACCTATGTGAGTCTGAGCTATTTGTATTGCCATCCTAGCCTTAGTTTCCTCATTCATCAAATTGGATACTAATGTCTATCTGTAGATATAGGTTTCATTGTACAACTTATATGTGCAAATATTCACAAGTGTTACAAAGTATCTTATACAAAAGGCAGACTGAGCTGGTGGCAGATTCCTTCCTTCTTTATGATGTCCACCCTAACTCCCAATATAACTTGAATGTGAATTCTCCATCTTCCTGTCTGCTGAAGTACAATCAAGGGCAGTGTTGTTACTCCCCAGGGACACTCTTCAGGAAACAAAGCCTTGGCATTCAACATCACATTCAATAATAACAGTTAACTTCAAGCCTAACTTGTTGTGGTGGAGGGATGTGGTTATCCTTAGGGCTGTCTAGCAGTTTCTGAAGATGTGCCCTAGAGCCCTAGAGCCGTGCTGTCCAAGAGATTAGCCACTAGTCACATGTGGCTGCTGAGCATTTGAAAAGTGGCTGGTTTGAAATGAGATCATTATCAGTGTAAAATATATATTCGATTTTGAAGACTTAGTATGGGGAAAAAAGTAAAGTATCTTAATAAATTTTTTCTTGGTTATATTTGGATATAATAATACTTTGGGTATATAGGGTTAAATATAGCATTTTTTTTTTCTTTTTATTCTTCAGCGTGACTGCTAGAAATATTTAAACTACGTATATAACTCCCATTTTGGTTCTCATATTTCTCTTGAGCAATGCTGTCTTAGAGGCTAAAGTGTAACTGCTTCTTCCCATGGATAATCAGATCCTTGATCAAGGTATTCTGAAGGGATTTTTATAACCAATGTGGTTAGCAGTCTTTCTACCTATCTAGGCTTTGAGATGGATGGGTAGGACTCCTTCTAGCCCTATGATTCTAGGATCTTAACACAATCAATGATTGAATGTGAGACCTAAAAAGGAACTTTTAGAGTTTCAACTCTCAGATGAGGGACCAGAAAGTTTAAGTGACTTGAACAGATTGCTAATGTCCAATTTTTTTTTTCATTAAAATGTGCTGCCTCTCAGATGCATGACCACTTTTCCCAATGAACCTAAATGAGGAGAATACAAACTCTGCCATTTGGGTGCAGACCTATTTCCTTGGAACAAAATGCTTTCTTCTCTGCCCTGTTCCATTGTAGTCCCAGTGGAGAATTCCTATTTGGCCTTCAAAATCATATATAAGTTTAACCTCCTCAGTAAATCCTTCCTGCCCTAAGCAAAATTAGTCACCTTCCACTCCTCATTGTCTACATCGCTCTATTTTAGTTCCAAACACACTGCGGTATTGACTTTCTTACATCTAAACCCCTTAAGGCAAAGTACCTGTTTCGTGGGCCCAACATTGGGTTCGTGGTAAGACTACAGTATATATTTATTGAGCTATTTTTTGAAAATCCCCACAGACTCCACCTTTACATTCTTGTTTGTGTTACTCTGTATAACAGTCTATAAAAATTGGGAGGAAAAAATCTCAACCAACTCTGTATGTGCCTGTGTGTGTGTGTGTGTGTCGTTTTAAATCATGCATACTTAACCAAATGCCAAATGTGTTGGAAATGCCATTCCTTAACACTTATCTACAATCTCCCAGTTAGTCATATGTTGAATTTCCTCATCAAGGAAATCTTCTCTATCTAAATGAAGTCGGATCTGTCAGTCAAGCAGACTGAGTAGGCCCGAAGAAGCCATGATTCAGACAATCTCATTTCCATGGTGTATGCTTTAAATGCCACATCTTCAGTCAGCAGTTAAGTCTCCCATGAAAGCAGAACTGAGCTTTGCATTCCCTTTGGGTTTTAAAGATGCATACTGAAGTTCGTGCTAGGAAGTACAAATGTGTAGCCATACTAGTGATGCATTTCTTTAATGGCCTCTGGCTTTCTTGACATGAGATTTAGAAATGGGTCCATTTCCTCAGAAAATTGATTATATTTTTCCATAAATCTTGTCTATTGATACCTTCATTTTAGTATTAAAAATGTATACTAGTTCAAAGAAAGGGGAAATGAGCTTTTTAGCTTGCCGTACCTTGGATTCAGTTCTTTTCCCTCTTGCTATGAATATCAGGACAGGGGACAATCCCAATATATAGAAATCTGGCTTGAGCCCCTTGGCCCAACTCTTCCATTGTGTTCTCACTGCTGCCATTTTCATTTTCTGGACTGCAGAAGTAAGAGCCCTGTACTCATACTGGTCCATCGTATTCACAAACACTGATATAGGATTTTAAACTCACGTAGTGGAGGCTCACTTATTTACTTATTCACCTTTCATTTATGGACATTGACTATGTTTTAGCCACAGAAGCAGGCCTCTTCAGGTATAGCTTCTGTTTTAATCCCTGTTTCAGAGCTGAGGTAACTAAAACTGAGAGATTAAGTGACCTCTCTGAAGTCATTGCTGGTAAATAGCAGATTAAGCACTTAAACTGGTCTTCATGGTGTAAAAAACACATGCTCTCTCTATAACATCCACTGCTCCAGAGGATAAAAGAGATAGTGGCTCACAGTGGTTAAGAATGGGAGAAATCTGGGGTCAGAATACCTGGGTTTGAATCCAGATGCTACTACTCAGTAGTCTTCTGATCTTGGGGATGTTACTTACCATCACTGAGCATCCACCTTCCTTTTCTGTAAAGTCTGGGTAATTACGTTACTTACTTGTGGGATTAATATTAAGGATTTTATAAATTAACCCATGTTATAGTTTTAGCAGAGGATATGGTATAATTCCTATTATCGTTATCATTGTTACCACCATCATTCTCATCACTTGGCTGTGCCTACTTATAATAAGTATTAATAATTTTTAATACATAATATGAATTAGCCACTGTATTTGGTATTTTAACTATATTTACTTTTCACAAGGTGTCTGAGGTAGCTGGAATTACCCTTTTTTATAGATGAGGACACTGAAACTTTCAAACATAAAAGTCCTTTCCCAAGGTGATGTGGTTGGAAAGTGGAAGAACTATACCTAACTTAAATCTCCTTCTATTATGCCGTTCTGGCTCCTGGAATTTCTCTCCAGTCACCCCAAGTATCTATCTGTTTCCAAATAGAAGCTGTCAGGGTTGGGTTCTTTCCTTAATGTTGTAGTTGGGGCCTCGGAGGATAAGAAGTGCATGAAAATCGATGTGTAGCCCTCCATCTGTGCAGTGGTGAACTAAAATCTTGGTCCCACAAACTCCCACTCTTATGCATATGGAAGTTCCTGGACCAGGGATTGAATTTGAGATGCAGCTGTGAGCTATACCACAGCTGCAGCAATGCTGGATCCTTAGCCCACTGTGCCACATCAGGAACTCCCTCTTGGTCCCACTAACTCCCACTCTTGCTAGATAAGGCTGTTCTTGTGTCTGTCATCTGCATAAACTTCTGTTTCATTCTCAGCTGAAAACTGCCATTTCCCTCTCTGTTTCCAACAAGATTCACAGCTCTAGAGGTCTAGGCGGAAAAACCCTCATTCAGTTCTTTTAGCCTAGCTTCTGTGACTTGATCTGCCAATGGGCATAATTTGGAGGCTTCAGAGACAGTCTAATTCTTCTGTAACATCGTTTTGTGCTATAGAAATTTCCAGCTGCAGTCCACAACCCTTTTGCAGATCATGCTTTTTTCTCCCACCTCTACTATATCACTACTCATTTAAGATGCCTTTTCTTTTTTGCTGGGGCTGCTGTAATATATTCCTAACCAAGGCTTCGGCCATCTATTCTTGACCTACTTCTGACTATTTTCCATAATGCAACCAGAGATAGATTTTTCAGATATGAATCTGATAATGTCACATACCTGTTTAAAATGTTTAAAAGGCTTCCCCTTGCTCTGAAGATGTTTTACAAGTTCTTGTGTGATCTGGCTCCAGCCTGCACTTCTAGCATCTCCACAACCATACTTCCCTTTTTCCCTGTCTGAGCCACACTCTGCTCTCTTCAACTTCTCAAAACATCAGATTTCTTTTCAATATAATCTTTGCTGTATTCTCCCTCTAGAAAACCTCCACCAAACCTTCATCTGGTTAATTCCACTCATTCTTCAGATCTTATCTCAAACCTCCATCTTTCATGAAAACCATTCCTACCCCTCTATTCTAGATCTGGCCCCAGCTATAAACTCTCATATAATCTGAACCCATTCTTTATAGTACTTACCATAATTTTCTTAAATACATGTATTTCTTGGATTGTTTGATTACTACCTATTTCCCAGGGAGCCAGCAAATTCCATGATGGTAGAAACCATGTCAGTTTTGTATACATTATATCCTCAGCCTTAAACACAGTACCTAATGCACAAAATGCCCAACATAAATATATATTACAAAAGTGAATGGTTAAATGACCTCTACACTGTGTCCCCAAAGTGGATGAAGTATGTTAATCCAGTATGAGTTCCCTGCATTCCTCCAGCATTGGTGTTCAATCCAGAAAAAAGTTCTCATTCCACTACTTATGGATCTCATTTCTGGTGAGTAGGAAGGTATGTCAGGAGTCCAAATGTCCTCGTGTCAGTAGATCCATTGGCAGTTTAAAGGAGGGCTTACAGTATAATGAGTGCCTCTTTTCTGCTGGATGCTATCTTAACATGTATTGCTTTGCATACATGATGATTTCTTCATCTTCACAACTCTCAGAAAGTTCTAAGTTCAGTTGTGTTGGCTTTAAAACTGTTGGTCTTTACATCAATTCACCTCAAAATTTACTATGATTAAGAATCATCCAGGTAGCTTGTGACAGTATAGATTTCTGGGTTCTGCTCCCAGAGAATGTGATTCTTCTGGTTTGAGGAGGGACCAGAAATACGCTACTGCTGCTTCTGGTCTCTGGGCCACATATTAGCCCTATATTATAGCTCAATACCTCGAAGAATTCCTGATGTCCTGACCCTGACTATACCTCTTAATCAAGCTATTTAATCTCTCTGTCCTCTATGTTCTACTCTGTAGAGTGGAGACAGTGATAGTTTACCCATTATCACAGAGATATGTGAAGAACTATATATGATCATTTGATATGAAGAGTACATAAAAACCTAACAGTGATACTCTCTGTTTAATGTTTCATGTCTCAGTTGTAAAGAGTTATGGGCATGATAAATGACAGAAGGAGGCAAACATTTTTTATAAGCTGTCAGCTTATTTTCTCCAAATTATCATGTCTTCTGTCCCAGATAATGTATTTTTGTTTGATGATATATCCATCATCTACTCTTCTCTGACCTGGAGCACGCTAATAATTGCCACCCCTTGGCTCTGTGAGTGTGTTACCCTTGCTGTGGGTAACAGACAACAGATGTGTCAAATCACCAGGTGCTTTTTTTTTTTTTTGCCTGTCATAAGCATGTCCCCCTCTTGTATCTGCTATATTTTGGTATATGCTAAAGTTAATTTCTCAGGTGTGAAAAAATATTTAGTATTAATTTACAATAAAGATGAAAAAATGAATCTGTTATTAAAGAAAATAATACACATGATGTATTCTTAAGGCCAATATTTTAACTGATTAAGTACCTTGGGTATCCCCTGTTACTTCATTAACATGATTATTTGTACTGAATTTATTAAACTAGGGATCTTAGCCTGTACTAGATTTTAAATTCCAGTTGAGATTTACATATTTACGTTTATTCTTTGAAGGAATCAGGTTTTTTATCATTGGTTTAATTTGCTTAAAATTTGGAGAATCATCAGTTCTTGAAGTTGTTTTAAAAATCAGTTTTAGGGGAGTTCCCATCATGGCGCAGTGGAAACAAATCTGACTAGGAACCATGAGGTTGCGGGGTCGATCCCTGGCCTTGCTCAGTGGCTTAAGGATCCGGCGTTGCTGTGAGCTGTGGTGTAGGTTGCAGACGTGGCTCTGATCTAATGTTGCTGTGGCTATGGTGTAGGCCAGTAGCTGTGGCTCCAGTTCATCCCATAGCCTAGGGACCTCCATATGCTGCACCTGCAGCCCTAAAAAGCAAAAAAAAAAAAAAATAATAATAATAATAAGTTTTAGGGACATTTTCAACTGTACTATGTATAAAATCCAGACTGTGAGAAAATCTGTAGGTCAAATGGCTCAGGTTTTTCAGCAGATTAATTATAAGGAAAGAAAGGGATAGGGTAGAAAGTTATAAGGTATGAGATATACAACTAAGCTGTAGTGTCAAGGAATACATAATTGGGTAGGGAGACTATAAGGAAATAGAGGAAAGAAATTATTACAAAAGTCAGATGTGATTACTTTTAAATGAATGAAGAAATTGTGATTGGCCTGAGGTACATGGAGACTTCTATGGTGACTGGCAAAGTTCTATTTCTTGACATGAGAGGAGGTTATAGGAAGTTAGCTTATATGATTCATCAAATTTTACACTTTCTGTGGTTATCTATATCTCTGCTTTATTTTACAGTTAAAAAGCTTTAATGTACAGAAAAAATTAAATCAATTTTATTGCCATTGTTTCCATATTTCAAATAGAAAAATATCAGAAGGATATTGTGTTAAAAACAGTTCCTGCTAGTGCCTTCCAGTATCATAGAGAGAAAACATTGGATACTTCATTTGGGCAATAAATTATACAAAATTCTTTAGTTTAGAACAGTGTTTAATGTTGGGAAAGAGACAGAAGCAGTATAAAACAGGACCATGGACACATGTACGCGAAGCAATTAGAAAAATTTACATGTATTGTCTTTTCTCTTTTCTTTTCTCTCTTCTCTCCTTCTTTTCTCCTGCCATTTTATTGGACTTAATGGACATACAATTTGGTAGAAGTTTAAGTCAAAATGATTTGACTTATGTACATCATGAAATGATATCACAGTAATATTGGCGAACTTCTGTAATCTCATATAGGTTCAAAATTAAGAAATAGAAAATTTTTCTTGTGATGAGAAGTCTTAGGATTTACTTAACAACTTTCACATGAAACATAGCTGTGCTGGTTATATTTATCATGTTTTACATTACAGCTTTAGTACTTATTTATCTTAGAGCTGGGTAAACTTACACTTTTGACTGCCTTCATCTAATTCCTCCTCTACTCATCCCTTGCCTCTGGTAGCTGTAAATCTGATGTTCTTTTCTTTGAATTTGTTTGTTTGTTTGTCTTTGAAGACAAATGAATACCTACAACATTATGTTAGTTCCTGTTACCCAGCCTAGTGCTCTGATATTTCTATATATTTCAAACTGATTAGCACAGTAAGTCTAATTGTGTATGATATGGTCAACATACAAAGATACTACAAAGCTATTGACTATATTCCCCCCACTGTACATTTTACACCTATGACATTTATTTTGCAACTGGTAGTTTATACTTTTTAATTTCCTTTACCTATTTGTTTCTTCCCTCATCCTGCTCCCCTCTGGCAAACACCTGTCTATTCTCTGTATCTATAATCCTATTTCTGTGTTATTATGTTTGTTCACTTGCTTTGTTTTTTTAGATTCCACATATAAATGAAACTATATAGTATTTGACTTTTTCTGTCTGACTTATTTCACTAAGCATAATACCCTCTAGGTCCACCTGTTTTACCATAAGTGGCAAGATTTTATTCTTTCTTATGGCCGAGCAATATTATATTGTATATGTGTATATATTAATATACACATTACATCTTCCTTATCCATTCATCTATTGATGGGTGCTTAAGTTAATTCCTTGTTTTGGCAATTGTAAATAGAGCTGTAATGAACATAAGGGTAATGTAAATTTTCTTATTAATGTTTTTGTTTTCTTTGGATAAAGACCCATGAATGGAATTGCTAGATCACATGATAATTCCATTTTTAATTTTTTGATGAATCTCCATTCTGTTTCCAGGGTGACTGTACTAATTTACATTCCCACCAAAAGTGTAGAAGGGTTTCCTTTTCTCCATATCCTCACCAACAGTTGTTATTTATTCTCTTTTTGATAATAGCCATTCCGACAGGTGTAAGGTGATAACTCAGTTTTGATTTGCATCTTCCTGGAGATTAGTGATGTTGAGCATATTTTCATCTGCCCATTGGCCATCTGTATGTCTTATGTGTAAAAAAACATCTATTCAGATCCTCTGCCTACTTGTTAATTGGCTTGTTTTCTTGTGTTGAACTATATTGCAGATCTATTCTTAAACAAATAGAAATTCAGATCAGTGCAATTGGCTTTAGAGATATATGCCTTACAGAGCTTGGTAAACACTAGGCACTCATTAGAAGAAATTTCTTGCTACCTTCCTTTCCTTATTTGCACCATGAAAACATAGGAAAATATAGTATATTCATTCTAGGTTAGAACTTCAGCAGCGGTGGGGTGGGGACTTCATTCATTCCAGAAATATTTATTTAGCCTCTTTGGTACTGCGTTATCAAAACATCACAATTGAGCATTTAAAACTGGTTTATTGGAGTTCCTGTCAAGGCTCAGCAGAAACAAATCTGACTAGCATCCCTGAGGATGCGGGTTCTATCCCCGGCCTCACTCAGCTGGTTAAGGATCTGGTGTTGCTGTGAGCTGTGGTGTAGGTCACAGACGCATCTTGGATCTTGCGTTGCTGTGGCTGTGGTGTAGGCAGGCAGTACAGCTGCAGTTTGACCCCTAGCCTGGGAACCTCCATATGCCACAGGTGTGGCCCTAAAAAAAAAAAAAAGAGAGAGAGAAAGCCTGGTTTATTATCCTGATTTTACAAATGTGAAACTGAATGAAAGAAATAGTTTGGATCGCTGGATTTAAATGATAAATAGGACTTGAACACTTATTTGTGGGCAGCAAAAAGGCATTTCAGTCAAAAGGCAAAGCTTGTAGCAATGTCCAACAGCAGGAAAGCTTAAGGAGCACTTGTGTAACAGTCTATATAGTCTAATCTTGATAAAAAAAAAAGATCAGAAAAATAAATTTGGGCCATGTTATGAATATCCAGATGAGGAGTTATTACTTAACTTTGTAAATTATGGAAAGTTATTGAAGCTTTTTGGGTAAAAAAACAATACATTATGAACTTTTTGTAATATTACTTTGTATTATATCTGACTATAATCAGATAAACAAAGGCATACAATTATAGCTGAAGTGAAGCTCAGCAAAGGGTAATCTTAAAGAAAAGGAAATGTTTCTTTACACAGTAAGCAGAATATAGATATTTTTGCACCGTTATTTACAAGAGGAAATGGTATATAACTTTTTAAGGTTTTGTTTAATGTCTAGTTTTTCTGCTGTAAAGATTTTATTGGTCTTATACTTTCATCAAGGGTACATGATAGTGCGGAGTTCCCTTCGTGGCACAGCAGAAATGTATCTCACTGGGAACCATGAGGTTGCAGGTTCGATCCCTGGCATCGCTCAGTGGGTTGGGGATCCGGCGTTGCTCTGAGCTGTGGTGTAGGTAGCAGACGTGGCTCGGATCCCACGTTGCTGTGGCTCTGGCATAGGTCAGCGGCTCCAGCTCCGATTGGACCCCTGGCCTGGGAACCTCCATATGCTGCGGTGCAGCCCCAAAAAGACAAAAAAAAAAAAAAAAAAGGTACACGGTAGTGCAAATTTTAAGGAATCATTAAAGATGACTGCTTTTAGCTTGTTTTGCAATATTTGTTAATTTTGTTAAACTTTTCATTCCAACATCGATTCGTTTCTTGTATTTATCAATGATGTTGTACACTATATTGACTTATAATCATTTATATTTTTTCATTTATGATTTCCTTTCATATCATGTCATTGAAAAAAGGCAGACTTTTTCCCTCCATGTATCTGTAAAACCTTTTCACATGCTGAGGATATTGATTTTTAACATTTTAAAATGCTTTTTGAGGGGGTGTGACTTGCCTTTAGTCTTTATTGACTTTTATCTTTATACACATTTACATAGAAAATGTATGGGGGCCCATTTTACCTTTAACACTCTGATTCTCAATAGAACCACCTGAGGGAGATGAAATTCAGTAACCTAGGTAGCTTCACTTGTATAATTATATGGCTTTTCCACACCTCTATAAAGTGGAGATATCACTCTATATTTTACAGACATATGCATTACTTGATTTAACTAAGTTCATGTACAACGTTAACTACTAGAAATGTGAAAATAACTAAGAGCTTCCTGCCCCTGAGGAACACATACTGTCCTGGGAATCACTGTTATATATGCACATAGGCCATTAAGAGGATGTAAGCTGACTCTAGGAATAGAAGGGCTTGGACAACTGTGTCTAAGAGAATTGGGTAGAATCTTGAAGTAGAAATTAAACGGGTGAGTGGGAGGGAGGTGGGGAATTTCTACTAATTGGAATATAATGCATAAGAATAGTGAAAGTCAGTGACCTCATTTTGGCGACTAGTAAATATATCTTCTGCTTGCTGTGTTCAGAGTGTGGGGAAGTTAGCAAGATATGATTTAGGGTAATATTGTGAAGGTCTTATCTCTATCAAGAAGTTTGGGCTTCATCTTGTTGTCATGCTTTATACTACTACCAATTTAATTTTTCTTAAGTTTTAAAGTAGGGCAACATCCTGACCAGATTTGTATTTTTAGGAGGATTATTCTGGCAGGAAAATTGAAAGATGACCTGGAGGTAGACTCAGACACGAAATGAGGAAAAGATTTAAGAAGTGGTTCTAGTTTAGAAAAAGAGAAAGGTAAGGATGTAAACTTTGAAAATATTGTGGGATAAGAAAGGAGGAATGCTGTTGAGTAGACATCAAAATTTAGTAGCTATATGAGTGAGAAAGAGGTAGAAGCTGAGATTTTCATATTTTCTTGGATAACTGATAGATTATAGTCTCATTACCTATTCTAGAGTATTTATGTATGTATGTGTGTATGTATGTATGTATGTATGTATGCATGCATGCATGCGTTCTTTTTAGGGCTGCACTCATGACATATGGAGGTTCCCAGGCTAGGGGTCTAATCAGAGCTGTAGCTGCCAGTCTATACCACAGCCACAGCAACACCAGATCCAAGCAGCGTCTGCAACTTGTGCCACAGGTCACGGCAACGCTAGATCCTTAACCCACTGAGTGAAGCCAGGGATCGAACCCACAATCTCATGGTTCCTAGTTGGATTCATTTCCGCTGTGCGATTATGGGAACTCCTAGTCTAGGGAATTTAAACAAAGAGAAGATCTGGAGAAGAACATCAGTTTACATATGTTAAGTATGACTGACTGATGATAAAGTCTGGGATTTCTTTAGTAGACACTTATGTGTGCCCATTTGCATCTCCAGTGTGAGCATTAAGCTGCAAAAAGAAGTTTGTGCATCATTGCCTCATAGGTGATGGCTGAAACCACAGGTATTGATAATATTTCCTGGTGAGGCTTTGAAGAGTGAAAGAGATAGACCTATTGACAGCACCCTGGAAGGATACTGGCATTGTGGGGAGAGATGCTGTGAAGATGAAATCAGATCTGTATGTGAAAGCACTTTGTGAGTGGAACGTACTTTTCAAAAGGGATTTCCATTATTATTATTATTATTACTATTATTATTATTATTATAATTATGAAGTTAAGCTTCCATAAGAGGATGGCGATAAGTACTACTCCATGATGCATTAAAGCAGATATTGCCAGTTTAACCTCAGAGGCACTGTGAACATCTGCAAGCAAATTTTTATAAGGTCATTTCAAATGCTAAGGTAAAAGAAGCCTTTGTCAAGACTGAATAGGAGCCTGAGTTCTTGCTTTTTGCTTGTTCCCACTGTAGCCATGGATTTGCCATCTGGGGATTTGTAGTAAATGTAACCAAGTATGTTACCACTGAGTCATCATCCCCCATGGCGTGCTGGAGAAACAAGGCCTGGGTCCAGCTTTCCATTCAAGAATTTTATAAAACTGCCTTGTAAGAAAGCCTAAGACATTTTCATGGACCAGATTGACAAAATTTGTACAGAAGCTTTGCTTGAATTTGCCATATTGGAGATATTTTTTATTAAATTACAGAAAGTAAATCAAATAATTCCTTATTATCACCTATGTGTTCATCTACGCAAATATTTTCAAAGCTCATATGTTTTGTATTTTGTATTGCAAATACAGTTTTCCTTTTTATCTTAATTTGAATCCAAGGACATACTTGTTCAGTAAACTGGGTAGTATATTAACATTAGCTGTAACATTTGAATTTGTGTATGAGAAATTCATGTTCCACCTTTGATATTTGTTGATATGGAACTTTATTTCTGTGATCTTCAGTTAACTTCATTTGCAAAATGGGAGTGATAACAGTTAACTTATAAGTCTGCTGTATAAATTAGAATACTCTATAACAACATGCAATTTTAAGATATAAATACTTTATTAATCTAAGGGACTAAATGTAAAATTAGAATAGTTAACTCTGTTGTGTCTGAAATAAGGGGTTCCATTTTTAAATTATTTCTGGTTAATGGAGCTATAGAATTGAAAATAAATTAGCCTTTACTAAATGATGAATCTTGAAAGACATTCGTTTTGCTCACTCTCAAAAGGAGAGTACTATGAGGAAAATCCATGTTTGGATATTGACTGGTATCAAACTTCAAAGCCAAAATTATCTCTCTAGTAAAGGCTATGGTTAACTTGACTATGATATCATTCATCCTACTGATTGTCAGGATAGATTGCAGAGAGTAGCTCTTAGTTTCATTGTCCCCTGTCTCCCATCCTTCTCAGTCTGGGACCCTCCTGGGTCCCTGGGTTTACTAGAATATACTCAGTCATTTCTATTCTGCTCACATCCACGAAGGTTGTTGTGATTTTCCATAACATTTGTCAGATAAAATTATATACTGAGGGTCTTATCTTTCCTATTAAGCAGAAAACATGGTGTCAGAGGGCATTTCTTCACTTTAATTCCTTAAAAAATGTTTATTAATTATCCTTTCTCTTTATATTAAAATATTTTATTCCATATTTTATTTAATTATGTGTTTTACATAAGGGTTACTAAGTATCTAAAGGAGAATGATAGGCAGAAAAGAAAGAGATCAAAGGAAACCAAGAACCTTAGGGAATCAGAGTAAATTTTTGTAATGAACTTTGATGGCCTTGAATACTGTATACTGCAAAGTAATCATGAGGTTGATTATTTGATCTCAAGGGTTTAAAATAAAATAACATTTTAAAGCTTTAATAATTTGTGTAGATAAGAAACTGGCCCAATAATAAAGGGAGAAAATTCCCAAGAAATAGATTTTTATTTCTATTGCACACTATTATTTTTAAGTGTGTGGAAAGTGAATTGAAGAGCTTAATTCATTTAGTTTTATCTTCTGTGATACAGTTATGCATGATCATAATGTTGTTTCTTATTATAAAAATAACCATCGAATGTAATACTATGAGTATATGCAATATCATATATAATTGATTTTTTTAAGTTTAAGCACTGAACTTTATGATATCAATAAAATAGTTCACTGACGAACATTTTTCAAGTTGTGAAACTATACAGAAGAATGTGTTTCTCTTATAGATGAATGTAGCTCTCTAGTTACTTGTCTATTCTCCCACTAGAACAAAAGTATATTGAAGACAGGGACTCTTATTATCATTGTATTCCCACTGCCTATTAATAGAGTTTAGTACATAATTAAGTGCAGAATATTTGTAGATTGAATTAATGTATGTATCACCTAACTTATTTTCTATAAGAGTAAGGGTGGTTTTGATGGTTGAGTTAGGTTTTCCATACAATTCTAGATTTTTAAAAGTCATATTAATATTCTCGATAACTACAGTGATTTGAGGACAAGAACTTTGGAGTATGTTACTTGTCAGAGGAAAATGTTTCAGTAGTGTATTCAGTATCACTTCTAAAAAATGTACAAGTCATTAATTTAGACTGTTACTTCTATAAAATAGGTAAGAACATTTTTTATTACCAGCCATTGTAGGAAGCCAAAGATCAGAGGAAATGTTCTTAATAATCTAAGGAAGATTCTTTAAGCCTAGAAATAATTCCCAAAGAGTTAGGTCATGTACCACTAGATGCTGCATTAGCTCTTTCAAGCCACTAGGGTCCTATTGAGTGTACTGAAGCTGAGTTTAGCAAATGGTACCCCCAGTGGTCTCACTCCATTATTGAAGTTTCCAAAAGGGACTGTGTCTTTCCAGAGAGCCATTTAAACATTGGAGAAATCTGGCCTAGTGTATACTTTCCCAAGGTGATTTTTAAAGGAACTAGTTAGTGCACAGCTTTACCTTGTAACATATACAGTCAATTCTTTGTGTAAGTGTACTTCTAAATGATGATATTTCCTTGCTTCTCTTTTGCTCACTGCCATTTCCAAGAGAATTAGAATAAATTATGATGTAGCTTTATTTAAAAATGAAAATTTACATAATATAATGGCTTACATGATCCAATAATATTGATACTTTGGTAATTCTCTTAGAGCAGAAGGGGGTGATGGGGGAGGCAGGAAGGAGGAAGGTTGGGGTGGGGAATAACACGTATCTTTAAATGTTACCCCTATTTGTTCCACTGTTTCATGCTTTGGGCCCCAGTAATTGCTAGATAGGAGTAAGATTAGAAACATTTTTAGTCTTTTATCTTTTATTTTAGTCATGTGGGCTAGCTAGGAGGCAACATTGTTGAAATAATTGTGGCAGTGACTCAGATTTAACATCTGCCACACAATTAGATTTTCTTTAGGTCAACCATAGCAGATCAAAGTTTGCTTTCCGCAAACCTTCCTTGAATCTATTGTAATTTCATCAAAGAGTAGTGAAACATGATACTAGATGGTGTTCCATGTTTAAAGAGCTACCTTGCATTCATTTGTACATTTTTCATAGGTTTTAGATACTTTCTCTGTTCAGTGTAACACCAGTTTTGTTCAATTAATTCTCTTTTCAAATATCAGATGGTCTAGTGGTCCATTCTATTGGCCAGAGTTTAAACCCATTTTTATTATCTCATTTCAATACTTCTTTAACTTAACTTACAAAGCATTTAGTGAGTTTCTACCATTGAAAAAGGGCTAGAGAAAAAAAAAAGATGCAGCTCTCAAGGAGTTCTACACTTATAGTAGAGAAAGGCAGGTATATGAATGAATGGTTAATATACAGTGTGAAAATGTCTGTAATAGAGGTAAACAGAATGCTACAGAAACGCAGAAGATCAAATGACTAAATACAATCTGAGCCTTAAGGGGAAAAAGATATGGAAGTAACGACATTTTAGGCTGTGGAACATAGGTAGAGATATTCTTAGAAGAAAAGATAGGATATAGAGTGTGAAAAATTCTGGAAGAGGAAGCACTGTGTAGATAGAGTAGAAAAAGAGAAGAAAGGAACTTGTTACAGCTGGATGTGAAAGCCTTGGAAAGAGAGTTTCCAAGACAGGATAATCAGAAGTATCAAAATCTCTAAGAAAGACAGAAATGACTCTGAATTTGCCATTTAGTAGTTTTCTAATATTGAGGAACATTTTTAGTAGAAGGATAGGGACAGGAGATAGCTTTCTGTACAGTAATAAATTGAATTGTATGATGAAGTAGATGCAGAAGTTATTGAATAGTCTTTCAAGAAGGTTTACAGGGTAGGGGATAGGTTGATAACCAGGGGATGGAATGTGGTTTTGGAGATTAGGTAGATTTGATATTTCAGGCCAAGAAAAAAATCAGCACAGCAAAAATAAGAAGTCATTTTGTTTAGTAACTTAGTGGAATATTCCAGCTGATTAGATATTAATCTACTCCTTCCCCTCTCAACTCTGTGCTTGGCTTATCTAACAAAATTAGTTTGGTAAAAACTGGGTAGGAAAAAGTACATTTTGGAGTTCCCCTCGTGGCTCAGTGGTTAACGAATCCGACTAAGAACCAGGAGGTTGTGGGTTCAATCCCTGGCCTTGCTCGGTGGCTTAAGGATCCGGCGTTGCCGTGAGGTGAGGTGTGGGTTGCAGACGCGGCTTGGATCCCACGTTGCTGTGGCTGTGGCGAAGATCGGCGGCTACAGCTCCTGTTAGACCCCTAGCCTGGGAACCTCCATGTGCCGTGGGTGCGGCTCTACGTAAAGACAAAAAAAAAAAAAAAAGTACATTTTAATTATATGTATTGCTCATTGGTATTGTTTTAGCTTTGCAGCCTAAAGCCTATATTTCCAATTTAAAAGTATTTGTCACACCAAGCTTTAAGTTAGTGAATAATTGTAAAAAATCTACTTTCAAACTTATCTACCTTCAAGTTTACTCTCTTATGGTTAAATCGACAGGGTTTATTTAGGAATAGCCTGCAGTCTTTTTCACAAAAAGTATAATTTTTCCAACAATTATACTTTATTTAGGTAAAAGCTATGTGCTCTGTATTATCTCTGGACAATTTTGCCCAGCATTTTTCACACAGCCAGGTATCTGGTCAGTGTGAATTATCTTAAATGCTTTACTTATATGATATTTTAAAACCTTAGACTACTGCTTCTAAAGATTTTGCTTCCCCAGAGTCTCAATGTTATGGATACTAGTTGGGTTTTTTACCACTGAGGAAGGCTCAGTGGTTAAGATGTAGACTTTCTCTCTTAAAACTTTGCATTTAATTCTTTTTTCTTTTATGGGGATATAAGCAGAATCAAATCTCTCTACCCTCCTGGAAATTCTAGGAAGATAGGATGACGCTCATTTTCAGTTGAAGGGTACCACTCTAGAGGATATAGGATTGAAAAGATCTTAGTAAAAATGATTAAGTTTCTTCAAAATTAGGATACACTCATGATTGAAGAGAAGAATATAAAGATTATTTTAATTCTAAGAAATTTCTCTTGGAGATAAGAGAGAAACAATAATATATCTCTTTATGGTCATTTAATAACAACTGAATAGCATAAGGTTATTTAATAATTACTGACTTAATAGACATGTTTAACCATATTGTTTGTAGCATCATTGTTTATAATTGCAAAAACTGGAAATAGCCTAAATATTTGTACATAGTGCCTTATTTATACAATGGAATGCTATTCAATAGTGAAAATCATTGAACTTTGCATATAGACTGTAATATGGATGGATGTTTATAAAAATATTGAGTTTAAAATAGGAAGAGAAGAAAATGTGTAATATGATTCCGTTTATGTAGCGTTCAAAAACAGACAAGACTATTATTTAGGGATATGCATGTATACAGTAAACTCCCCGTCCATCCCACTCCCTCCTTTCTCCCCCTTTCCAACAAGAAATCTGTTCTCTATGTCTGTGAGTCTGTCTCTGTTTTATAGATAGGTTCATTCATACCATATTTTAGATTCCACATATAAGTGATATTGTATCATATTTGTCTTTCTCTTTCTGACTTACTTCACTTAATATGATAATCTCTAGTTGCATCCATGTTGGTGCACATGACATTATTTGTTCTTTTCTATGACTGAGTAGTATTCCACTGTGTATATGTACCATACCTTCTTAATCAGTTCATCTGTTGATGGACACTTAGGTTGTTCCATGTCTTGACTGTTGTGAATAGTGTAGCAGGTTCCCTTTTTTTTTTTTTTTTTTTTTTAGGGCTGTACTTGCAACATATGGAAGTTCCCAGGCTAGGAGCAGAATTGGAGCTGCAGTTGCTGGCCTATGCCACAGCCACAGTAGTGCCAGATCTGAGCCATGCCTGTAACCTACACCACAGCTCATGGCAATGCAGGATCCTTTCACTTGCTGGTGAGGAATCAAACCTACATCCTCATAGATACCAGTTGGGTTTATTACCATTGAGCAACAATGGGAACTCCCTAACAGGTTCTTTATATACTGTCTGACTTCTCAGATTTCATAAGATGTCAGTTATTCCTCATTATCAGCTGACCACTAAAATACATCCCTCTGTTCCTAGCTTGATGTATAAACTCTAAATATTATGACTTAATCAATGCTGGATAACTATTTAAAGCTTGGCTAAGAGAATGGTAGTTTTGGAAGATTGTCTTGAAACTCTATATAACTCCTACAATATCTAAAACCTTTCTGCTGCTTAGTCCAGCACTGGTGCTTCCCACTGCCTCCCAAGTAACCTTTTAAACTATATATATTTTTTTAATTTTTTAGGGACTCGGGTACAGCATATGGAATTTCCCAGCCTAGGTGTCAAACTGGAGCTGTAGCTGATAGCTTACACCCCAGCCACAACAATGCCAGACCCGAGCTGTGTCTGCAACCTGTACCACAGCTCAGAGCAACATTGGATCCTTAACCCTCTGAGCGAGTCCAGGGATTGAACCCGCATCCTCATGGATACTAGATGGGTTTGTTTCCACTGAGCTGCAATGGGAACTCCTAAACTGTAATTTGGAATGATTTCTTAAGTATATATGGTACATAAAGCAAAGTTATGAAACCATTGCTCTTTCTCCAGAATGTGCTCTCACCATGTTCATGTCTGTTTTGCAAAATAGTATTACTGTAGTTTCATTATATTTGTTTCTTTTTTACAACCTTATTCAAATTTAACAAATTTTTTTTTCTTTTTTGGCTTCCTTGTGGCATATGGAGTTCCCAGGGCAGGGATCATATCTGAGCCACAATTGCGAACTACACCAAAGCTTAAGCAATGGCAGACCCTTAACCCACTGTGCCTGTCCAGGGATTGAACCTGCATCCTTGCGTTCCAGAGATGCTGCTGATCCCATTGTACCACAGTGGGAACTCCTGATTTTTTTTATTTTAAATTTTATCATATTTATATATCACCATAACTCTTCTCCAGAATGTCAAAATAATGCAAATAAGTTGAGTAATCATACTTTTATAAAAGTTCCACAATTTAATATACATATTGTTTTTGATATGAAGGTTTAAATAACTTGTGGAAAGTCATACAACTTATAAATGATGAAACCAGTATTCAAATCCAGACTGGTCTTTCTGGCTTCAAAATCTTTGTACTTTCCACTTACTACTTTGCTTCTCACTGAATAATCATTATTTACCAGACACAACTCTGTATACTAAGGATTCAGGAATGAATGATGTAGTCTCCGCCCTGTGGAGCCCTCTGTCTTGTAAGGACAGTAATAGAACTCATCTGACCCAACTATGGTGTGGAGGAGGCCACAGCAGCTTTGCTGTGGTGAAAGTCCTCAGCATAAGTTATGGACACCATTTACCCTGGGTCAGAGGCAGGTGATGGGTTCAGCATCCCTGAGCATGTGCCTTAAGCTGGGAGCCTATCAAGAAGCACATGTCAAAGATTCATCCTTTCCTGACCATGTGGTGCCAAGAATGATTGGGCCTAACTCCCAGCATTTCAGTTCCTCCTGCTCCTTCCTACAATGAGGCTACTTGCCGTTTCAAAGCTTTCCCCACTTCAGAACCTCATATTTTCTCAGAGAGGTCTCAGAGTTGATTGGTCCCTCAGTTGGAACAAGAACTTGGAGCTCTTTTCCTTGCATGTTGTTTATTAGAAACCATTCTTCTCCAAGTACTCCACTAAGTGGAAGCTGTTCCAGGAATGTGTGTATGTGTGCGTGCGTGCATGTGTATGTGCACTAAACTACATGCAATCTATGTGTGTGTGTGTTCACTGATTACATGCAATAATTTGGGGCTGAATACATCCCTGTAGAGGATTAACAGAGAGACTGTTCAATTTGTACAGTATGAATATGTGATGAAGAAGAGTGGAGAGAAGAGGTGGTGGGGAAAACAGTAGAGAAAGGGCAATTTTGAGAAAGTTATGTAAGTGAAATGTAAGACAAGACTTCTGCCTTTGTAAACTGTTTCCATAGGAACACAGACCAATTAACCTGAAACAGTTAAAAATAATAAGAAACCAAAGCTGATGAGCTTGACTATACCAGGAGTTCATGGAAGAGCAATGGAAGGTGGATGAGAGCCCCCAAGAAGGCTGTACCTGGGAGGCCAGGCCTGAGAGCCTTTGAAAGATGGGAGAATTTAATCAGGCAAAGAAAGGATGTTATTGCTTACATAGATTTACAGAACCCCAGTGACTATAATTCAATTGAGACTATGTTCTATAAGCCTCAAAGAAAATTGGTTTCATAAAATTCTAGACATTTTTGAGATTATTCTTGTTTCCTTGTATATGATTTATAACATCCAATCAAGTCATAAGCACCCAAAAGCCTAGGCTGTTTCTTCCATTTTTTTTTTTCTCTCTTGCCTAAATATGCCTAGGACAATGCTCTAAGCTAATCGTTTCTAATGAATACTTATTAATTGGCCCTACCAACACCTTGAGAAGTCATAATTATAGTAGCAACTACATGCACAGACTTATTGTGTCCCAGATAAATCCAGCTGTACCATTTGTAAGGCTTGAAGCAAAAGTACGTATGGAGGCCATGTCCTAAATATTTACAAGTTCTAAATGAAGCTAGTGAAGTTTTACAGAATACATTTAGTCTTCCCACTTCAACAAATATTCTTTCAAAATTAACATGTAAGACCAGCTTCAAAGTGAAACTTAGTAAAGAGTGTTCTCTGTAGTATTCTCCTCAGTGTTCCTAGCCATAAGAAGGAACTGTAATATAAGAGCAATATTCTTGATCCCCCGGGCCAAGATCCACTTTATTCTTTCTCTTCTCTCCCCAGGCTTTATCTAGCACTGGTTTAGGATTCACACTTGGAGTTGTAGCATTCTAGTGTGTTCTTATGAGCCATCTGAGATTCACTCCTTACCCTTAGCAGTGTCATTAGGCTGGTCTACCATCAGAAGAAAGGTTAAGGACTCAGCTAGGATCAAGAAGCAGGGCATTTGGGGCAGGGATTTAGGGTCCAGTGCTTGGCAGGGTGATACTTGCGGTCCAGGTAGGCACATTCCCCTTAATCCCACCAGCTGCTTATGGGGAAGAGATTCTGCCAGGGAAGGGTCAGAGTAAGGCCTTCTAAAGCATATGGCCAGAATGTTTTATTGATCAGAAGACTAGATATCAAAGTTGTTTAATCAAGTTCTGACACGTGATGCATAAATGGTGGAATTAGCATTTGGACCCTTGTCTCTGTGGCTCCTGTTTCTCTTTCCTTCATTTGAGTGTTTTTCAGTCACTGGAAAACTTACTTTATCCTCTATTTTCTCTCTTACTTTTCCATCTTAAGTCATGAGGGTGACGTGAGGGAAGAGCTAGGATCGACAGGTACAGAAAGGGAAGGAGTGAGAGCAAGAAAGAGCATGTGGGATTTTTGAACTTGGAAATTGGTGGGAACAAAAGTGAAAGGGGAAGAGTTGATAAAGGAACATTACAAAGGGAGAAGAGGTTAGGATTAACCCTATGATTTTAAAGAACTGGCAACACCCTGTAAATATTTAATCTACCTTTCTTTCTTTCTTTCCTTCCTTCCTTCCTTTCTTTCTTTCTCTCTCTCTCTCTCTCTCTCTCTCTCTCTCTCTCTCTCTCTCTCTCTCTCTCTCTCTTTCCCTTGTCTTTTGTCTTTTTAGGGCCATATCCACGGCATATGGAAGTTCGCAGGCTAGGGGTCAAGTTGGAGCTGCACCTGCTGGCCTACACCACAGCCACAGCAATGCCGGATCTGAGCCACATCTGTGACCTATACCACAGCTCATGGCAATGCCAAATCCTTAACCCATTGAGCGAGGCCAGGGATCAAACCTGTGTCCTCATGGTACTAGCGCCGGGCTCATTACCACTGAGCCACGACAGGAACTCCATAGATTTCTTTTAAAGGAGAAAAATTTTCACAAGTCACTTGTGTTATTATTCTTATTATAGAATATTATTTAAGTATACATCAGCATAAAATCAAGTATAACTTTTATTCAAGCATAAAACAAAAAATTAGAGAACAAATATAAATTAAAAATACTCTACTCATTAATTCATTTCTACATCCATTCAGCTCATGTTTAGTAGGCATTTATTGTAGGATAGGCACTGGGAACATAGCAGTGAATAAGACAGATAAAGCTCCTTCTCCCATAAAGCTGCATGTTAGTGAAATTAAATTAATATTAAGAATCAGTATTGACAACTCAGAGTTCCCTTCATGGCTCAGTGGTTAATGAATCTATCTAGGAACCATGAGGTTTCAGGTTCGATCCCTGGCATCGCTCAGTGGGTTGGGGGTACAGCGTTGCCATGAGCTGTGGTGTAGGTTGCAGACGCGGCTTGGATCCCACATTGCTGTGGCTGTGGCGCAGGCCAGCAGCTACAGCTCCGATTAGACCCCTAGCCTGGGAACCTCCATACGCCATGGGTGTAGCCCTAGAAAAGGCAAAAAGACAAAAAAAAAAATTAACAACTCCCATAAAGTTGCATGTTAGTGAGATGGAATGACATCTGGCTAAAACTAAATCTCTGTTCACAATATAAATACAGTTTTGACAGCTTTTGTGTTTGGCATAACTATACCATACCACACATCCTAAGATGACTCAATCCTCTGACCATTTGTCACTATTCATATTACTGCTAAATATCTCATAATACTAATTGGCTTCTATGAGACATAAACAGCATTTATATTTAAATTTACTTCTTATTGGCCATGCAGTTAAATAATACCTGGTATAATTGTAATCATAACCATAACTATAGATCCTAAAATCATGTTTTAGTTAAAGGTGTCATTAAGATGATGATGAAAAGCTTGTATTTAATATATTATCATATAAGTAAAATGCAAAATTAAGAAATATACTGTAGAGAATTCCAAAATCCATGGGAAAACATCTATAGAACTTGGTTTGAAAAATGTTGTAATAAATATAATTTCTATTTTCTTTCTCTCCAACTTTTAACAGACTCTGACCTCTTTAAAGGTATGCACTGCTTTACATCTGTATCCACAATACCTTTTAGTATGATAGCACCAGGTAGATAAATAGACATGGTTTTGTTGTGAGTGATCAGAGGAAAGGTTGAATAAACTTTGGGTTCAAAATACATTTTAGTCTTCTGCAATTGAAATCTGCCTATCTGACCCCTGTTAGGATAGACATAATTCCCTCTGCATTTTAAAACATATAATACATATAGCTATAAATGTCAACCTCTATTCTTTTTCATTAAGATTAGTTATCTTAAAATCCAAATTGCAGGAGCCCTCACTGTGGTGCAGTGGGTGAAGGGTCCACTTTGCGGGGGCTCAGGTCACTGCTGCGGTGTGGGCTGGATCCCCACCAGTGTAATGAGTTAAGGATCCCACATTGCTGTAGCTGTGGTGGGAGTCACAGCTGCAGCTCAGATTCAGTCTCTGGCCTGGGAACTTCCGAATGCCACAGGTGTGGCCAAAATAAAAAATCCAAATAGAGTTTGAGAAAGAACTATCTTGATCCTAATAGAAGTCTTTTAATTCATCAATGCTTTCCTCCCATTGTTTATGCTCATGTGTAGAGCTGGAATTGCAGTGTATGTATACTTACACTTCTTCCTTTACCGTTACTTTGTATACATTTTAATGTTGATAAGTATATAACCCCAATACATGTCATCTTAATATTAACCCTTATTAAAAAACTAAAGTGCATTTATTATAGATAATTTTAAAATGGATAAATAAAATAATGAAATATCACTAATATTCCCACCACGAGGAGAAAACTGTTATTTTGTTTGCTGGTATACCCTTTCAATCTTTTTCTAATGTATACATAGGTAGCATATGTGTTTTGTTCCAAACCAAAAACCAATGGCATGTTCTTTTAGATAGCATATATTTAAAACTCCTAGGGAAGTGCTGGTGTGTAAAGAGCATGGGTAGGATGCTAGAAGGAAACCTAAGATGTGTCCTGCCAACGCACAGCTAAAGTGGCTGCATTGTCCAGAGCTTTGAAGCACCTGTATTTCTGGGGAACCTGTGTGAGGCATGGTAAGAAAAAATCTGGGGTCAGAAGTTGCAAACTAACCCAAAGCCCTAACAACAGGAATTAGGAGAGAAGCAGGAGTTTGTTGCTAGGCAAGCAGCATTCCAGGAGGATACCTCCCAGATAGCATACCCACTGTTCTGCCCCCTCAGTGTGACACATGCCGAGTGTTGTTTTATGAGGATGGCTGGACTCCTTATGCACACAGTCCTCCAAAGTCTGGCATGTGTTCTGCCCATAGACTGTGCCCCTGATCTTCTCATCTTGGTCTGCAGCCCAGATGGAAAAGACAAACAGCTCTGGGTCAGACCTTCAGTAAAGCCCATGTGGGCCCACGGTGAAACTGTGTTGAACATGATCTGTCAAGACCTGGCTGTCACTGGCTTTTCCTATCAATGGCTCCAGAGCTAGGCGTCGGGGGGAGTCTAGACTCAGAGCAGGAAAAGCCATAGTTTCAAGTCTTTTCAGGCATATTTAGGACTAGGGGAGAAATGTTGAGGTGCGAGGAGGGGAGGTAAACAAAGTCTACCATCTCCTCTGGGGAGAAAACAATCAGATTACTAAAGAAATGGCAGTGTGACTTTCTTAAACTGTTAAAAATGGAAAACTTTGGTTCTTGTAGGACTATGACTAATCAGTGTCCCCAAAATGTGTTCTGGAGGACCTGTCCACTCTACCACACAAGTAATCATTTGCCTGACACCCAAGAGGTAACTCGTACCTTTTGTACTTTTTCTGTAAGCACAAGAAAAAGAAACTACCAGTTCTTGAACTCTTATGTGTCTACTTTCTCTTAACCACAAGTTCAGTATCCAAAATATGTACTGAAAATATTCGTTTTACTTCTTGTTTTTATAAAAACACAAGCTTAAAGAAAAATTTCAGGAAGAGTTCAATAAATCTTGTATACCCTCTGATTAGAACTACTAATTGTTAGCATTTTGCCATATTTATCTAGAAAATGAAAAGGGTTTCATAAGTACTCATCAAACTAGTTTGGCAATACAATTTGATCAGAAAAAACAGGTAACTATGTATAGTCTTTATTCACTCTACTATATATAACTATATGTAGTCTTTATTCATTCTACTGTTGTGGGAATATCTATACATTTCATTGCAGAACTATTAGTTATTTGATTATAGAGTAGCATCCTAGACTCTATGGGATGTTAGGTTACATGTGGTATATGCATCTTTGACCTTTTTAAAATCCGTATAAATTCTTAATTCCAAAATACATCTGGCTGTAAGAATTATAGGTGGGGATTATGGGCTATATTTTAGATACTGTGTTGGGCAACTGACTTCTTTTCTCTTTAATCTGCATAGCAATCCCATAAAGAAGTTATTATCTCTGCTTTATAAGTTCAGAGACATTGAAGAACTCTCTCAATATCCCATAGTAAGTGGTAGATCCAGCATTTAAACCTAAGTATATCAGGCTCTCTTTCAGCCCTTTTCACTACACAATACTGCTTCATTTTATGACCCTTATTGTACCCATGAGAACGCTGAGGTTGTGAAATATCCCAAGGTTGCAATGGTAGAAGTAGGGCCAGATTAGAATCTATTGCCTGAGGGAGCCACAGAGGTCTGCGGCTTCCTATGCCTTAGCTCTTGGCATGCTGGAGTGTTATGTAGATTACAAGATCAGTCACTGAAACAGAGATGGAGGTGGCAAAACAAAGGAAATATATATATACATGCTGTCCTTTTACCATTCTAGCTACTCTCAGCATGGTGGGTGACAAGGGTTTTGATTTAGAAGACCTCTACTGTACATAGCTTCCAACCTGACTTTCAGGATTTCCCAGCTGCATGTCCTTGGTCATTTAGTCTCTCAAAGCTTTACTTTCTTTACCTCTAAAGAAAGATAATAGTTGTTCTTAAATTAGGACAAACTTAAATTAGATAGCACAGTACCTATTATATAGTCAGTGCTAATCAATGTAAGACATTATCATTAGCATATCATTTGCTATTCGCCCTGCTACGCTGTGGCAGTGCCAATGTGCATGATTCTCACCCAAATCTGATTTTTCCTTCCTTCAGGTTCCTTTCCTTGTGTATAGTAAATGTCTGTTTGCCTCAGTCATGGTTGTCGATTATAATACTGACCAATTAATCTTCTCCAAATAGCACTTGCAGTGTTAAAGCTGCCCACTCCATCCTGGAATAACCATTGCTTGTCTTTTTGCTTACTTAAATCTTGCATATAATTTAAGGCCCAATTTGAGTCTCACTCTTACCATGAAGCCTTCACGGATTTCCATAGCCCTCAGTAATGTTGCAATCAAATGCATCCCAATAGCATCTGTTCTCTTTGCTACTGCCTGCCACTTAGACTCCATAATATTCTAGTACTTGCCTTGCCTTTTGAATAAATATGGAAATTAGGATTCATGTCTTTGTATTTCTTTGTATCTTTATCAGGGATACATCATGATAGACCCCATGAAAAGGTCAATAAATAAATATTAATAAGTTGAAATCAAGGGCTCTTAATGTGTCTGGCGGTTTTCTCCTGAAAACTTTAAAATTTGAATTGGGACTTTTGAGGCCTCAAGCCAAAGCCAGAAAATACAAGACCTATGTATTACCCTTCTTCGCTCTCCAGGGAAGACTTTATAATTCAACTGTGTCTCTCTCCTGCAATAAACCTAGATGCATCTCAGAAGCTTTTCTGCTGTGGTCAAGGCAAGCTTGGCTAGTGGAGCAAAACTGAAGCACTAGGTATTACATGTCTGCTACTTATCACTTCTTCCTCCCCACTGAACAAAATAGAGGCAGAAGGAGTTAGGTGAAAGCAAAGCCAACCAAGATTAGTGGAGGTTCCTGGAAAGAGTGTAGAAGGGGGTGGTTACTACAGATCTTTCTTGGAGATAGAGAGATGGAGGATGGAACCAAAATGAAATAGGTCTTTTTTCCTAAAGTACAATAAGAAATAAAAATTAGCAAAATAAATGAACAAGAGAAACTCTTGTTTGATAGTCAACCTGAAATTATCTGTCTTGGGGTAGGGATAGGAGGGGAGAGAGAAAGAAGTAAAAAATATGAACAAATGTGAGATCCAAAGTGTTATTGCTGTTGCCATTGTTGTTATTCATAATGTCATTCCTGATATACTTTCTCAGACATACTTTTCAAGGTATTGGATTGCTAAGGGAAATTTGAATTGGTTAAAGGCAGCTGGGTAATTGTGGCTACTAGTTACAGCAGATGTAGTGGTCATGCTAAGGAAACAGAGGAATAAATAAATCCCATATGTAGCCCAGGAGACAGTCTACTATAGTGAAAAAAATAGTGAAGGCTGATAGACCTGGATTTGAATTCCTGCTCTGCTGATCTCTAGAACTGTGAGCACGGGCAAGTGATTAAACTCTTTGAACCTCAGTTTTTCCATATATAAAGAAGTATTTGATAAATTATTTTTGCTGTCCTGGCTTAATGGAAAAATGCTTATTTAATGTCTGTCTTTTTGACCTTGATTAAGTAGAATGGACTGGATTAAGTGTCCCCAAACTTGAGCATTAACATGATGTCATCAGTGGAAACTGACATAATCCATATCAGAAGAGGAGATAGAATTAATTGAGGCATCTCAGTTGTGATGAACACCATTTAGGCTTTTAATGGATTTTTGCTATTTAAATTTTTTCTCTAAGTATGAATGTAACCAGATGGTCAATGATAAAATTCAAATCTCAAGACTTCCCAATATCTATGGATGCCAGCATTTTCTCTGGCATTATCAGCTATCCAGTAAGTCTGAATTAAGAGTTTCACTTCTTTGAAGGGAGGCTGTTTTGCTTTTATTTTAAATTATAACCCCACATCCGGATGTTTCTAGTATACTTCTTTGGAGAGCAATTTTTATGATTAACAAGTTAAATTTTTTTCTTCAACATGAACAGATGGTGCTTTTCAATGTCTTTTAAAAGGTTTTCTGTATCTATTGCACAGCAGAACCTAAAATATGAATTGGCCATTGTATAATTGAAAATATACGGAAAAGGAAAAGTGTATAGTTTAGAGTCTGCGTCAACTCCTGTTCCTTCACGGAGATTTAGTCTCTTCATTTTAGTAACATTCTTGGGATTGCTTGACATTGAAATTTGAGTGAAAACATTTGAGTGTATGTACTTCTTAGAAGCTTGAGATCACCTAAAGTTGAATACATTTTTAATTTTTTTTTATTTCATGTAACCTGTACTTTATAATAAATATTCCAGAATTGTACTTCAGTGTGCTTAATATCACACATTGGTGATTTGACCATGTTTTACAAGATTGCATATAAAAGCTAATGGACATAAACACATTCCATTATACATTCTTTATTATCTCTCTTAAATGATGCATTTTCTACCTCTATAAATTATTGGTTCCCAACCAAGTGAACTTTTAATTAAGGTGATGGCAGATAGTTGGCAAATGGAGGGGCTTGGCTTCTTCCATTTATACTGTTTTATATACATTCCAATGTTATATAGAGGATATACAAATAAAAATAATTTTGTGAGTTGTGGCTGTGGTGCAGCCAAATCTTTTCTGACAATGACACTTAAGAGATATTTGAGGGTAATAATGGGGCATCATTCCCTGTGTTTTCTAAGTCAGGCTCAGGGTCTGGAATCTCCCATTAATAAAAACAACTTCTACCCATCTTCCTTTTTGTTCTCTTTACGTGTCTAGCTGTAAGAGACTGATAGAAAGTACATGATAGAAAAGGAAATAATCTTTTTATTTCTTGTTTAATTTTGTTAGTCAACAGGTACATATTTTCCCTTTATTATAAAACTGTAAGCCCCTAGAAAGCCTGGGAAATTTGAAAGTAGTCCTAGGAAAGAACTTGGGTATGGGACATGAGAAGAGGCATTTGATGGAGATTGATGACAAAAATATTTTACCCACAAGCAGCTAACCCCAGAATGTAGTTAATGTTACCCATTCTTTCAAATCTTTCATGTCCTTCCTAGTTTAAGCTGATACCTCCTTTTTAAAAAATTTTATGTATTTGTTTTATATTTTATTGAAGCATTGGTGATTTACAATATTGTGCTAATTTCTCATATACAACAGAGTGTTTCAGTTATCCATGTACACACATCTATTCTTTTTCAGATTCTTTTCCCATATAGGTTATCATAGAATATTGAGTAGATTTCCTTGGGCTATACAGTATGTCCTCACTGACTATACATTCTGTATGCAGTAGTGTGCATATGCCAATCCTAAACCCGCAGTTCATCCCTCCTCTTGACCTTTCCCCTTTCATAGCCATAAGTTAGTTTTTGAAGTCTGTGAGTCTGTTTCTATTTTGGAAATAGCTTCTTTTGTATAATTTTTTTAAGATTCCAGGTATAAATGATATCATTTGACTTTTGTCTTTCTCTATGACCTACTTCACTTAGTATGATAATCTCTAGGTCCATCCATCATGCTGCAAATGGCATTATATCATTCTTTTTTTATGGCTGGGTAATATTCCATCATATCTTCTTTATCCATTCCTCTGCCAGCAGATGCCTCCCTTCCTTTGAAACTTCTCTAAGGGCTTTATATGTTTGTCTTTCTCTCTCTCCAGGTTATAAACTTCATGGGAACAAGATCCCTGTTTTACAAATCTTTAAAACTCCTGAACCCAACACAGTATGTAGTGAATAGTACTCACTCTAAACATTTGTGAGGTTAATTTTACTGAATTTCTAGGTGGAGTGTCTTACCTTGCATTTGTTGAGTATCTTTGAGTTATTCTGCCTGTGCTTAAGTTTCCTCCCTGGTAATGAGTTAAAAACCCATTTCATCCTTCTGGCCAGTGGAGAAATGGAAAGCATTGTATCCTGGAAAGCTTTGTATCCTGGGAAGCATTGTGTCCTGAGAGCTGATGTTATGGTGGTGATGGGTTTCATTGCTAATAGCAAGAGCTGCATGTAGTGAGTACCTACTATGTGTCAGGCACTGTGCTACAGGTTCATTCTATGACGTGGATAGTTTATACCTCCATTTTAAAGATGAAGAGTGAGGCTTTAAGGAACTAAGTAGTTTACCTAATCTCACAGAATCTGGCAATGTGCAGAGCTAAGAATTAAAGTCAGTTCTATCTGACTTTGATTTCTGTGGCATTAAACATTATCGTATAAGTGCCTTCACACTATGTCTGCCTCCGCACATGCCAGGGAATCATTAAATGCTTACAAAAATCTAGTTCATTAAGTTTCCTGAATACTTGTGAGCTTTTCAGTCATTGCTAACAAAATCTTTTCCCTGTAGGTTGCAAACAGCTTTCACCAGAGGGCTGGTCTCTGCCAGGTTGATAGATATGCTTTCCAGTTTACCATCTCAATTTGAAATTACAATAACAAATAATGGTGGTTAGGATCAGAACAACACCTTCTTAAAGCAGCATTCCCATCATCTCCCACCTTGTACTAAGTATTAAAAACCACTACCAAAAAATGAATATGAAGTTAGTGTCTAGTCAGTTAAAAGTTTGTCCATCAAGGTTATTACTGAAAGGCTATCCTTTGCCAACATCACCTTTGAATTTTCCTAGGACTTAGAATTAAATTGCTAAATACCTCTGAGGATGCTTATACATAATTTTATAATTTCTCTTCTTTTATTTTCTTTTTATTTAATTCAAGTATTTTATCACCCTTTCTTTTAACCTTTTATTTACGAATTAGAATTTAATGCTCAGAGAATTTACCTTTTTTTCACTTCAGACAAGTTCATCATTCTAAGACCTGATAGCCTAAAGATAAAATGTTCTAATCTTAACCAGGAAATGCTTATCTCAGATAACTCTGTAATACCAGACTATAAGGCCACTTGAAAGTAAAATCTTTTTTTTCTTTTTTTTCTTCAAACATTGTCTACAGCAGTGGAATTGTTTGATAAGTATGAAAATAAATATCTGTTCGGGTTTTTGTCTTGATTTGAGGGAAAAAAAAGCACACTCTAAAATGCATATATCATATGTGCTAATAGCTTAGAATCCTCTATGTGTCATCATATTGGTAATGAAGTACTTAAAAAATCCTCTTCAGATTTAGGAGTGCCAAGGTAACATATAATGTTGTACCACAAGAAGTCTCACGGTACTCATGTTTCTGCACAATGCACAATTTGCTGCCAAAAGGAATTAAAATGTCACAGAACACAGGTTCTACAAAGTGAACACAGATCCAGACACAGAGAATTCAGGTTAGAGACAAAGAAAATTTTAGCATCATTCAATTGCTGCTTACCTTCTGCTGAGGGCAATGAAAGAAACAAAGCCTCAGAAGAACTCAGTCACTTAAACTAATGGTATTTTGAATAAGACTATGATTTAAACAAGCTCTTTGAAATAAGAAGTGAAAATCCTAGCACTGATGGTTTGGGTCAAGGATTTGGATTACCTGAATTTTTCCTCCAACCAAACAAGTTGAGGGATAGTGATTACTAAGAGGAGAAATGGAGGAAGGGAGACTGATAAGTGAATAGTAAATGTTCTTTAAAAATTTTGTATAAAATTCTCCTTCAGATGTGTGGTTGTAGTTATACTCAGCAAAACTTTTTGTCATCTAAGAGAGACCTGAGTTAAAGAACCTTTGTAAATTCTATCAAAGATTGATACCTAACTGGGGTTGACTCAGCTGAGTATTACAGTCAAGACTCTGGTGCCCCAAAAGTACAAATCCAGGCACAGCCTTTTTTGTTTCCTTGGAGATTTTTCTCCTTAAGCTTCATTATCTTGCTTAAGGACATGAGGATGAGGGTAGTAACAGTTTCATTTAGTGTCAAGGGTTGCAATCATTCTTTTAGAGTCAATGAGTTCTGTAAACGACCAGCATCCTCTAAGGGCAACCCAGATCTGAAAACCATAACCGCAGTCAATTAAGGCAGAAATTTTAAATATGCACTTTGAAAAGGGTATTTAAAATGAGGCAAAGGAATTCCCATCGTGGCACAGCGGAAACAAATCTGATTAGGAACCATGAGGTTGTGGTTTCGGTCTCTGGCCTCCCTCAGTGGGCTAAGGATCTGGCGTTGCCGTGAGTTGTGGCATAGGTCGCAGTTGCGGCTCGGATCTGGCGTTGCAGTGGCTCTGGCGTAGGCCAGCAGCAACAGCTCTGATTAGACCCCTAGTCTGGGACCCTACATATGCTGCGGTGCAGCCCTAAAAGGACAAAGGACAAAAAAAAAAAAAAAGGGAAGGCAATGATGGAGTACATGTCACATTTTGGAAACTTTAAGTAATCCTGGATGGCATTTTGACCTGTCCCTGTCCACATTATCATTAAAAGCAATCACAATTATAGACCTTCTGTCTTTGTGCCACATCCAGCTGCTTACTTTATTATTTCTTACCATTTGCCTACCTGATTTCTCCATGAGCATCATTATCACTGTTTCAAAGTCTGTCCTGCATAGTAGTTCATACCTGAGGACAGTGCCATTCCCCTGGGTTTGGTCATATTTTTTGGTTGTTGCATTGACTGGGGGAAAGTTATTGCATGAGTAGGGAGAAGCCAGGGATGGTAAGTATCCAACAAAGCCCTGGGGGATGGGTAAAGTAAAGAAGAAAGGAGAGACGACAGAAGTAGCAACGAAATTGTACATCTGTCAGTTAATTAAGGATTGGAAGTCTATCGTCACATTCTGATCTACTTTGGGAAATTCTGCTTATCATTCATCTTAATTTTAGGTTAAAAAAGAAAGAGAGAAACAAAAAGAAACACATTCAATTTTCATTCATTCCATAAAAAATGTGGTTTTTGGTATTGTTTAATTCTATTTACAAAGTCCCCCAGATCAGTATTTTTAAAAATTCATTAAAAGGTTTTGATGTAAGGAAATCTGCTATAAAACTGTTAGAAACCCAGCCTCACACACTACTATCTAGATTTTTGTTAAAAATGTCTACCGGCAAGAACCTCCAGAACCAAAGATGGGCCAAATATCTGAAATCATGTCTATAATTACCTCCAGAAATGATATGATGTAGCAAAATGCAGGAAATGGAAATGGAACTATTTACTTTTAACCTCCTCAACTGGATTTTTAAAAAATGAAGTGCTAAAAGCCTTGGAAGTGAATAACAAGTTATTTGAATTTTTAAAGTTGCATCTTGGAATGTTTTTAAAAACCAAGCCTTGTTACCTACTGTCAGGAGGAGATAATAGGAGACTTTACAAATGTCAAGGCAAAGATCATATCTGGCAACTCTATCTCGAAGTCTGATTTGTAGACCCTTTCTAATTTTTATTGTCCCCAACCTACTTGTGCCCTAACACCTCTAGGATAGTTTGGAGATATGATGACAAATTGTATACTTCAATTGGTTGCAATATGTTGCAGTTTTATTTTTGATGTGTTCTCACATTCCTCATACTGTTACTTATAATTACATCTGGCCCACCAAATGTAGGCTTCTTCAGTTTTTTGTCTCTGTAACTTTAGTATCTAGAACTATGCCTTGCCTTAATAGTAGGTTTTCAATAAACGTTATTTAATAATGAATAAAGTAATGATTCATTTTCTTTAACTTTTCCACAGTAAGTCTAAAGATAGTAAATTATTGGGTTTGGGCCATACTGAATTTTTCTGTGGACTTTCCTCAAAGTCGACCAATGCTAATGAATCAAACATTCTGAACACTTTTAAATATTATAAGGAAAAATACAAATAACAAATACTGTAGAGGATGTGCAGAAAAGGGAATCTTCCTACACTCTAGGTGGGAATGTAAATTGGTACAACCACTGTGGAGAAAAGTATGGAGGTTCCTCAGAAATCCCACTCCTGGGCATATATCTGGACAAAACTATAATTCAAAAAGATGCATGCACCCGTATGTTCATTGCAGCACTATTCGCAATAGCTAAGATGTGGAAACAACCTAAATGTCCCCAAACAGATAAATGTATTAAGGAGATGTGGTAATATACACAATGGAATACTCCTCATCCATAAAAGAGTGAAATAATTCCATTTGTAGCAATACAGATACGATGAGAGATTCTCATATGAAGTGAAATAAGTCAGAAAGAGAAAGACAAATACCATATGATATCACTTATATGTGGAAGTCTAAAATATGGTACAAATGAACCTATCTACAGAACAAAAACAGAACAGATTTGTTGTTGTCAAGAGGGCAGGGGGAAGGAGTGGGATGGTTGGGGAATTTTGGCTTGGTAGATGCAAACTATAGCATTTAGAATGGGTAAGAAATGAAGTCCTACTGTACAGCACAGGGAACTGTATCCAATCTCCTCTGATAGACCATGATGGAAGATAATATAAGAAAGTCAGATATATATGTCTAGGTCACTATGCTATGCAGCAGAAATTTACGCAACATTGTAAATTAACTATAATTTTTAAAAAGATACCAAAAATATTATGGTGAAAAAGGTTAAAATTTAAAATTTTAACCATGCTTATGACCTTAGTTTCCTAGGTGTTCTGCTCTGGAATAAAGGAATGCCATGCAGTACTTATTACTTGGGAAACAGGGTTTGTATCACACCAGTCATTTATGCAGTGAATCATCATCTAAATGATAAGCATCTGCAAGGCAATACACTTATCCTTTCATAGTTTTATAAAGGGAGAAATATACCTTCCAAAAAATTTGGGACAAAGCATCCACGTTTCAGGCTATTTAAGCCCTTAACTTGTGCACCATTTAATTTGCTGAGGATATCACTGACTGACATAAGGAGGTGTTCTGAAATATGTCACCAGGATGCCTGGACACTTTAATGTCTGCGTTTCTATAAGAATTCCCAGTTGGAAGTGATTGATGTTTTGACTGAGCTCTCAGCTCTGCTGGAGGCTACCTCTAACCAACAGACACAGATATGCCAGTTCTGCCTTCTACTGACTTTTTCCTTAGTCATGCTTGGAGTTCTCCTTGTGCAGCCTCATAGGGATTTCTCTCTACCAATAAGTACTTGCCCTCTCTCCTGTGAGCTGTTTTCTCTCTATTCACTCTCACCTACCAAGACTACTACTGCATTATCTTTGTCCCAAGTAATTCATAGTACAATTCTTTTGCTTTAAAAAAAAAAGTCACTTCATAGAATTCTTCTTATTTTCAGCTTGCTTGCTAAAAGCCTTTGAAGTTGGTTATTTTTCTAGGATGTCACTGATTTGGAATTTTTCTAGAAACATCTGTTAGTATAAATTATGCTACATTGGGTTTTTGTCCATTTGAATACCAGAATTCACTGTCATAAGAAAGAAGTTGGGATTAGAAGGAGCTTGATATCCTTCATACTTGAAAAATTTTTTTGCCTAGTTTGCATTTTAAACCCAAATGTATTTTGAAGTAGATTTAACACTTTATAATAAATGGACAGTGGTAGCCCGATAATTTTGGTAGATAACATATAAAATATTCTGAAACATGGTCATAGCATCATAGGGATCATCAATATATAATGATATTAACCTTTAAAACTCCCAGCTCTATAACCCAATACTTTTGTTTCATACGAACAGATATACTTCCTGCTTTCCATAATCTCCAAACCATCTTGTCCTTTCCTAAATTAAGTTGGAAGTATACCTTGGCCCTCACCCTGCTTCTTAACAACTTTATCATTAGAATGTATACACATATACACACACCACACAGAAAGCCAGCTTTCCTCCTAAGAAACTTCATTAACTACTCTGTCTAACTGCATAAGCTTAATTTCCCTTCTATCTCATTGCCTTATGATGTAATATTATCTTGAGCTGTCAACAAGTTATGCATATCTGGAAGCCAAGAGTTCTCTAATGTTTCTAAATAGTCTGAAGTGTCAAGTTATTTTAGAGGCTTTTAGCACTTAGTAAATATTTGGTGATTTTTAAGCATCTAATTGAACCAGATAATTCATCCTATTTGTGAGGCAGTAGGTATTTTATGGAGTCATTAAAGGGAACAGCCTCTTTGTTGATTTACTTACGGCCATTGCAGTGACTGACCCAGAGGAGCTGCAGGCCATCATGGCTAGTTGCTGAGAAGCTAGACAAACCAGATGTACAGCCCAGCCCAAAGGAACACAGACATTTCACAACTGCAGTTTTTGTGTGGGGGTTTCATACTGATTAGCAGAGAAGAGCTAGCAATTCATATTTTATGAATATAAGCCAGCCTCACAACCACACATTGATTTTTGCCTGTAATTTCTGAACAAACGGATTCTAGTCTTTGCTGTGCTACTAAGGGGCAAATATCAGGCTCTAGCATGGTGAACCCATCTTTGAACAAGCAGGGAGTTGATTTAAAAAAAGGAAAAAAAGAACCATCACAATCTTCCTCCAGTTCCCTATAGAAAATATTGATCTATAGCTGATATGTTATATTTTCCCTTTGAAAACATTTTTCATTTCCATGATGACTAGATACAATTTATTTTTTTTATTAGCCAACATAATGAACTGACAGCTTGCTATGTTAAAAGAAGCTACTTATAGTATTAGCTCTGTATTCTTGGGCAAGTTGCTTAATTTCTCTCATTTTTAAGGACTTCATATAAAGTATGGAGTTCTGGAAGATAGCAAGGAGTAATAAAGGACGAATTGCAAGTGAAAGGGGAGGGAATTATGATTTTTCCTCAACTTTCATCATTGAACATTGTTCCTCTTTTAGATCCTTTCATAGTCCTTTGTGCTGTTCTCTTTTGCCTTCTCTGTAGACTTTACATTGGTGAGGCCAGGGACAAAGTTATTTCTCAAACAATGCTCTAGTTCCAGTTTCTAGCACAGTATCTGACAAATGAATTGATATTATATAATATGTACCATTATACATATATAGTGTATATTTGTGTTAAGTATACAATTACTGTACTTGCCAGCTGTCCTTACAAACAAATATAACCTCCTATTTTGGTGCATATCCTTTTTTATAAAATCTAATTGCAAGATTGTATCCCCTTCTAGAATCCATTAATGTCATTGATAACCTCATGTACCTGATGCCACAACAATCTTTTCAGCGAACAGATCAAGAACCCTGGTTGTTGGAACAGAAGAGTTTTCATCAGGGCTGTTGTTCCTAGGAAAAATGGCACATGATGCCAGGGTTTAGTTTTTGCTAGGATTTTTCGTTTCCATAGTTTCACTTGTGCTTTGACACTTTCTTTGAGCGTGTGTGTGTGTGTGTGTGTGTGTGTGTGCGCGCGCGCATGTGTGTGTGTATGTATGTATATATGTATATATATATATATATATATATATATATAGTCATTAAGGTGAATGGTAGTGTCTTTGGGATTTACCAGTTATGATAATGTTATCCAGCCCATATTTTGTGGGCTGTCATGATATCATTGGCTCTCCCATAGATTTGTCAGTTGATCTGATAACCTTACTCATTTGAGGAGCAGTTGGCTTATCCATAACATTGTTAGTATTCAAATTATTTTTTTTAGGAAAGATGGTTAAGGAGCCCAAAATCTGGATATTATTCAATTAAACTCAACCTACTTTTTGAAAATTCTAGAGAAAAGAACGGGGATGCTGTAGCTTTGCTGAGGATGAGAAAATTCCTGAGTTACGACTAAGAGTGAGTAACTCTCACTACAGTCTCTTCAGGAAATCTTTGTCTTCTCATGTAGAAAAGGTATAAGGGATGCAGGATTTTATGGCTTTCTAAGCTTACAGTTCTCATTGGGTTATCCTTCCAAGGTTTTGGTAAATGTGTTAGTTTTATGCTGCTATAACGAATTACCACAAAATTAATGATTCAAAACAACCCAGTCTTATTCTCTTAACTTTCCTGAGAACAGAGTTCAGAAACAAGGGATAAAAGTCAGTGATAGCCAAGCTGCATTCTTTCTGGAGGTTCCAGGAGAGGCTCTGTTTTCAGTTTCTAGAATGTACTTTAATTCCTTGGTTTGTGGTCCCTTCCTCCATAATCAAAACACACTACTATAATTTCTGTTTCCATGATTACATCCCCTTTTCTGACTCTGATTCTTCTGTTTCCCTTTTACAAGTACTCTTGTGAATACGTTGGACTCACCTGGGTAATCCAAAAAAAAAAAAAAGAGATATTTTTTTCCCATCTCCACCATCTTAATCACATCTACAAAGTCCCTTGTGCCATGTAAAGTAATATATTCAAAGGTTCTGGGGATTAGTGCATCTTTGCAGGGGGCAGAAAGGGTGGCATTCTATTTACCATGGTGAAATAGATCTAAGTGAATATTTCTACAAATGCCAATCAGACAAGATTTAAGTTTGGAAACAAAAATCATAGCATATCTTTTTCTCTTGGTGGCTTACTTAAAGCCTTTACTTTCCCACATAAAATGCCATCTATATATTGCAGCTGCTTATTATCAGTCTCTTTAATTAAGCTCCTATCTTTACTCAAATGTGAAGGATAATCATTTGTTAGCTTAAGTTAGATCTCTGATCTAATGGAAATTACCTTGTGACGCTGTAAAGGGAGTAAGGCAGTTTAAAATGTGAGGCTATGCGTATGAAATGCATAGTCTTACGTATGAAATACTTACCTATGAAATTCTGGCTTATTATAGCTGACTAAAAAACAATAAAAATTAGGAAGGAACTAAATATAATGCAACTTAACCTTCAAGATACAATGTGAAAGCTTTCTACTTGTTTCTGACCTCCCTATGAAGAACTAGGCACTGCTTCTGCTTCCACTTCTGCTTTGCTTTGACAGCATCATGATAACATCATGAGCTTAACTCTCTTATACCATTTACCATATGGAAATTTGTCACTCATTACCACTCATTCACCACATTCGTATATCTATTTGTTTACTTGACTGTCTCCCAAACTATCTGTAAAATCAATGAAGGCAAGCATTCTGTTTTATTTTTCTTAGTACTAATGCCACCTAGAACAGTGTCTGACACATGGCTGTTGTTTTATTGATGCTTTTTGAGGGAATGTGTTCTTTTGAAGGTCTGTTCAGCATCTCTTTGCTAGCTAACTTGCAACATTAACTGAGGAGCACAATGATGAGACTGGTTGGAAAGAAATGAATCAATAGAAATCTACTTCCATCCCTGGGAAGGCAAATCTGAGTACACGCCCCTACTAATGATGGGTCAGTGACATTATTTATCAGCACAAAGCATATTCCGTATCATGATTAGGCACATATGGTGCAGATTCAGGAGTACTGATGAAGACCAGTAAGTAGGCCTTCAAAGGAGTAAGATACAGCATATGCATTTTAGTGAAAAATTAAAATACTGTATTAACTGAGTAGAAATTAGATCTTAAATGAAAAAATTGGAAATATGAAGTTTTAAAGCTAGGCTTAGGGCATATGAACTTAATAATTGTCTATCCCACCAGGAATATTTAAACTTAGTCATATTCCCTTTCGACTTGATTTAATGCAAGTTTAAAAATAACATGTTTTAAATATATTTTTAAGCTTTATTAAGGTATAATTTATATACACAAATTGCATATATTTAATATATATGCATTTTGGACATATGCAAAAAATATCAGCACAATCGAGCTACTAAGCATATCCATAACCTTCAAAATTTTTCTTTTGTTCTTTTGTGTGTGTATATTTTTTAGTAAGGACACAACATGAAATCTATCCTTTGAGCATATTTTAAGGTGTGTGATGCCATATTGTTAATGAGAGGTCCCATGTTGTGCTCTAGGACTTATTCATCTGGCATAACTGACACTTCATATCTATTAAGCAATAACTCCCCATATCCCCCTCCCCAACTTCCTGGTAACTACCATTCTATTGTCTACTTCTAAGAGTTTGCCAATTTTAGATACCTAATACAAGTGGAATCATGCAGTATTTATCCTTATGTGGCTTGTCTTATTTCATTTAGCATGGCATCGTCTAGGTTCATCTATGTTGTGGCATGTGACAGAATTTCCTTCTTTTTTAAGGCTGAAAAATACTCCATCATATGTATATACCACATTTTCTTTACCCATTCACTTGTTGATGGACATTGGGTTGTTTACATATTGTGGCTATTGTGAAAAAGTAATGATGAAATGAACATGAGGGTGCAGATGCATCTTCCTCTTCCAGATCCTATTTTCTTTTCTACTTAATAACTGCTTTCACCACATTGGTTTTTAGCAACTATCTTATAGTTTCTTCAAGCTTCACTGTAGCTTCCTAGAGGCTTAAACACACACAAAAAAAACCTTTTAAATTTGTTACTGATAGTGGTCCCTGACCTTCCAGAATCTGTGTGATGGAGTATGAGAGTATTTTAGGCACTCTATTTTTTTTTTTTTAGACACTCTATTTTTAATGGCTCTCCAGAACACCCTGGGAGATGCTTTCTAGAAGTCCTGAGAACACCACAGTCAGTGATTTCCAGTACTGTTTCAGCATCAGAATTGCTTGTGGTGTTTTATAAAAATAAGAATCTGTGAACTCATCTGAAATCCTTATATGAGAAGGCTGGAAAATGTTCTGATTAGTTTTCAATAGTCCTACAGGAAATTCTAAACTAAAGCCAGTGTTGGAAACAAGGATAACTTTAAGCATGAGTGATTGTTCTGAAATTGAGGGAAGAGTGTGAAGAGGCAGGTCTGAAGTAGAGGGCACTCTAGCTACTATCCTCACAAAACTATTTCCCACACAGTTATCAACAGTGATTGTCCACAAAATCTGTAGTATAGCCAATGCCAGTGAGTTTTTCAAGATAATAATTAAAAGAAATAATGAAAGTAATGAACCTAGAATTTTTTTCCTCTTAATAGATTCTGAATAAATATTAGTGTGTGCTTTCTTTTTTTTTTGTTTCTTTGATTTTTTTTTCCTTTGTCAGCTCAGGTCTGGAAGTTGTAATAGACTCTTTTGTTTTCCCCTGAAGGAAGAGGAGTGGTACTAACAATCTGAGCTGAGTACATTTATATTCTGTCACATTATAAAAAGGAAGGGTCAAAGCAGTTGCTATTATGAGGTAGGGACATATGTATGTGAGTGTGTGTGTGTGTAAATAAATTATATATGTATGTGTGTGTGTGTGTGTATAATGAACATGTTTTTAGCTATATGTAAATATACACAAAGATACACATATATTTACCCATCCATCTATAAGGTATTTCACTCTATCATTGTCAACAACCTTTGTGAATTTCTTGGGTAGTGGTTCAGAAGTGATCAGTAGGAATTATAGTCAAACAGACGTTTTTCTCATAAGAAAAAAAGGCATTCTTATGTCATTCTCTCGGAACCTATTAGTCTAGAGGGAAAGGAACTGTAACAGGCTTATTCAGAAATAAGTTGGAATAACTTAGGCTTTACTTTCTCTAGGTCGCTCTTTAAAGTCCTTGCTGAGATGGAAATGAGAGGAAGAGATTTTTTTGTTTTTACCTCTGACTTTTCTGACTATTCTCATCTTGCTTCAGAGGCTCCTCTTTTCTTTTTCCATCTACCCTGCTGTTCCCAGGTCTTGATAAACTTCATCCATTTTCCTTGGGTGACATAGTTTACATTATGCTTGAAATGATGTTAATGACTTACAGATCTCTCCGTTAACCTTGATGGCATGTATTTACCCCATACTTCACATGTATAAAATTGATCTTAGTATATTTCTATCAAAACCCAATATGTCTTCAATTCCCCAAGCTATAAACTGAGAAAGCTTCTAACCTTCCTCCTGCTCTTTGTCTCTCATACCCAAATTTCATATATTCTGCTTGCATTTTTTGTTTTGTTTTGCTTTTGCCATGCCCACAGCATGTGGAAGTTGTGGGGCCAGAAATAGAACCTGCACCATTGCAGTAACTGCAGCCACAGCATTGAAGACAACAGATCCTTAACCACCCTAGCCACCAGGGAACTCTTCTGCTTTCTTAAGTGAGGAAGTTAGCTGTTCCCTTCTCTCCTTTTCCTCTCCTGTTGCCTTGGTTTACACACACACAGCACCTCTCAAGGAAATATGTCAATAGTGTCTTTAAGATTCTGCCTATTTCCTGACTTACAGTCTGCCCTCTGTTGCTCAGGGTGATCTTTCTAAAACATAAGTCTAACTGTGAGATTCTCCTGGACTCTCCTCAAAAGCTTAAGTTATTTCCATTGTTCATACAATAAAATTTCAAATTCTTTAATTTGGCATATGAAACCTACAAATTTGGGGTTCTTTCTTTAAATCCCTCCAGATTTGTGTCTTTCCTTGATATTCCCTGAACCTAAAACTTTAGGTATTCTGAATTGTGCACATTCTCAGGTACCTGGGGCTGTTTCACATTCCCAGACCTCTGTGTATCACGCTGTTCCCTTAGCTTGTGGTACCCACCATGCCTTTTCCTGATCGTCTGAAGAGCATTTTCTCACCTTCCAGAGTCATTTTATGGCCACCTTCTCCACAATGCCTTTTCATAAGACCTATCCTCCAGCAGAATTGAGTAGTTCCATCTTTGTGCTGACACTTACACCATATTTTTTTCCACAAAGTGATAGACTGCCTGCATATAGTGGAAGTGCTCCATGTAGTCAAGTCTTGGTGCTCTGATTAGGCGTATGATTCTTTCTTCTTTAATGTCTTGATCTGGAACTATGCGTTTCCACCAGCATTTTTCCAAAAATGTATTTTCTACTAAATTCAGGGGAATATTCCAAAATATTCTGAGTATTCTGCTTTAGGAGAAACCCAAAATATCAAATTCAAGTTCACAGAATAGATAAATTAGGTGCTGGTTATTTAGGTTTGTTACCAAATAATGACTCTGCCTGCTTGGCACCTATCATGTCAAACACTGGTGCCAGGCACTGGAGTTCAAAAGTTGGGAGTGCATAGTTCTCCCCCAACCCCTCTGGCCTTGGAGAGTATGGTCTAGAAGAAAGAAGAGAAGAAATTTGTTATACACAATGATTTATTACAGGGTTTCTCTTAGCAGCAATTTTATCAGGATGACTTTATGTTATCTTTTGATTTGTACAGCATCTTTTCTGCATGCTTGTATATCAGATTCTTAAAATATGTCAAACTTATAGATTCCATAGAAGCACTATTCCAAAGTGAGGAAGGAGCTTTGTTCCCCATTTTGATTATATAAGGTTTAAGCTTTCAGAGTTCGCCAGAGCCACACTGATTTAAAAAATGGCATGAAACAGAACAATCTTAACCTTGTCAACTTGCCTGTGACACATGAGGACACTAAAAGCCTCAGCCATCATATCCAGCTATTTGTTGGGTGCTGCCCACTGCATCTGAAATCCTAAAATTAGGACAAGCCTCTTACTGAGCAGGAGGCAGCACTGCAGGCACCACAGGTTACTCACTAGCCATTGCCTGATGGCTATTTCCATCCCATGAAGCCTAGGAGAGAAATGAGACTTCTGTGACTTGGAAGTCCAGTTCTGTAGAACACGCACTGTGGCCAGATCAGAGTGAAGCTGGGTGCAGAGAAACTGTAATCTCTCGGCAGTTATAACAAATGGCAAAGTGGAAACCTAAATGTATGGTTTTGTTTTCCCCTGCTCTTAGTTGATAGGATTTCTCCGAGATATGCAGTTTTCTGTGTCCCATCATTTAGGGAGTATTCATCACATGCTGGCGTGGCATCTTAATTAATTCACTTCCATCAGGGCCTGGTCCCCAGATCTAGACTGTGAAAGAGCATAGTACTCCCAGATATGACCCTATTCAATTACGCAATAAGCATTTACTGCCACTCTATGCCAGGCACTTTGCTAGTAAATGGCCCTCATAGGCATTTCTTCTCTGAGATATCAGATACCTCCCTGAGCTCCTTTCTTAGTGAGATCTTTCTGTGAACAAACCAGACAAGTCTAGGTCAGAGGTCTATGTCCCCTTGACCCAACACTGTGCTGAGCCTGATACATCTCTGTTTTTTCAAGTGTCTGCAGCTTTGACACCCTCCTTGATTCCCCTCCAAAGCCCTCCTCCTCCTCCTCCTCCTCGTGGTCTAGGGAAGTTTTAGTCATGGAGGTAGGAAGCTTTGAAACTTTAAGTTCTTCTAAATCTACAGAGAGTTCTATTTCTCTAGCTGAGTGAGAGAGACTTTTAAAACACAGAAGCCAAAAATGGCATCCTTGTATGTTTGCTTTGGTGTCATGCCTTACTTGAGGCAATGAATATGAAATGACTTGGCGGACTGGTTGGAGCAAAGGCCAAGGAACATTAGAAAATGTGTATAAAAAGGCTTGTTTATTTATTTAAAATATTTTCTACTCTTGCAAATTGCTTGTCGAGCCTAGATTTTGAACAAGAGATTTGATAGCCAAATTGGATATTGTATTTAGGCCAGGAACAGACCTAACAAAACCTCCCTGCTCTGTGCAAGCCTAGCAGATTTTCAGTTAACAGATAGTCATATGTCTCTATTCCATAATCATTATTGGACAAGGCACTTACAACTTTTTTTTTATTTACTCCCTTGCTCTTATGCATCCACATTTTAAGGAGTTTTCAGTGCCAGAGAATTCTTGCCGTCAGTATTAGTCCTGAAGACACCTATATCTCTTCCTATTAACTATTAATATCATTATGACTGTGCTTATCATGTTTCTCTAACTCCCTGCATTTCTGGTCCTCTCTAAAATTTGACTTGGTTCAAATGCCTTCTTTCTTTAATAATGTGGATGTTGTTTAATCTTAGGAACCAAAGGCAAACCGAGAGAGAAAATCTGCCTTATAAAAGCATGGCAAATATTTTGGTCCATGTACCTTCCAAAACTTGAACCCTGGGGTTCCAACATGACTCAGGTAACCTTCTTAAAGTAGTAAGGGAAAACAATGCCCCCAGTTCATCATGGCTCACTCTCTGCTACAAGCAAAAAGAGCCCCTATTCCGACTTCTGGTTAATCCTCAAAGACCAATAGAGAAGTAACTTCAAACACCTCCAGCGTGCATTCAAAATGGAGTCCACAAGTTCTCTGAGACTGCAGAGGATAGAAGTAAAGGTGGATTCTGGTAGAAGTTGGATTTTGTTTCTTGCATGCCTGTCACTATACTGAGACTCCCTTGAGGGCAGGAAGTGGCTACTATTCACCTTTAAACTCATACCTCCTAACTAGAAGCAAGGTATCTGACAATAGGGTGTATTCAGTAAATGTTTGTTTATCTAGGCTGGGCTCAGTCAATGTACATATGTAAAAACATTATTCATTTAATCATCAAATCTTTACTAAATGCCTATGACGTAGTAAATGTGTTAGGTCCTAGGGATAGCAGGAGAACTCAGGTATGGCCCTTGCCTTTGAAAATGTTATAATCTAAAGAGGCAGATACAGTGCAGTAAAAAGAATGTTAACTTTTGAGTCAAGATTTGAACTGTTTCTGCCACTTATCAGCTGGGTCACCTTGGACATGTCACAGTTTCTTTGGGTCACAGTCCCTCACTTAAAAACTGGTGTCCTGACTACTTCATAGGATGGTGATGAAGATTAAATGAAACTGTATAAGATTATCTCTAATCTCACACCCACCCCATTCCTTCATCACCACCTTGTAACTAAACAGAGCAAGAAAGAGATTCCATCACCCACATGGGAGTAGCGTGGCTGTGAAGTTGAGTGATCCGGGCACATACAGCCAGTGAGTGACAAGCAAAGACTCCAGCTGGCATCTGCAAAATCATAGTGATTTCCATTCCTTATCTCACACCTCCCAGGAGTCTGACTCTGTGAAAAAGTAGTCACCTTCCTTCAATGTAATCTCGCTCATACGAATTCTACCTCCCAGGTGAAGACTTTCTCCAAGCCCCCTTTTACATGACAGACTGAGACTCTCTTTGGTGTTGTCTTTGTCTCCTTCCATGGGCTTGTGGACTTTTTTTTTTTTTAATGGTTTGGAATGGACAGATCTATGCTTGGTCAGGCTCAGGTTCTGAGAGCAAATCACCTTGACTTTGATGATGACAACTCCTGTTTCAGTGTGCCCAGAAAACTAGAGCAATGGGAGCTCCCACAGGAGGAGAGTGCAGAACAGGTATTTCTCACATGGGATTGATTGAAATTTGAGATTACTCAGACTACCATCACTCAGGACCTCTACAGAAAACTGATTTTTAGAAGGAGTGGTATGTTGATTAATCATTTCCTCAACCTTTTGCTCCTCTCCCCTGTTGATCATGCCTGCTTAGCATATTTTTTGCTGCTGAGAAAGTGGGCAGGCAGCTGCTGTAGCCTGGAGCAGATTCTAAGGTTGCTCCTTGGGGGGTTGGAAAAGGAAGACTTGTGAAGCAGAGGATTTAAAAAAAAAAAAAATGTGTTTGTTTCCTTCCCCCTGGAGAGGCTGAGCAATCAGTCCTGGGCTTTTCTTTTCTAAACTGTTTATGCTTAGGAAGGAAACCATTTAATCAATGTGTGAAAGTGGATTTTTTTTTCCTAAGTGGTTTTGGCTTTGGTGGCTAATTTACATATATGTTTATAGGAGATTTGCAAATTGATTTGGGTGCTTTGTTCAGTGCAGCCTGCCCCACACTAGTCGTGTTGCTGGGGTGCTTTTGTTAATAGAAAATGCTTAATTTGACACTGGTGACTGCTTATCACATTTAAAAAGTGGCAGAGGGAGTTTCGGTGGTGGCTCAGTGGTAACGAACCAGACTAGTATCCTTTTCCATGATGATGTGGGTTCGATCCCTGGCCTTTCTAAGTGGGTTAAGCATCCATCGTTGCCATGAGCTGTGGTGCAGGTCACAGATGTGGCTCGGATCCCATATGACTGTGGCTGTGGCGTAGGCCTGTAGCTGCAGCTCCGATTTGACCCCTAGCCTGGGAGCTTCCATATGCCACAGGTGCGGCCCTAAAGAGACTGAAAGAAAAAAGAAAAAAAACGGCAGAAGATTATGTGTTTATTTGGCTACATTTGGAGGTTTGGATGATTGAAATTTGCCATTTTCTTCAAGATGCTTAGTGTCCAGACACCCTTCCCTGAGGGGGGCACTCTAAATCACTGAGTTGCACAGTCTAAGGGAGATACGGCAGAAGGGCATTCTTGGGCTCTGCAGGTCCAGGTATGGGTGTAATGAAAGGGTTTGTTCTCTGTTATAAGTTTATCTGTTAGGGTCGCTCCTTCCTTTCAATGCCATACCCTAGAGCAGAGATGAAAACGGGCTTCATTTCAAGTGCCATATTGGCCCTTATAGAAATCTCTCCTGGGAAGGATTCTAAGACCATATCCAGACTTCGTAGAGATGCATGCCTTGACTGATTAGCAGTATGTGCCGTGGATGCAGCACAAGTCAAGGGTGCTTCCACCCTGATTGTCATCCCCATTGGGCTGTAAAGTTTTATAATTAAATGTAGCCGCCTGACAGGAATAATAGAGAAGGGTCTATTAAGTTGTGTGTGTGTGTGTGTGTGTGTGTGTGTGTGTATTAGGGTAGCTTTAGCCACTGTCAAGCCACTTTAAAAGATCTTTAGGCAGGTTTTCCTTCGAGTATTCCAAATGTGGTTGGTCAACTTGTCCTGGAAGATTATTTCTGTGTATAAATAATTCACTCCCCAATATATTGAATTTTCATGTCTCCGTGCTTTTGCTTAAGCTATCTCCTCTATCTAAAAATGCTGTCCTTTCTTCATTTGGGAAAATTCTTCTTGCTGTTTATGGGCTACTCCTCAGATGCTGTCTCCTCTTCTCTAAAGCTTTCCCTGACCTTCTCAGGCAGGATGAATGGCTCTCTTTTCCATCTCTCCAAAGCAATCTGTTGAGTCTCTGTTACCACGCCTGCCACATTACCCTGTAATTACTTGTCCACGTGCCAGGATCTAGCCTAGAATATTAGACATATGTTTGTAGGCTTGAAGTGGATTAGGCGTTGTTCAGAAAAACTAGTTCCCTACTTAAAGCTGTTACACTCCTAAAGTATATTTAGAGATAATACAGTGGGTGCGAGTAGGATGGCAGTGGTGACTGAGAGGATAGAGGGAGGGAGAGAGTAAAGAAAAGAGAAAGAAACACTTAGTACAGGGTCAGCAGAGAAACCAGGAAAACTGTGAGTGATCAAGAAAGGACATTTATAGAAAGGACAAGGAAACAAATCTAATGCAAGTCAGTGTATGTATAGATTCTGCCTCTCGTCAGAGTTGACTCTGTCCTGGGTGGGCACATTCAGGAGACTCAAGGCTTTTTTGTGAGTATCTGACAGGAATAGTAAATTCTTGCCTGGTCAGAGGAGAATTAGGTGAGGGATCAGATAAGCTGGAAAGCATACATCCCTTCTGAAGGCTTTCAAATTCTGTTTTAAAAATACTGTGCCCATCAAAGCAGACATGTGCATTGGGAGAATTGAGCTGTAACCTTTGGAACTCTGCTGCCTATGACAATCAGTTGTCAACAGGATTGTGTAGAAGTGACTAACCTGAGCATTGCATTGGTCTCCACTCTCTTGAAGAGAATACCCCCTTCCTAGGTAGTGGTCACTTCCCTTAAAATCACTTGAAATTTTATAGTTTATAAAGAAATTTCACCTGCTTTCTTTCAATGAAGGCTTACCGAAAGAGATCTTCTTTTTATATAAAAAAAGTAAGGACATAGAACTTTCTCCATTTTAAACATGGAGTAACTCGGAGAGATTCAGTGAGTGGTTCAAGGCAGCAGAAAACATACGGCTGAATCCTCTTTAAACCTGGAACCTCGCGCAAGTCCCATGTTCTTTTATTTGAACTTCCACACCTCTTTTGCTGTATTTCTTTTACCATATTCATTATTTACTGCATTTTCTTAATTTCCCATGTCCCTGCTATATCTCTTTTCAGTAGACTCCCTAAGTTCCTTGAAATTCTTACCTGTTTCCTTTATGTAAGACTGCATGGTGCTAGCACAGTGTCTTGTTCTTTGCAGGTATACAATATGCATGTTAGTTTAATGAGTAAATAATGAGTGAATGAAAGAATGTGGAGATTAAGGAATGAGAGTAATAGTAAAATTAATAATCATATAATGATGCCATTTTAGATGGTTCCCATTCTCTAGGACAAATTAATGTTAATGAGTGAATGAATAAAAGCGTGTAGAGATTAGAGAATGAGAGAAATAATAAAATTAATAATCATATAGTGATGCCATTTTAGATGATTTCCATTTTCTAGGACAAATTAATGTGTGTTAAAGGGTGGAGGAAAGCCCATCTGAGATATCCATTTCACTGAGGAGACATTATGAGGGAAGAGAAGGAAAAGATAGGGAGCTGTGTTGAGGAAAATTGTCAGACTTTCCTAAATAGAAAATGCCCAATAGAAAGAGCAGCCTTAGAAAAGGTCTGAATGGCAAGACCTGGCACTGGGTCAGAAGCATTAGAAGAATGTAATTGGATCATCCATTATATTGAAGACTATTTTTTAAAAGGAATTATGAACTTTTGCATCCACATAAACAGCCAGGCCTGAAAAACTAAAGGTCAGCTACAAAGTGTGATAAAAGGGTCCGCATTTAAAAGGTACAGTTCTTTAAATGGCCAGGTGAATCTTGAGCCATTGTGAACTGGCTCCTGAGCTTCTTAGGAAAGAAGGACTAGGAAGTAGGGATTTGGGGCTCAGGGTGGGGTTGTCTGTTTGCTCATGAAAGGAAGGGAAAGAGGCAGAAAGGAACTGGTATTTTTAAACCCCTTCTAGGTGCCAGTTACTACGCTAGTAGTATGAATGGGAAGTGTTCAAATGACAGGAAACTGAAATTCAGAAAGATATAGTACTCTCAGAAATGACACAGCCTGTGTGGCAGGGTCAGGCTCATGAATAAACAGCTCACGCTCCATCTTATTTCTCGGATTCTTCTGCCCATGCTGATCCCCTTTCTCCTTTCTCACCTGACCCTTTCACCAAGCCATTTTATTGATATTTAGGTCCTCAGCTTAGATTACAACCCCTGGAAATAATTCTCTGACCCTCCAGCCTGAGAAAGGTCCCCAATGTCTTGTTCCTTTACAGTCTTTGCTGCTATGAGATACCATAGAGTGTATTTTTCATATTGAATTGCAGTTACTTGTTTATGTCTTTGTCTCCTTATAAACTGTGAGCTCTTTAAAGCATGGACTACATTATTTTACATTTTTGCGCCTAGCACATGGTATAGTGCACGGCACATAGTAGATAGTCAATAAATACATCCTGAATGGATAAATAATTGAATGTTCTTCCTGACTCAAAGCTTACGCCTTTTCTGCTCTTACTATTTACATCTCCCCCAGTTCCTCCCTTCTTGGCTAAGCCATTTTCCATTTGGCTTAGGAGGGAATTCTCTTTAATGTTTTCATTTTTCTTATTTGACTTTTGTATCTCCTGTGAAGTGTTTTGGATTAGAGGCTAAAACACAATATTCTAGGATACTAGCTACTGTGCCAAGCTGCCAGTAGACTGGCAAATGAAAAGAAGGCAGAATTTGGTTTGTTGTTATTTCTAACAGAGTTGTCCTTTATGTTTCTTTTACAGACACCATTAGATGATTCATCAGATAAGTTTCTTTACCAGTCAAACCTGCAAGTACAGTGCACACATGAGGTGGTTTCCTGGCAGGAGATAGAGGGGAATGTGATTAATGGTGTGAATGAAAGTACCAGTAAGATAGCTCTCTATTTTAAACAGTAGAAAATCCTAGCCTATACACATAAAATACATTCTACTTACAAATGAAGCTCTTATGTCAATTGTCAGAACCTTACTTTATAAGGGCAAGTCAATCAACAGATACTTAATGAGCTTTCTCTGCTTTTGTGCTGGGACCTACTGAGGGTCAAGTTGGGTGGTGACAGAAACAAGGAAACATTGATTGTGGGCCACTCTATTATTGTAAGGATATGATTAACATGTAAAACAATTAACACAGCAAGAAAGCATATTGTTTAATGCTAACTCATGAGTCAGGACAATAAATATAAAAGGATTTAAAAGAAGGTTGAAGTTCATTTGTTTTTCTCATTCAAATGTTTATTGATTTCTGATTGTGTGCAAAACATTGTTAAGGGGGGTGGGCAGCACTGAGATTAATGCAAGTTTCTGCTACCGGTGTGTTCAGACTACGTCTGGCACATGACAGTGATGTGAGAGACAGGAATGCCAGAGAAGCACATGGATGGCTCTGTCTGAGAAGGTGGGGAGGCCACATAGAGGGGATGACCTTTGATCCAAGACTTTAAATCGAGAGCAGTGATTTGCACTTTTCTCAAGAAGAAAGTAGCCCCTTGATTTATTTTTCAACCTTGCCTCTACTCCTCTTGACTGTGCTGATACATAACTGTTATCCTTAGCAATGAATGTTAAATTGTACAGGGCTGGGGAGGAGGATGAGATGAAAGGTATTTCACTAGAAATATCACATTTTATGGAAGAAACTTGTTGAATAGAAAGAGAGAAGGAAAATATTTGCTTGATGTCATTTCTTTATATTCTATTGTGATTGCCACTTATTACCTCTGCAAATTATTTGTAATCTAGCATTCTTTTCCTTCAATCTTCTAGTATTATTTGTACTTTACTGAATTTTTTTAGAATTTATTTTAATGTTATTCAGTATCATTTGTGATTTTATGCATTTATATCCTCCTATTGGATTGGGGAATTTTGAGAGCAAGAATTACATTTTGTACTTTTTTTCAGGGGAAGAAGTAGAAAGCAACTGATAGTTATTTCATGCATATTATATTACTTATATGTGGTACTTTATTTAGTCCTTTCAAAAATTCTTTGAAGTATTTTGTATTCACCCATTTCACGGATGAGCAAACTTAAGCTACGGAAAGACTGAATGTCTTGCCCAAGGACATACAGATAAATAGTAAGTGCCGGAGATGTGATTCAGACCTCTGGCTATTTGCCTTCTCTCCTCTTTCTACTAATTCACATAATGTTAGTTTTACAATAGAGAGAGTCCATGAATATGTAAGTATGACTGGGTCACTTGGCTGTATCATACAAATTGACAGAACAATGTAAATCAACTATAATGGAAAAAATAAAACATAAATAAATAAAATGTATAGAGTGTATTTTTATAAAAGGCAACAGCCTGTCTAGTTCTCTTTATTTAAGGCTGCTGTCTCATTCACTCATTAGTTCATAAAATATCCTGCCACATGCCAAAAGTTTGGGATTTTAAAAGTAAAAGACAAGCATTGCTTTCATGGGAGTTACCATTTAGTAGAAATAAGGTATCATGAGACAATTGGGAATGTTCTTAATTCACGTCTTTTAGTGACCTGAAAATTCTCATCAGGTCCACAATGTCCTATTTTAAACAAATCTTTGAGAAGAAATTTCAAAGTAATTGTTTTCAAAAAGTCACAGTTAATCCAATTAATCACCTTTCCAGACCCCTAATCTCTTTCAGGCCAGAGGTCCTCCTATCAGAAGCTGACTTGCACTTTTCTATATGCAAATAGTAGCAATTAGTTTTTTTTTCTCTGGGTGACTGTAATCTCACTGCTATTTCTAAATTTAGCCCTTAAGGGTATACACATTTTTAAAACCTTCTTTAAGTTAGTAGCTTCAGATACTGGGTAAATAACAACATGGTTTATTGGTGCACACTTTCAGTTTGAACAAACAAAATGCCAGTGAGCAACAGGTTCGTGCAATGGGTCAGAGTTTCATTTCTTCTAGACAAAATACAATGTGAAAGAACAATCTCCAATTTAGAGTGGGATTATTGCATGTTGAGATGGTAAGAAGTACCATTCCTGATGGATGAGGAGGCAAAGAAGAGTTGGACTGATTTTTATAATGGAGTCTGGGTAAAGTCTGAAGACTCAAGAAAATGCATACTGATTTAGTTTGAAAAGTGCCCACGATTTTAAGCTTTTGCTTACTTTTCATAGATAGCCTCCTTAAATCTATAGTATATTACATATTTAGGTATGCAATAAGAATTCCTTCCCTTCTTCATAGACTCCCCTCATCTATACAATTTGCTCATGTTCCCTCTCATAAGAAAAATATCCATACCAGTTATCCTTCTATTTAAATTTCTCCTTGAGGACTCACTGTATACCAAACACTGGACTAGTCTTTTGCTTAATCTTGTGTTACTTTAATCTCATTTCTTATTTCCTCAGGAACTCTGTTTAATCAATCAACTTCTTTCACATCTTAATGCTGCCTTTTCTAATAGGACCTTCCTTTTTTAAAACAGAAACACACTTTCTATTTTAATTTTGCTTCTTCTAGCCTCTTCCTACCTTCCCTGCTCCCTTCCCTCACCTTCAATTTATGCCTCACCTCACAAGCAGCCTGCTTGTGCTGCCAACATTTTTTTCCTAGAACCTTGTTTTTATTAAAGTTATCAGTGGCTTCATGGGTGCCAATCTCATCTCACTTCAGCCTTCTTATAACATTTGAATTTCTTGACATTCCTCCCCTGTAGAAATTCTCTCTTTTCTTGACTTGTGACAACACATACATTTGTTTCTCCTATAACTGTTCCTTTTCAGTCTTCTTCTCAGATTAGTTGTCTCTACCTTTCCCTTATCTAAGAAGAACAGTAGGAAGGCCAGTGTAGAGAAGGAGCAAAAGGAAGCTGAGAGGAAATAGAGGTTAGGAGAGGCAGAACCTGGATGGCTACATCAGGGACATTGGTCTCCAACCTTAGAGAAGCAGAAAGCCATTGAAAAGTCTGACGCAGGAGTGTAAGGTGGTCTGATATACAATTTAGAGTAGAAGCAGGAAAGCATGAAGGTGACTAGTCATGAGAAAGGGTAAGCTTATAGCTTGGATCAGAATAGTAGCAATAAAAATAAAAATAAGCAAATACATTCAAGATATATTTAGGATATAGGTGATGGATTGTATGTGAAAGATAAGAGAGAGGTAATTTAGAGTTTGAACAGCTTGCCAGATGGCAGGGCTATCTACTGAGGAATGAGGAAATTGGGGATGTATCAATAGGAAGGAAGGAAGGAAGTGAAGCTGGTGGTTAAAGGGTACCCTGCTTGGCCTCCTCATATCTCTGTATCTTCCATGCTAATGAAACCCAATGGTCATGGTTCCCTAATAGCTTTCCCAGTGTAGAGGTGCCACGACCTTTTCACAGCCCTCATTCTCCTTGACATCATTGTACATATTTCACAGGATGAAATATGTGACAGCTCTTTAAATATTGAGAGAACTGTTATTTGAAGGAAGGACTAGAATGACTTTGTGTGGACCTAGAGAGGAGAATGAGGAGCTCTGGGAAGACAGATTTTAGCTAAGCATAAATAAAGAATTTGGTAATGATTAACGAAAAGGAACATGTCAGGAAATGGGAGCAAGGTTCTCGTGGTAAGAATTGTTTATGCAATCCTCTGTGACCATTTCGTGGAGATTAGGATAGAGAAGATTTATCCATTGGATGGGGGAGGACCTGGAAGGGGGTGACCAAATGACCACTAGGGTCTGTTTTAGCCCTTAGATTCTGTGGTTCTATGAAACTTCCATATTCTTCTTCCCCCATTGCAGCAAATACAGGAAGTTCTGAGTAACTGTAGTCTCAAGAATCTCTCCTGGGCGCTGACTGCTTATTCATTCAGAATTTTGTCATTTCTTTGAGTGCATGCATGAGAGCACAATTTATTCAGAACAGTCACTCAGCAGTAAGACACCGAGAATGCATTAATGAAGCTACAGTAATTGAGGATTTTACCCAAGTGTAACTCTCAACCCTAACTCATGCATAATTCTTCAGTACGGATCGTGCCTTTCTTAGCTAGCATCCGAGTGGCCGTCTTGGAAGAGCTGCATGTTTTAATTATGTGAGAAGATGTTTCTTGTTTTGGTGATCCAAACAAGGGAATTGTTTGCGTCTAGAAATACAGATGAGTTTTGAATACCAGGATGCTTTGGGAGATGGAGGAAAATGATATTCCCCTCCTCAGACATTTTACTGACTATCCAGCTACACTGTCTCCAGGATGTCAGCTACGTATATAAGGAATAATGCATTTTGTTTTTAAACTATTGCTTGCATTACCAATATTCGCATTGAAATAACTCCTCTGTTAATAAAGATAGTAAAGAGTTACATTCAATATCCACGGTTAATAGGCTGAATTTTTCTCATGGAGCAGCCTGGGCAGATTCTTGTGATCTCTGGGAAGTAGCTGGAGTTTCAAGGGTGAGAGTGCATTGCTGTTTCCAACTGAAAATAGGACAGGCTTGTGAGTTCCTCCGAAGACAATTTTATTCTCAGTCACTCTCTGAGATTGTTCAAGGCATCATGGTTGCTATGAATTTTTAGTCCCAGATGGACTGATAGTTTATGAGAGTGGGACCCATGGTTATCATGTTCATCATTGTATCTTGTGCATCTGACAAAGCGTCTGTCATGTGAGAGGCACTCAACAACTGTTTGTGGAAGGAAGAAAGACTGTCAGAGGAATACTGGGATATGGTCTAATAGCAAGTTAAGCAAGAATAGAATGGATACCTAAACCTTGTCCATCATGGAAAATAGCAGTCATGTTCATGAACAGGGATGGGTACCAGATTTGTATAATAATAAATGTCAAGTGGCAGACTCAAATTCCAGGAGCAAATTCTCTGTTTACGTCAGTAGCAGTTAATATGGGGCAGGTAAGTGATTGGTTAGTTGAAGCTCAGACCTCATGAATAAGCCTCTCTGGTTGTTTGAAAGACTTAGCTAGCCCTTTTAAGTCATCAGCTGACACGGCAATGGAAACTCAAGAATTGTTCTAGGTATATGCATGGGGAGATTTAAAAATAAAGTAGGCAATTTATCGCTGTCCTCACAAGGCTGAATCTTCTCAATGAGAGAAACATCTTGTATGAAAAAATGAGAGAAATATGTGATGAGTGTCAAGGTGAGTGGTATTTTACAACAAAGGGATTCTTGTGGGATGTGGAGAGCCGTACAGGATTCGTGGGTGGGTAGGATTTATTGTAGGCTTTACAATACATGATTTGAACTTGCCTCAACAATGAGGAATGGGAAAGCATTTTTAGGCAGGAGTCAGACATGGAGGCAGGAATGCTTAAATCATACTGAGGGTCCATGTGACCAAATTTCAAGATGGCTCACATTAGAATTTCCCTTGAGTGCAAGTGATTCAATTTCTGAACAAAGATTTAGTCTCACTGGGGAATGGTTTGCTGTGTAATAAAACAAACAGGGATTAGGTGGACATGTTTGCCTTTGCTGAGCTGTAAGTCCAGCTGCTGCCAAGAGTAGAAAGATTGGTAGTGCTGCTAGGCTTTACTTATGTTAGTTTATTTAATCATCTAGAACTTGAGAACTTTTTTCTAGGAACTTCTCGTATATTAGTTGGTATTTTACACTTTTTGGTTTTGGCTGCAGCCCAAGCTGCTGCAGTGACAATGCCAGATGCTTAACCCCCTGTGCCATAAGAGAACTCCAGACTTGCTTTAAATTTATTCTTTAATTCAACAACTATAGTACTAATATCTTTCCAGTCTTGCGGATAAGGAAACTGAGACTCAGAGAGGTTGGAAAGAAGTAAAAAGAAAGGGAAGAGAAGGGAAGGGAAGGGAAGAGAGAGGGAAGGAGAAAGGAAAAGAAAAGAATTTGACTACAGTCGCAGAGCTAGAAAGCACCTACTTATAACACAGGGTTTATATTGAGGAATAACAGGAGATTGAGGGAGGCAGTGATTTGATTCCAGAGTCTGATTGAGAAGTCTGGGTTTTTTCCATAGTGTGTGGGTGGTTGTCGAAGACATTTCTGTCTCTAATGCCATGTGGAAACTAGGCTGGAACCCAATTCACCTCATCCTGTCAACACATAAGCGATGGCTAGGCTAATCCCTAGAGCTGTGAGTCTGTAGCAAACTAGGTCAATGGGATTCCCCATCTCCTGGGGCTGATGGGGCCAATCACAGGCCTCCAGTATGGACACACTACATTGCAGTTGCTCGTTCACTGATTCCTGAAAGCATCTTGAAATGAGAGAGGTCACCTAACTCCCACTCCGATCAAATTCTCTGTTAGTATTCAGGCAGCTGGCTTTACTTCCCTGTCTGCTAAGAGTCCACAGGTGACCAAACTTCAGGATGGCTCACATTGGTATTTCCCATGAGTACAGAGGATTCAGTTTTTGAGCAAAGATTTCATTGAACTGGGGGACAATTTGATGTGTGAAAGGAGACTGGGGGTTTTCAGTGGCCTCGTTTGCCCTTGCTCAACTTGAGAAGTGTTGCTAATGTCGTTGGCAGAAGAAAGGTTTATCCTACTGGACTGGTTTTCTATAGTCCCAAAGACCTAGCGCAGTACTTGATGCATAGTGACACTAAATAAATATTTCTTTAATAAAGGAGAGACATATAAATTGGAATTAATGACTTGTGTCTGACTCTAAAATGTCTGAGTTGAGAGCAATTTTGTTGATGTTGGAACAAGTTTGAATAAGACAAATAAGAAATTGTTCAGCTGCTTCCCTCATGAATCTTACTGTCACCTAGGAAGAACAGGGGCAGTCCACCAATTCTCTAGTGAGAAATATTATTGATAAAGAAACTGCCCTTTTCACTTTGTACTATCTCTTTAGGGTAAAAGACCCTGATGTTCCTTGAATCACTCTTACCTTTCAAAATAGCCATGGTGTCTTTCTGTAGCCTCCAGAAAGATGGTGTGGTTCAGTGAGGAAGTAAGTGGGTTATTCAAAGCCCTTTAAAATTATAGGCTTTTGGACGTTCTCGTTGTGGCCCAGTGGGTTAGGAACCCAACATGGTGTCCTTGAGGATGCGGGTTCGATCCCTGGCCTTGCTCAGTGGATTAAAGATCTGGCATTGCCAAAAGCCAAAGTGTAGGTCACAGATGCGGTGGCAGTGAAGTTCTGATTCAACTCCTAGCCCTGGAACTATGCCAGTGAGGCCGTAAAAAGAAAAAAGAAAACTAAATCATGGGTTTTACGGAGACCTACATGCAAAGCTCTGCTCCTCTGATTATAATGTGATATAAGGAAAGTAAATGGCCACTCTGGACCTCAAATTCTTTACCTATAAAACTGAATTATTGATACCTTCATAGCTGGATTCTTATGGTGATTAATGAGGAAATTGTGTAAACCACCTCACACATAGTAGGTGCAAAATAAATCTCATTTCCTGTCTTCTTTCCTCTTGCCAAATGAATAGTTTGTACAATTAAGCAATAAGTTCAGCTCTGCTAAATTTGGTCTGTGTGGAGAATCTAACACTGAGTTACTATGACAACTTACTTTTTTTTCTGGAAAGGAATTTTCTCTAGGATTGGTACTTTTTAAAATGAAATTGCTCTATTAAAAAGCTACCAAATATCGGCCACTTTTTTTTTCAACTTCCGCCTATGATTCAGTTATCTTCAAGTATTTTCACTTAGTTTTACTGTACAAAGGTTTTTTTTTTTTTCCAGTAAACGTACCTGGCATAACATAAACTGTGCTTTATTCCATTTGTTTTAAAATTATTTTCTTAAATATACTGGCTTATACTGAAGCATTCTAAACACGGACTCCTTTTTGAAACGTCTGAGATCGTAGAAGATCAGGGCCATTTAGTTCTCTCTTAATCAAGGATAGCTCACACATTGCACAAATTCTGGTACTTCACGCATCCATGCTCAGTGGCACTCATTGCTAATAGTCCAGTTTTCCCCTCAGAGCCCTTCTGAACACAGCAGTATAAAAAGCAGCTATCCAGGAGTTCCCGTTGTGGTGCAGTGGAAACGAATCTGACTGGTATCCATGAGGATGCAGCTTCAATCCCTGACCTCGCTCAGTGGGTTGGGGATCCTGCATTGCTGTGAGCTGTGGTGTAGGCTGCAAATGCGGCTCGGATCTGGCATTTCTGTGACTATGGCATAGGCTGGTGCTGTAGCTCTGATTCGACCCCTAGCCCTGAAACTTCCATATGCTGTGGGAATGGCCCTGGTTAAAAAAAAAAAGGGGGAAGAAAAGAAAGCAGCTATCCATAAGTTGGTGTTAACATATAAGTTCATACCCATTTACTTTTCATGGATTAAATCATGAGTGAGGTTCAGATGCCTATCAAGGTTGTTTGATATTCTTCCTGAAATTATATAATTTATACATTCCTTGGGTTAACAATGCCTCCCCTCCAAAGAGCTCTTTGAAAGTATTTTTACCCCATAGAATTGGCAATGCCTTGACCCTCTGAGATTAGGTACAGTTTATCAGCCCTGACTTAAAGGAGAAAGATCAGGGCAAGGAATGAGGTATAAGAGGAAGCAGCTACAGCTGCAGGTTTGCTGCAGGTGGGCTTGCCCTTGATTCAAAAGGTGAGTATAGACCTGTGTTTGTATTTTAGGTCAAAAAATTAAAGTTGAGCTATCAATTCTATTAAGTCAGTGCTTCCCAAACTTAGTTTACTTACCACCTTTATGATTTTTGATTACTTCTTTAGTATCTGAAGTATTATTTAATAGTTTTATTTATTGTGCTTCAATTTTAATTACAGTTTATTTAAGCACAATATTTTATTGCTCTCTTGTGATAAGCTTCTACATTTTTAACATCATAAAATGTGACTATACACATCAAAATCAGCCTATGGAATTAAATTCTGACTAGAAACCTTGAGTGTTAATAACTCTAAGAAGCTAGTTCCTCTCTCTGTAATAAAACATGCATGTATGTGTTTTAGTGGTCAGAACCAGAAACTGCTACTTTTTGAGAGATCAAAACTTCCCCCAATATCTGGAAGGCAAAGTTTTTCTCTAAAGAAGATAATTCTCTGTTTCTTTTGCAGAATTGTGAATTTTTTAATAAAAAGAGAACTAGCTTCTTAGTCACTGAGACCTTACATATATATTATATTTATAAGCACAAAATGAGCCTTGCTTATGAGCTTCCCCACAAAAATTGAAAAGAAGTTTTCCAGCGAGTTGATTCTGTGAGTTTATATCTTATTGCTCTAAGCCTCCATCCATAATAGGTAGAATATACGTGAGTGTATAGATAAATATATACACATACATGTATATATGTAAATGTGTATAATTATATATGTGAATTAAATAGACATAAATTTGCTGGAAAGACTAATAAACATTTCTCTGTGAGCCAGAAATGGAACAGAAACATATAGCTACAAGTGGGGGTTGAAGCCATAAACCTCCTGGACTCCAAGTTGGGCAGGGTTATGATTCCACTGCATTAATAGGAACATTGCTCACCACATGTAGCAAGGGACCAGAGCCAGGGCCACTATAGTAATATCATATATTCGTACAACATTGAAACCGAACTATCTGGAGTTCCCGTTGTGGCTCAGCAGTTTAAGAATCATGGATACTGACTAGTATCCATGAGGATGTGGGTTTGATCCCTGGCCTTGCTTGCTCAGTGGGTTAAAGGCTCCAGTGTTGCCCTGAGCTGTCAATTGCAGATTTGCCTCAGATCTCACGTTGCTGTGGCTGTGGTGTAGGCCAGCAGCTGTAGCTCTGATTCACACCCTAGCCCTGGAACTTCCATATGCTGCAGGTGCAGCCCTAAAAAGAAGAAAAGGAAAAAAAAAAAAAAGAAACTGAACTATCTACACTATCTATAAATACACACAACAGTATGCAGTATGCATGGAGCTCATCAGAGTGCCATTGAAAAAAGGCAAACACAAAAGAGCACACACTGTATGATTCTATTTTCCTAAAGTACAAAAATGGGTACAATTAATACATTAATCAATATAATAGTTACTGCTGAGGTGAAGCAACTGGATGGCAGCAGAAAGGGGGATCTCTGAGGTTGATGTAATGTTCTATTTATTTCTCTGGGTGCTGCTTGTGTGAGATATTTTGTTTCTAGGTATCAGAATAAAACCACCAGAGAGAGAAGGATGAGTACCCTCCCAGGAACCGTAATTAGATGAATAGTGAATTTCTGTCAACTACAATAGATGCCCAAAAGTCAATGGTATAACATTTTTAAAGTCCTGAAACAACATAGCTGTCATTTTTTGAAAATTTTATCTAGCTTAGTCATCAATAACGGTTAAGGGTTAAAAAAAAAAAAGTAGACATTTTCTGACATTTCAAGTAGACTAGCCAGAGACTCTGGCTGAAAGGGTTCATAAACAGATGGATTTATCTTAAATTAAAAAAATATTAAAACGTATTTGTAATTAAATACTGACTATAAAACATAACATTATATATAAGCAAAATATGGAACTAATATTTAAACCCCAAAACTCCAAAAGTAGAACTAATATTTAGACAAAAAGCAAAACAAAAACTTTGCCTATCTCCCAGATATGTAAAACTATTTAAAAGATAATTAGAATATTGTAAGTCTTGAGTTTTTCAAGAAAGGATAGAGATACTGAATAATTTTAATTTTCTTAAAATACAAAACGAAATATGCAAGTTAAAATTTAAGGAACTGATGACCTAGCAGTTTCATGTCTAGATATATACCTAGGGGAAACTCTCATATGTCTATGCAAGAATACACATCTAACACATTATTTATAATAATGAAAAGCTTAAAGCAACTTTTAGAAAAATACATAAAATTATATTATTTGTGTATGATGGTGTACTATAACAGTTAAAATGAAAGAGCCAGATCTATGTCTATCAAAATATACAAATTAAAAATAAATTTTATTGATATATAGTTGATTTACAGTGGTATGTTCCAGGTATACAGCAAAGTGATTAAGATTTATTTATTTTCAGATTCTTCTCTACTATTATTACAAGATATTGAACATAGTTCCCTGTGCTATACAGTAGGTTCTTGTTGTTTATTTTATATGTAATAGTATGTATCTGTTAATTGCAGTCTCCTAATTTATCCTTCCTGCCTCCACTCCCATCCCCAACCTTTGTCTTTGGAAACCAGAAGTTCGCTTTCTATGTCTGAGTCTATTTCATAATAAGTTCCTTTGTATCATGCTTTAAGATTCCACTTGTAAGTGATATATATATTTGTCTTTGTCTGCCTTACTTCACTTGGTGTGATAATCTCTAGGTCCATCTGTGTTGCTGCAAATGGCATTATTTCATCCATTTTTATGGCTGAGTAATATTCCTGTGTGTGTGTGTGTGTGTGTGTGTGTGTGTGTGTGTGTGTGTGTGTGTATGTATGTGAGTACACTCAACATCTTCTTTATTCATTCATCTTTTAGTGGACACTTAGGTTGCTTCCTTGTCTTGGCTATTGTAAACAGTGCTGCTTAGAATATTGGGGTATATGTCTCTTTTTTTTTTCCTGGCCTTATTGAAATATTACTGACTTTGCAAATATATGCAGTCTTAAGGTGGACCATGCAGTGATCTGATACATGTATATATTAAAAATAATTACCACAATAAAGTTAGTTAACATCTCCATCTCCACATGTAATTAATATTTTTGCGATGATACTGTTTATTCTTTTAGCAACTTTGATGTATAATATAGTATTTTAGTTATTTATTTAGTTAAAGTATAGTTGCTTTATCATATTTTATCTTTTCTGGTTGTATGCCCAGGAATGAGATTGCTGGATCAAATGGTGATTCTGTTTTTAGTTTGTCTTTTCCATAGTGGTTAAACCAAGTTATAATCCCACCATCAGTGTAGGAGGGTTCTCTTTTCTCCACACCCTTGCCAGCATTTTTAATTTGTAGACATTTAATAATAGCTATTCTGATTGGTGTGAGGTGATACCTCATTGTAGTTTTGGTGTACACTTCTCTGATAATTAGCAATGTTGAGCATCTTTTCATATTCTTTTTGGCCATCTGTATGTGTTCTTGGGAGAAATGTCTGTGTCTTCTGCCCATTTTTTTTTATTGCGTTCTTTGTCTATTTGTTTTTTGATATTGAGCTGTATGAGCTGTTTGTATATCTTGGACATTAAACCCTCGTCCATGACATATTTGCAAATATTTTATCCCATTCCATAGGTTTTTTTGTTTAGTTTATAACTTTCTTGGTTGTGTAAAAGTTTATAAGTTTGATTAGTTTCCTTTTGTTTATTTTTTGCTTTTATTTATTTTGCCTTGGGAGACCAATTTAAGAAAGTATTGCTGTGCTTTATGTTAGATAATGTTTTGCCTATGTGCACTTCTAGGAGTTTTAGATTATCATGTCCTATACTTAAGTCTTGAAGGCATAGTGAGTTTTTATTTTTGCATATGGTATGAGAGAGTGCTCTAACTTCATTGATTTCCATGTGACTGTCCAGTTTTCTCGGTACCAGTTGTCTTTTCTCTATTATAAAATATGCAAGTATTTTTATGTTGTGAAAACATATATGGTATAATGACATTTATGCAAACATTTTAAAATCGCTCAAAAATAGTGTGTACATGTGTTAAAGATTCAGAAACATGAATTGGATACACATCATATTCATGATATACATTGTTTCTTAAGAGGTGAAGACAACTATTTATAAAACATAACTTGAAACAATGTCAAAATGTTAACATTTTAAAATTATAGGGCGTGGGTACCTTGGGGTGTTCTTTATTCTTTGGATTTTTCTTTATTTTTTAATTTGAAGAATTAAATAGCTTTTTACGTGAAAATTGATATTATTTAATCCAAATAAGTATTACCAAAACAATCCCATTGGATATTGGGAAACACTATAGAGCACTGCAGAAAAATCATAGAAATCTACGAACATGAGAGTCTGGTTGCTGAACAGCTAAAACTAATTGGTTAGAACTAGAAGGGTCCAGTTTTTGAGAGATCAATATTTTCTCCAAAGTCTGGAAGATAAAGCATTTCTCTAAAGACAATTTTCTGTATCCCTTGCAGAAACAAAGAAAAACAATAATTTATGGTTTCAACTACTGTTTTTTTTAAAAAAAAAGCCTTATTGGAGCATAATTGATTTACAGTGTATTAGTTTCAGGTGTACAGCAAAGTGAATCAGTCATACATATAAATATATCCATTATTTTTTCTCATATAGGTTATTATAAACTCATGAGTAGATTTCCCAGAACTCTTCAGTAAGTTGCTGTTAATCATCTCTTTACACAGTGGTATGCATATGTTATTCCCACCCTCCCAATTTCCACCCTTAGTGGTTTCCCCTAGGGTGACTACTGTCTTTTAATGTAAACCTTTCCCCTGAGACATTATTTTAAACTTTATATTATATCATCTAATCATACTGTCTTCCTTTTCCTCATTAATTTCTTATCCCTGTTACATCAAAAGGTAGTCAGCGATCAGATATTTTAATTCAATAAAAAAGACATCCAGGGTTATGGAAATTCAATGTTTTCCAGAGATCAGTAAGTCTGTAGGGTCCAAATCCCTCATCATGAGTCCCTAAGAGGTAGGGAGAGGTGTGAATTTGCAGTTCTTGTTTTCTTCCTAGAAATGTTAATACTATCAAGTAAGATAATCAATATATTTGTGTATTTGTTTTGTTCTATGTGTTATTGGTCAGTGATAGTTACATAAAAGAACTGTCATTCTTTTTTAAAACAAAGTATGTTTCATATATGTTATTTAATTTAATAGACACACATTCTGGATATACAGCCCTTATCAAATTTTTGATTTGCAAATATTTTCTCCTGTCCTGTGAATTGTCCATTTACTTTTTTGGTGGTGTCCTTTAAAGCTCAAAAGGTTTTAATTGTGATGATATCCAGTTTTCCTTTTTTATTTTGTTGTTTTAGCTTTGGTGTTACATTTAAGAGACTGCTTCCTAGTCCAGGGTCATAAAGATTTACTCCTATGTTTTTTCCTAAGAATTATGTAGTTATAGATCTGACATTGAGGTCTATTTAAGTTAATTTTGGGGGGTGGTGTGAGGTAGATATCTAACTTCATTCTTTGCACCTGCATATATAGCTGTCCCAGCACCATTTGTTGAAAATCTTTATTTCCCTATTAAATTGTCTTGGAAAACTTATTGAAAATCAATTGACTGTAAATACAATGGTTTATTTATTAACTTTCAGGTCAGGTCTGCTCTATTTATTTCTATGTCTCTCCTTATGCTAGTACCACACTGCCTTGATTAATGTAGCTTTGAGGTAAGTTTGGAAATCAGGAAATGTGAGACCTGCAACTGTAGGTTCCTTTTGTAGACTGACCTTTCTGGGTTCCTTGCATGACTACATGAATTTTAGGATCAGCTTATCAATTTTTGAAATAGAGGGAGAAAAAGGCAAGTGGAATTTTGAAAGGAATCATATTGAATTTATATATCATTTGGGGGAGTTTATCATCCAGATAGTATTGAGTGTCAGTCCATAAACATGAATGTTTTTTCATTTAGTTAGATCTTCTTTAATTTCTTTGTATTGTTTTGAAGTTTCAATATATGTCTTGTACTTCTTTGAATGAATTTATTCCTAAGTGTTTTATTATGTTTGGTGCTATTGTAAATGGATTCTTTTTAGATTTCATTTTAGATTGTTTATTGTTAGTGTATAATATATAGTTGATTTTTGTATATTGAGCTTGTATCCTGCAAACTTGCTGAATTTGTTTATTAATTCAATGAATTTTTTGTGTGGATCCCTTATGATTTTCCATGTAATACATGTCATCTGCAAATAGAGAGAGATTTACTTCTTCTTTTTCAATCTGATTGCCTTATATTTCATTTTCTTTCCTAATAATCCTGTCCAGATTTTCAGTATAGTGTTAGAAGTGGTGAGAACAGACATCCTTATCTTATTCTTGATCTTATAGGTAACATATCAAATAGAAAAAAGAAGTAGAGAGGAAGAAAAACATTCATTCATTTAAAAATAAGGTTAGAACAAGGTTAAGAGTGTGGACTTTGGAGTAAGAATTTTTGTATTTGAATCTAGAGTTCATATCTTGGCTCTAGAGGCCAGTATTATGTAGTGATTTAGATGTAATAGGAATTTTAGATTTTGGATTTTATTTTATATAATGAGAAGAAGTTGGTCTAAAATAAATGAATGACACCCTGTTTCATGTTTTATTGCTGAACTGCAAACTACTCCAAAATTTAATTGCTTAACGCAACAGCTATTTTAACTCTTACTGTTCTGTGGGTTAATTAGTTTCAGCTGGAAAGTTTTTTGACTGGTCTCATTTGGGGTTTCATGCTATTGAAGAGAGAGCTGGGCTAGACTTATGTGAAGGGTCAATTCAGATCCCAGACAATCTGGCCTCACTTCATCTCCATGAAGTTCTTCTCAGAACCTCTTTCCACTTATTTCTCCACATGATCTCTCCAGATGGGCTCTCCACCAGACATCTTATATAATGGCTTAGGGCTCCCTAAAGCACAAAATTGAAAGTTATCCTTCCTTCTTTTAAAGATTCTTTTTTAATTCAGTTTTATTGAGAAGTAGTTGACATACATCACTGTGTCAGTTTAAGGTATACAGCATGGTGGGTTGATTTACATATATTGTGAAATGATTACAGCAATAGGATAGTTAACATCCTCAAATTATAGAGATTCAATAAAGTGAAAAAAAATTCTCCTTGTGATTAGAATTCTTAGGATCTACTCTCTTAACAACTTTCCTATATATCTTACAGCTGTTAATTATGTTGATTGTGCTGTACATTGCATCCCTAGTACTTATAACTGGAAGTTTGTACTTTTTAATTTTTAAATTTTTTAGTTTATGGTCATGCCCATGGCATAAGAAGGTTCCCAGACCAGGGATTGTGTCCAAGCCACAGCTGCAACCTAATGCTGCAACTGCAGCAATGCCAGATCCTTTAATCCCTGAGTGCTGGGCCAGGGATTAAACCTACATCTCCACAGCAACCTGAGCCACAGCAGTTGGATTCGTGACCCACTGTGCCACAACAGGAACTTCTGGAAGTTTATACTTTTTGACCATCTTCCTCCAACTAACTCCCTTGTCCCCACCTCCTACCACTGGTAACCAGAAATCTGATCTTTTTGCCTATGAATCTAGTGAGGTTTTTAATTATTAAATTCCACATATATATGAAATCATAAAGTATATGTCTTTCTCTGTCTGACTTATTTCACTTAGGGTGATACCTTTAAGGTCTACCCATGTTGTTGCAAAATGGTAGCATTTTCCCATTTTTATGGCTGAATAATATTCTATTGGCTATATATATACAACTTCTTTGTCCATCCGTCCACTGAAGGACACTTAGGTTGCTTCCATCTCTTGGATATTGTAAATAATGCTGCCATGAACATGGGGGTGCAGATACTTTTTGAGTTAGTGCTTTCATTTCCTTTGGCCATGTTCCCAGAAGTAGAACTGCTGACTCATACGATAGTGACTGTACCAATTTACAGTCCCACCAGTATTGTAAAACAATCCCTTTTCTCTATGTCCTCATGAGCATTTGTTGTCTCTTGTCTTTTAGAAGATGGCTATTCTAATAGGTGTGAGGTAATATCTCCTAGTGATTTTGATGTGCATTTTCCTAATGACTATTGTTATAAGCGTCTTTTTATGTGCTTGTTTACCATTCGTGTGCCTTCTTTGGAAAAAATTCTATTCAGTTCCTTTGCTCAATTTTCAGTTGAGTTATTTGGTTTTTTTGCTGTTGAGTTGAGTGAGTTCTTTATATATTTTGGATATTAGCCTCTTATCAGATATATGGTTTGCAAATATTTTTCCCATTCTGATGCTGTATTTTCACTTTATTGATTTTTTTGTTGTTCTGTGCAAAAGGTTTTTAGTTTGATGCAATCTGACTTGTTTATTTTTATTTTGTTGCTTAGGCTTTATGTGTGATTTCCGAAAAATCATTACCAAGACCCATGTCTGGGAGCTTTTTTCCTGTGTTTCCTAGGAGTTTCCTAATTTCAGGTCTCACATTTAAGTTTTTAATTCATTTAAAGTTAATTTTGGGAGTGGTGTAGTCGGATATCCTACTACCAGTCTTGTACATGTTAACATCAAGTTTTTCAAGTACCATTTATTAAAGGGACTGTCTTTTCTCCACTGAGTGCTCTTGGCTCCCTTGTCAAATATTAATAGACTGTATTGTCATGCCTTCTGAAGGCCTGGAACTGGCACAGTGTTACTTCTGTTGCATTTTATTAGTTAGAGGCCAGCCCAGCATTACTGTGGGAAGAGACTAAACAAGGGCATGAACATTAGAAGTTGTGATTCATCGGGAGAGTTTTAGAGCCTGACTACTGTAGTCTGCCCTCTGTCCCCAAAAGTTCTATATCCCTCCCATGTTCAAAATACCCTTTCCTCCAACCCCAAAGTCTGAACTCTGATCCAATTAAAGCATCAGACTCAGGCTTAAAATCCAAGTTCTCATCATCTCAGTCCACTATAGGTACAGATAAGACACCAGAAAATCTGAAGATCTATGAACCAAGGACACAAGTTATAATTTCCCCACATACCCAACATAAAATGGTAAGACAGAGATAGCTTTACCACAATAGACACTGGAATAGACACAACAGAGCTGGGAAGGTGCATAGCATTCACTGACTTCTAATAATTCTGAAATCAAGCTAGGAAATCACCAGTTCATTGTTTCGGGGGCAGATAATGCATGTTGATAAGAGACAGTTGTATTCTTCGGGAGTAGTTCTCTTCAGGTCTTATCTCTATTATCTGGACTCCTGGATCTATCTTTGGGATTATCATTCATAAATAATGGCTTATGTTTATAGCTAAGTTGCTTTCTTATCCTCTTTTTGCCTGTAAGATGTCTCTGTTCCTTTCAGTCTAAGCTCATATAATTCTTTTAAACACTTTGTGGTCTTCCTGGATATCAGATTATAAATGTGCTTTATAAGACAGAACCATAAATCTCTGAAATAGGCTCCTTTCAACTTTGGGCTCAGAGTTGCTATGGGACAATATCCTTAAGAGCCTTAGAAGCTGTTTATTCTAGTCAAGAAAGTCTACCAGGAATGGCCTCAGATTTTTCTGAGGTTTAATTGTTTTCATCTAACTTCTTTTCTAAGGCCATGTTTTATTGACAGTGGATTTGTTTTTATTTTATTTTATTTTATTTTTTTGTCTGAAGCCATTATTTTGAGAGCCTTGCTGGCTGCTGAACTAAGACACACTTTTCTTTTACAACCTACCAAGTTCTGGATTGGTAATATCTCTTCTAGGTTTGTTTGAAAAGTGAACATTTCTTTCTTCGGTTGATTGTTATTAGTACCTATTAATACAAAGTTTAAAACAAAAATGTTGTCACTTTCAGTATTCTTCCTGGAGATCTCTTTAGCCAAATGGTTAAGTTCACTTGTTATGTTTTCTATTTTTCATGTTAATGCAAGAGATGATGTCAGATCATAAATTTCTACTTTAATATAGCACATACAGCCCTTTCTCCACCCTCCAATAACAGTGTCTTCCTCTTCCTTTCAGACTTCATAAATAATCTCTCATAAGTCCTTCTAGTTTCTACTTGCCACACAGTTCCAAAGCCAGTGTTGTATATTAAGTTTTTGTTTTGAAAGGATCCACTTCCACATATTGATTCCTATTTTATTTTTTTGTTGCTAGGTAATAAGACATGCCAAAATTTAGTGGTTTAAGGCAATGCCTTATTATATCTCATTGTTCTGTGAGTTAGGTAGGCTCAGCTGGGAAATTATTCTGTGGTCTTGCTTGAGGTCACTTAAGTGGTTGTACTAAGATGGCATTCAGAGTTTAACTCATCTGGGTGTTTTACAGTGATGTTGTGATAACTGAACCAGAATTGTTACCTAGAGAACCATAGCTTCTCAAAACAGAAGCTTCCAAGTTTTCTCAAAGATTAAGGTAACGTCTGATACATTGTGTTAGTTGATACAAGCCATAGATAATCCAGGTGTTTTGTGGAAGGGGACTAAAAGGGGTTTGAATACCAAGAAACAAGAGTTTACTGGGGACAGTCATTGAACACTAGCTACTACACATGCTATGATGTAAGTCTGCAAAAGTTTAGTCTGATTGCTATGGAGGAGAGAATGAATTTGGGGGGACACTCTTAAGTAGTATAGATGAGAAATAATTATGGCTTATTACAGAGGAAGTAATAGAGATGGAGAGGAGTAAGTTGTTCAAGGTATATTTAGAGACAGGTTTGAAAGGAGTTGGTGTATTAGTTCTGATGGATAAATTATAGGGTGATTTCTTAGTTTTTAGAGATATGCAAAAGAATGAAAGTAGGATGTCATTTGCTGAGATGGGGTGGAAAGAGGTTTGGGGCGTTGACAACCAATACATGTTACATGTTACGTGCTTCAGATAAACACATCTGTAGATGAAAAGAAGTCTGGGCTAGGATATTTATTTTATAATCATTAACTATACATGATATTTAAAATCATGAGATTCTAGATGAAAACACCTAGGAAGAAATAGAGGTGAAGAAGAGAAGAGGGCCCAGAATTGAACCTAGGAAACTCCAATGTTTAAAGGTCAGGAGGAGTTCCTGTCGTGGTGAAGCAGAAACAAGTCTGACTAGGAACCATGAAGTTGCGGGTCCGATCCCTGGCCTTGCTCAGTGGGTTGAGGATCCGACGTTGCCATGAGCTGTGGTGTAGGTTGCAGATGCGGCTCGGATCCCACGTTGCTGTGGCTGTGGCGTACGCTGACAGCTATAGCTCCTATTAGACCGCTAGCCTGGGAACCTCCATATGCCACGGGTGTGGCCCTAAAAAGGACAAAAAGACAAAAAAAAATAAGAACAACAAAAAATACAGGTCAGGATGGGGTGAAAGGAGCCAGCAAAGAAGACTTGGAAGCTTAGAGTGAGGTGAGGTATAATGATAATCCAAAGAGTGGGAATCATAGAAGCCAGAAAGTAAACTGTTTTAATTTGTAGGAATTGGTTACCTGGTTTAAATTCTGCTGATAAGTCTGCAAAATGAAAACAGAGAGATGTCTGTTTTATATCTTTATGACAACTTCATTTCATCCTAAAAAGGTCATTAATATTTATTATTATTTTTTGTTTTCATTACGTAGTTATCTATTTTCCACTAGAATGTAAGCTACAAGAGAGCAGGCAAGGACTTTGTTTTGTTTATAGTTGTACCACGGCAGCTAAAATTGTATCTGGGGTGTTCCCATTGTGGCACAGTGGTAACAAACCCAACTAGTATCATTGAGGATGCGGGTTCAGTCCGATCCCTGGCCTCACTCAGTGGGTTAAGGATCTGGTATTGCTGTGGGATGCAACAACAGCTCATTGGTGGTAGGTGTGGCTCGGATCCCGCATTGCTGTGCCTAGAGTAAAACTGCATCTCGCTCATAATATATGCCATTCGTTCAATCACTCAACAATCCTAGGAAGTTAATATAATTATTTTCACTTTACAGAAAAGGAAATTTGAAGATCAGAAATGTCATATTCTCACAGAAGCTAAATTGGATAACCGTGTTTCATATCCAGATTTCTGAATCTGAAATCTCTTGTTATTTTCACTAGACCACTAGCCATCTACTAGGAATGTTCTGTCACCTGATCATAGGTTAACTGGGAATATTTTGGTGATTAACTATTAGGGATATTTTTAAAAGGCATCGTAATAGTAATTGCTGTTTGATTCAGTCTGTGATTGGAATAATAAAATCAGTATTTGCTTCTGTGGAAGTTCTTCTATCTTAAAATGCAACTATTCTTCAAAACAACATTAAAATGCACATTTTAAAATTTGCATATGATTTACATGTTGATCAATTCATTTTGCACTTCAAGTAACAGGGAAAATATTCACAAAGTAATACATAAAGTGATATAACCAAAACACTCTTTTAAACATATGAACTGCAAAACAATAGATAACCTGTTGCATACATCTTTTTAAATGCATGGTTTTTAAAAATGTCCATAGATATAACAGGCAAGAGACTTTTCTTAAAATGACCATACATGTTAGTTGACTTACTCCATTCTGAATGGAGACCTAGAGACAGGATAGCAGATAAGGGAAGAAGTTACCTAGAGGCTGACTGAAAAAGAGAAATAAAAATGAGGGAGGAGAAAGAGGGATAGGGTAGCAGAAAGCTGAGGAGGATGAGGATAAAACAGGGAAGACACTGAAGGTAAGTGAGATAATCAGAAAGATTCAGAGAGCATTCAGGTATGCAAGGACATGTAGTCTTTGGAATGACGAAAAGAGATTCTGGAACGTGAGAAGTGCCTCTTCCTTCCCATGTACCTGAGGTCACTGATATAAACCCAAACTGATATACGCATGTTGTATATATTTTCTGCTATGCTAAGTACTGCGCTAGCCACTTTGCATGTAATATCTTTTTGTACCTGTATCCTCACTCAAGAACCTGCAAACTTATAAATCCATATTTATCTCTCTATTAAACAGATGAATAATGATGCTTATAATGGTAGTGATGGCTAAAATGTATTTAATTTAGGACATGTTTCATAATTTAGTGCTTAGTACATGTTGGGGACTATATTCATTATGATTAAGCCAGTAATATTGGTACTGCTGGATACATAGATGAAAAAACTGAGTCAAGTAACTTTAGCTGAGATCATATAGTGAGTGAATGGTGGAACGGGAATCTTAAGACATGATCTAATTCCAAATTCCCGTTCTTACCATTAAGTCACACACAGCTAGTAGGAATGTTCATACTTTGATCTCTTACGGGCCTACTACTTAGATACCTTGGCCCGTTTTTCTCTGTGTATGAGCATTAAATCACGGAATGAATTTGATGGTAGTAAAACATGGCAAGATTGGCAGTTTAGGTATGTACACACATGTGTGCATACATACCTACGCACAAACACACACACATAGCTGTATGGATATTTATTATATCCTTCCCCTTGGTGATTCCAAAGCTTCAGGGATATTCAGTACTGCTCTTCCATTCTAAATTTCAGAGACCGTTTGTTTAGATTTTTCCTAATACTCAGACCTCTGTAAGAATGGCACTTGAGCTTATGAATTGATGGAGTTACAGAAAATTTTGCTTCCCTGGGTGGCCCTCTAGATAGGGACATTTGTGTATGGCTATCTGAAGAAAAAATGAGTCTGAGAGCAAAAGATGAGCTATTTATTTCTTGCTTGTGGTAGTTAGGAACATCTAGACCTTATCTCTTTGAAGCCACCCTGCTCCAATAGTCAAAGTACAAAGTATGGGTTCTGCTCTCATACTTCAAAGCTTGTTTGTTGAGAAGAAATCATGAAATAATGGGATGGTTGTAGACTTTGAACCCTTATACATCATCATTAGCTGGCCACTGTGGACAGGTTATTAAACTCTAGGAACCCCAGTTTTAACATCTAAAAAAGTGGAGATAATAATACCTACCAAGCAGGGCTATTAGGAGAAGCAGAGATAATTTATGTTAAGCATTTAAGATAGTGTGTGTTCATAGCAGAAACCCAGTAAGTGTAAATCATCCTTATCATTGGTTTCCTGATCTTTATAATCCCTCCCAATCGCATGATGCCATCACTGGGAGTCCAGTACGATGAACAGGGAAAGGAAGGAATAGCAGGGTAACTTGTACCCTGCTCATGGCAGTATAAATTTTATAACCACTTAAGCATATAGTGGATGGAAAGGGCCATAAAAATGTCCAAGCCCCATTGACCCAGGGATACCACTTCTGGAAATTTATCTTTAAGAAATAATTTAACATAAGAAAAAAGCTATAAGAACAAAACTGTTCATATAGCAATATTTATTAGAATGTTATCTATAGTAATAAAAAGTTAGAAATCTCTTGAGGAGTGATTAAGTAAGTTATATTGCATCAAATGAGGATGTTTCTTGGGAAGAATGAAGATTAGACCAGGGAATTGTACTCATTATAAAATGTTAAGTGAAAAATAAGAATGACGTACGCATTTTGATTGTACTGTAAAATAATATGCATACTGAATAAACCTAAAAAGGAATGCAGAAATTGGAAAAGTTTTATGGTGTGATAGAATTAAAAAGGCAGTGTTTAAAATTTTTTTTAAATTTGTTTAAAAATAAATCCATTTGTTTATGAATAACTCTTTATGGGATGTCTACCATTTGCCTGGTCCTATTCTAGAACGTTGCATTTCAAGTGAGCAAAACAGATTTAAAAGGTTGAAAAAAACTTATATCAAGTGTTTTCAGAAAACATTGTAAACTTTTCAAGGTACTATTATATTCAAATTAATATTTGATTTTTCAATTAATTTTTTAAAAAATTATACAGTGTTGGAAACATACAGAGAAACATGGAAAGCAGCTCAGTAGCCATCCATGTATTAAATGCAGAGCTAATAGATGTTCATATTTCTGATTTGCTTCCTAGCTCCACTTCTAGGAAACAAAACAGGCTTAGCAAACACTGAATCCCCCTCATCCCTTTCACCTTCTTTCCTACCCAAAGTTAGTCTTAGTGTAGTTACGTATCATACTTACTTAGGTTTCCTTTTTTTTTTTCTACACACACACACACACATATATATATATATATAAAATCATGAACAGCGGATGATAGTATTTTCTTGATTTTGACACTTTACGTAAATGGTGTCATGTAGTGTTTATCCCTCTGTCATCATTTTTATTTCCCACATTTTCACTGCTACACAGTATTGTAATGAGTTTACCCTCCTATTGACTGTTTCCAATTTTTGCTATTATGCACAGTTCTGCAGTGGACATCTGTAAACACACAACTCCTTGTGCAACTGTGCCAGTTTCTACGGTTTATGCATAAAAATGAAGTTACTGAGTCATAGATGTGTGCCGCTTCAACGTTCAAGCATATTGCCAGGTGCCTTCCCAAATGGCTGTAACAAGTAACGACTCCTCACAGCAATGTATGTTCCACCACATCCTCACCAGTACTTGAGTCATTTGTATCTCTTTGATATGTGGTACCCTCCTTTTGCTTTTAATCGTTAATATGTCTTGGCTTGGGAAAAAAAATGAAGACAGTGTCCACACTCAAGTCCAGTATAAGCAATTGATAAAGGACCCTTTTCCTGGGCAGAGATCATCTTGGGAATGAGAACTAAGCAGTGGGGAGCACTTTGAAGGAGGCTGACTGCTGACAGTCATTTCCATGGAGGCTCATACCTTGTCGAGCTGAGGATGGGTATCCTAATACGTACCTAATGAGCTTGGGGTCTTGAATGAAATGTCAGCTGTCTGATTCACCATAGGAACTTAGTGTGGCTTCCTTTTCTTCCCCAGTTCAAAAAAGGACTCAGGGTAATACACTAAACTAAACAGCTTTCTCTTTGCCCATGTGTGTAATGTTCTCAGATGGATGGTCTCTGACTTTGGTGTGCATCCAAACCATCTGGAGGATGTATTAAGGCACAGGCTGCTGATTTGGTTTCAGTAGATCTGATCAGAAGCCTGAGAGTTCATGTTTCTTGTGAGTCCCCATGTGGCTCTTGTGGCTGGTCTGAGAGCCATTCTTTGCTAACCACTACTCCATGTATATCAGCAAGACTGTTATGTCACAGCTGCGTGGGAGGTGGAAGATGGATGTGGTCAGGGTAAGACCGACCATTGCACTGATTAACTTGCTGATATTCCACTTTGTTTAATATTGGGGCTCCCTGAACGCCCCCATGCTTTATTTAGGTGACCATCCCTGTGGCCGTGGGACAGTGTTCTACGTTCCTTCTTCACTCAGCATATTTGTCCGATGATTCATGAAATTACAAAAGGACTGAACTTTTTTGCTTCTTTCTTCTGACTCTGATTACAAATGCGCTAAAATAAGCTGAAGATTTAGGGCAGTTTTTCCTGAGAGGGAGCTGCTTGACACCGGGAGCCATCTAGGGGAACGGGCAGGGGTTGCAGGGTATTCTTAGCTTTAAGGTCATCCAAACTTGCTCCCTTTTCCACCGCCTCACCTTCTCATCACATCTTCAGACTCAGATATTCAGTGCTCTTTTTTTCTTTGAAGCCTGACTAGGCTTATTCCCTACATAAATTCAGGAATGACGCAACCATGGAAAAAGGAAAAAGATGGAATTCTAGGGATCTGTCCACTTGAGTAGGTACAAATTTTAGACTAATTATTTTTAGGCTTTCTATTAAAACATTTTATTAATAAAAATATGATTGAAATGTACATTCATGTATATAGAAAATATATTCATAAGAATATACTTACTAGGTGGTTTTTTATGGATGTTAGATGGGAGCTATGTGTGGGGCACACTTTAAATAAATTTACAGTTTTTAGCAACAAAAACAAAATCAGTGTTTTGGCATGATATTGGCAGAATGGACTTCTAGCATTGTGAAAAATACTACAGAAAGATGAGGTGGAGTTTTGTATACTTTGCCGATAAGATTCTTGAGAATCCTTATTTTTTCCAGTTTTGTTGTGGTATAGTTGACATGTAACATGGTATTGTTTTAAAATGGTTTGATATATGTATATAGAGCAAAATTATCACCATGGTAAGTTTGATTGACATCCACCACTTCACATAGTTACAGTTTTTTTTTCCTTGTGATAAGAACTTTTAAGATCTACTTTCTTAGCAACTTTCAAGTACACAATACAGTATTGTTAACAAGTTATGCTATGTAGTATATCTCCAGAATTTATTCCTCTTATAACTAGAAGCTTATACCCTTGACCTTCACTCATTTCCACCATCCTCCACCTCCTGACTGACAACTGTCAGTCTGATAACTGTTCTATTAGTTTTCTGGTTTTTTTTTTCAAGATTTCACATATAACTGAGATCATACAGTATTTGTTTTCTCTGTATGACTTATTTCACATAGATAATGCCTTCAGGGTCCATTCATGTTCTTGTAAATGATAAGATTTCCTTGTTTTACATGACTGGATAATATTCTATAACCTCTTTATTTATTCAACCACTGATGGACACTCAGTTTATTTCCATTTCTTGGCTATTATAAATAGTGCTGTGATGAACATAGGAGTGCAGATTTCTCTTCAGTAGAGTGATTTCATTTCCTTTGGGTGTGTGCCCAGAAGTGGGATTGCTAAATCACATAGTAATTCTATTTTTAACTTTTTGAGGAACCTCCTTACTGTTTCCATAGTGGCTGCACCAATTTACATTCCCACCAACAGTACACAGGAGTTCCCCTTTCTCCATGTCCAGGCTTCCAATTCTCATTTCTTTTTTTTTTTTTTTTTTTGCTTTTTAGGGAGGCACATGCAGCATATGGAAGCTCCCAGGCTAGGGGTCAAATCAGGGCTATAGATGCTGGTCTATGCCATGGCCACAGGAATGCCAGATCCGAGCTGTGTCTGCAACCTACGCCACAGCTCAAGGCAACACTGGATCCTTGGCCCACTGAGCAGCTCCAGGGATAGAACCTGCATCCTCATGGATACTAGTCAGATTCATTTCCGCTGAGCCACGATGGAACTCCCCTCACTTCTTATCTTTTAAATGATGGCCATTATAAAAGATGTAAGGTGATATCTTACCTCGCTGTGGTTTTACTTTTCTTTGTGTCTGTCTTATTTTTGATTGACTTCATATTAAGGTAATCCTTGGCATAGAGTGGGTGTTGAAGAAATGAATGGAAAGTAATGATAGAGTTATATTTGGATTTTTTGGGTGTAAACTGTAATATTTGGAATGGATGGGCAATGGGGCCCTACTGTACAGCACAGGGACCTGTGTGGGATTGGGCCACTTTGCTGTACAACAGAAACTGAAGAAACATTGTAAATCAACTATACTTTAATAAGAAATTTAAAAATAAATCCTAGAAGTAACTGGGGGAATAAAGGAACGTTAGAGTAGTATAATGAAAAGACAGGAGCTTTGAAGCTTGTCAGATACTGTCTGGGTGTTCTTGAACAACTTTCTTAATCTTTCTGAAACCTGGTTTTCTGGTTTACTTAATAAAAAATGGATCCTTTCCCCTGTCTGAGATCATTGTGGTAGAATTTAAATGAAAAACAGTGACTGGCACATTGGCACGCAAATAATATTGGTTTCCCCCACTCCAGACCTACCAGTTTCCTAGCAAAAAACACATTATCACAGTATTAAAATAAGTAAATATGAGGCTAATTGGACCTGTATTTCCAGACTTCCTTGTACAATTATTAATTAGCAATTCCCTTACCAGAATCCTGTAAAAATCTTCCATATTTTACAGAGATAATGAGAAAACTGAGCTTAAAGATACCAACTGCCTCAGGGTAAGTCAATGAAAGAAAAACCAAGAGCTAGATTTCTGAGTTCAGTGTTCCTGCTCCCCTGTCTTCTTTCTTTTCAGGTTGTGCAGCCAAACTGTAATTCTTCACTCTATTTTAGCAGCAAAGATGATTTGGGGGACTAGGGAAGTATAAGGTCATTTGAGTTCTGGTTATTCAGTTTTCTGTTTTTCTAGCCTAAATGAGACAAGAGGTAATCAAACATCAGCACAGATCACTCTTTACTGTGACTTATATAATCACCTTAATATCATATCTGTATTCGTTGATTAGGTGACATTAAAAATGTATTTAATGTCATAGTCTTTGATAGAGATGACTACTTCCCAGACAAGCTTTAGTGCCAAAAATCTGTATGTACCAGGACTGATCATTACATATTAGTAATCATTACAGTAGTAATTTATAATTAGTAATAAATTAACATTTACTGTAGAACTCCCAGACACAGGTTATTGTTCTGTAAGCTCTTTACATGCATTACATAAATTGCTCCCCAATTATACACATTTCTCTGAAGAAGATGCTTTGATTGGCCCTATTTTATCCATGAGGAACTAGAACCTTAGAAAGTTTAAATAAATACCTAAATTCACACTTGTCAAACAGCCAAGTCAGAAAGATGAGAATGTGGCCTGTCTCTCTCCAAAGTTCAAGCTCCAAACACTAACCCTATGGGTATTTACTGAGTGCCATCTTTATGTTAGGCCCTGAGGGTAGAACACTAACCAAAACAAAAAGATGCTGGCACTCTGGGTGTTGAACTCTGGCTCTAAATGTAGAATAAATAGCCCAGAATGAATGTGAGACAACATTTTCTAAATAATCTTTCCAGGTACAAGGTATCTTCAGTTTTTTGTTTTTAAAATGGAAAAACCATCCACTCTCTAATAAAAATCTTCCATATTTTTATTAAGTCCGGGATACTGCCAGCTGTATCAGTCTTAGTGGTACATATTACATGCAATGAAAAGGTCTGCTATTTAAAATAGTCACATTTTCTAAACTTATTCAAAAACAACCATTTTCCCTCCAAATAATTTATGTTAATACCCAGTATTCCATGAAACATAGTTTAGGAAATGCTGGGCTAGAAAAAAAACTTTAATATTTAACCCCTTTGTGTTCTTGTGAGAAAAGACTAGTATTCTTTTCCAGCACTCTCCAAACTCATACAGTGTCTATTAGAGCACCTCACCTGTGAGTTTATAGTCTGTTTATACCTCCAAAAAGTGTTTGTCATACACTTCATGATTGACAGGGCTCCACACTCACCCCTTATAATTGGCCTCTCTTCCTCCATATTTATCTTTCTTGAAAGTGTTGCTCTTTCCATGATGTCACCGTCCATTTTTCCCACAGTGTGCTCATTTTGACCATACACATGCCAGGTCCACTGTGTGACTGGGGCTGAAAGGGAAGAAGCTGTGGATGTTTACAAAGGTTGCCCTATTGGCAAGGAAGACCTCAAGGAATTTGTACCTTTGGGAACAAGAATAGAAGAGAGAAGAGCTGTTTACCTTAAAGGTTCTCTGTGAACAAACAAAAGAAAAGACAAAAGATGGGCAAAAATCTATTATCAGGGGACGGGCTGGCGAGTGGTCTGTGGTGGGCAGTTAACCTGTCTCCTTGCTTGGCTTTATGGACTTCTCAGAAGAGATCTGGACTTCAGACTTTCAGATTGGATAAACGAAGGGGGATGATTTGTTTTCCTTATCGCATATGATCAAACATTCTCTGTTGGTCTGTTACTTTCAAAGCAAAAACTGCTACTTGAAGCAGTAGTTTAATTTATGTTAGAAACGTTTCCACTGCCTGCTCTAAAGACCTCTCTGAAATTACAGATTTTTAGGAATATCTAATGCCGTTTCTTCCCAGAGATGTGTATTTATTATTTTCTCGCAAAAGATGTGCCCTCAACTTGTATGCAGTCTAAACAAAGAAAATGTTAAACTAGCACATGATTACGGGCTGAAATAAAAGCCCTCCCTTTTGCCTTCCACCTTCTTTGATAAGTACCTAACGTTGTTCTTGAGAAGTCTGTAACCATCTGGGAGTCCAGGGAGGCCACTTGACTCAGGAAGAACCTGAAATTTGTTCTGTGTGAAAAGCACTTACTTTTATTGCCTCTAAGGTGGACTTTAACTCAGGAGATCACAAGCACTTGCTGCTCCTGGAACTTCCGTCAACCTTTCATTATCTTAGTTTGATTTCATAACAACCCAAAGGTAAGAATAACTAGTTCCTTGTTAAAGATGAGAAAAGTGGGCCTCAGAGGAACAAAATAAAATACTGAGAGGTGACACTGTCATTGTTCAAACCCCACGTAGTCAAACTCCCTGTCCTATAGCTTGTATGTAAACAACTTAGAGTAATGCCTGGCATGAGGTAAGGATGAGATCAAGGCTGGTTTCCACTCCATTTTATTCACATTCATTATCCTATAAGCAGTAAATCTGCATTCTGCTGAAGGAAAGCTCAGGCATTGAACTGGTATTGGCTTTCAGCTGCCTTTGCCCGCTGACATGAATTCATTAGCAAAGTTCAGTGGCTTCAACTTGCTGAGAAAGAGAAGACATGGGGGCAGGGGGCAGTCTGTGACATAGAGGAAAATCAATCACAAATTCCTTTTTTTTTTTTTCACGGTAGTGAATCTAAGTCAAGAAGGCTTTCAATCACCTTCCCTGGGAGTACGGGTTCAATGAGAGCAAATTTATAAAATCTTTCTGTAGTTCATTTTGAAAAGTATGACTTTTGCTCATTAAAAAGCACAGTCCAACATTCCAATTAAACAAAATATATGTCTTAGATTCACCGTAGAGTTCTTGTGCTTCACCTTTAGATGATGTGTCCTGGCATAGATGAGCCTTTGGGATACAGATAGTAAAAACTGGTAGAAGTTGCTGAGCAAAACTGCTGTTAGCAGTTTAATCACTTGTGTTAAATGCCATGGCTATAATCCAGAGTGGGGGAAATTGCTTTCTGGAGTGCTGGACTTCAGCAGTTTTGCAAGCTTAAGAACTTTTCTCTCAGCAGAGTGTCTGGGTTTCAATCGTAAGTATGTAGATAACATAAATAAATAATACAATCAAGTACAGTGATTCATAAGAAGAATCAGTGTATATCACTGATCCCACCACATATGATTACTTATTTATGTTGCTTTTCAGGCCTAAAAATTGTTGCATTATCTATTGGTTGAAGACAAATCGCTTAGCTTCATAATGTTTGTTGTTCTGCTTTATTTTGCTAGAATCATCAACCACCTTCACCCTGCCTTGTTTTGTCTCTGGAGTTGTCCCTGTTTCATATGGTAATTAAGTTCATAACCATTTAGAACAGAAAGGCCACTCCTAGACTTCTGGAAGAACAAGGTTTCATTTGTCCTACTTCAAAAACATTTCTTTTTATTACCTGTAAAATGAACTTCTACCCAGAAGACCAAAAAGAGTCACTGCTTCAGAATCTAAATCAACCTTAGAGAACCTAAGTGTCTCAATTAGTTCAGTGTTTGGTATTAGACTGATGCTAACCATAGGTTTAAGTTTCTGATACTAACAAACTCATTTAATTTAATTTTCCCTCTGAGTTGTCCCTTGAGTTCTTTAGTAAAGTTTCTAACTGTAAACTTAAAACCGACAAAAAAGAGAGAGAGAGAGAAGGAAGGAAGAAAGGAAAGAAGGAAGGAAGGAAGGGGGGGGAAAGGAGGAAGGCTGGATGGAGGGAGAAGAATCCAGAATTCCTCTTTACACATGGGGTATGATCGTGATGGCAAACATATAACATATATTGTCATCACTTCCCCTGTGTCTACAGCAGTATTGTTCATTCAAAACACTTTTCAAGGGAAGATAGCATAAGACAAGGAATGCGTATGTACGTATGACTGGGCCACTTTGCTGTACAGCAGAGATTGGCACAAGATTGTAAAGCAACTATACTTTAATAAAAAATTAAAAAATCACTTTTTCAGCATTTATTGGAAATTTTGAACAGTACCTGCTGTATAAGAGGTCCTTAATTGTTGAATGAGCTCATGCTCTGTTTCCTGAACTTAATTGCAAGCTCTCTGAGAGCACAGAGTCACTAGGTCTGCTTCATTAGGTGCAGTGCATCCAGTGAAACTGCATTTGAAAACAGTTAAACTGTTTTTTTCCTTTAGAGCAAACAATTGCAAATGGGTATGTTTCTTCTGTTTAGATACTAGAGGAGGGTGGATTATTAACGGAGGTGGTAAAGATAGCCAGAAATACAGAGTATAATAGAACTTTCTTCAGCAGGGTTGCGTTCCACCAACAGTAAACTGTCAAAGACCAAATGCAGGGGCAAGGAGAAGGGTCATTTTTACTCTTTTAAAATTCCTTTCATTCTAGCTGTAAAGCAAAGGGAACACAGGCTTCCAGACTTTGGAGTTAGTTTAAATTCATGACATATTTTATTTACTTGCTGTGTGATCTTAGATGAGATTTTGGATTCTGATATACCCTCTTGTCCAGTTTGCAAAGATATAAAGGAGAAATGATAATTGTCTGTTTATTTTTGAGAGAAATCAAATGATGTAATATGGGTAACACATTCATTCCTGTCTGTTTCTTGCTATTCATTGAAGATCTTGGTGAAGGGTCACTAGTCACTGAAGACTTTGGAGCAGCAGCTTTTTGAAAGCTCTAGAAATAACAAACTAGAAATATACTTATGCCCCAAACTTGTCTCATATTTGACTTGACCTTTTGAAATGGTCTAAACTGCCTTTATGTCTCCTTGTTCTGTTGGTCTCTAAAGAGTTGAAAGCAAAAATGGACATCTGTGTTGCTTTGGTATTCAGAAATATCAGAATTCTGTATCTATGCAACTCCTAGAAATGCATTCTCAAAGAAAGAACAGTTTTCTTAAGAGATACTTTGCCTCATAGCCTCTTACGGGTTCTTGAAAGTGTACAATGAAACACTTCCTTTTTTAATATTGGGGAGGGGCATAAGGGGAGGGGATGGAGAGAGGGAGGGGAGAAGGGAGGTAAGGAGGGGTAAGAGAGGAAGGGAGAGACAGGAACTGCTTTCTTTGATTTAATGGTCTGAATTTCAACAGCTCAAGGGCTTGTAAATTTTTCATTTTTTGAGATTGGGAAATGTGGAAAGTTTTATTCCTAACAGTATTGCTATTTATTGCAAATGTTCTTATATTTCATTAAGAGAGGTAATTTTTGAAGTGAAGCCAGGCTAAATACTGTCTTATAAATTGAAAAGCAAAGGTGTTCTAAGGGAAAGTTTGATTGGTTTTCTCCAGGAATCTGGATACAAGCTAATTAATATATTTACTCCTCCTCAAACTCCTCTCCTTTTTACAGTTATGCAGGCTGTATCCCTGCCTGTGAATCATACCAGCTTCCTCTCACGACCCAGCTTAATGCTACAAGTATGAAGGGCAAAGGCGAGTTCTTTGCGTACTGGAGTCACTTGGGACTTGTGTGGGAAGGCTTTTGTTTTGCCCGATTTCACAAGGTGATGAGAGTTCACTTCTCAGCTGGAAGAGAAACTTAGATAAATTAACTGAACACCACTTTTCACTTTTTTCCACCTCACCTTCAGTCCTTTTTTTCCTTTTAAATTGGCTTCTGCCTGTTCCTTTGAGTTCCTCCACCTGCCAAACAAAAAGTTGCTGAGACCTGCTGTTAAAATTTCATGTAGTGTAGGTGGGCATGCTACACACTTGAAAACATAGAGAGCCCCTGTGTTTTCTCTCCATGGAGGAGACACGATCTATCTTGCAGAGTGGTAAGCGTCACTCCTGCTGGCCTCCTTATACCAGAGCAGGGAAGGAAACTGTTAATGAAGGGAGGCAGTGGTTAAGAGCTTTGCAGAGCCATGGACCTGGGTTTGTATGCAGCCTCTGTTACTTCCTAGCCTGTGACCTTGGGCTTTTCCTTTCTGAGCTGCGGTGACCTTACCTATAAAATGCAGATGATAACGAGAAACGTAGGAATGTATATATATCACTGAGTATAATACCTCACACATGCGAAGTACTCTATACGTGGTAGTAATTAATGTTGGACATTTATACATTATATATAATGTCCTGTGTTTTTAACTGATATTTCCTGTGTGATTAATAGTTACCCAACTGCACTGCAAGCTTCTTTAGTACAGTGTTGGTGACAGCCTCAAATCCTTTCTTTGGACTTAGAAATTTAAGAACCATACATTCTGATTCTTAATATAGACCTGAGTTAGGATATCATATTCTATTATTTGTAAGCATATGTTTTGAATTTATATAGAAAATGGGATCACTTTTTGCCATAAGTAATAGGTATAAAAACATACAACGTCTTATACATGTTTTGATTTAACTAGCATTTTTGAGGGCCTTATTTGTACTAAGTATATCACACATGGTACCTCTTCATCCTCAACAACCCCATTGAAAAGAAAGCTCATTATTAACCTTGGAACGAGGGAAGGAAACTAGGGTTCAGCGAGGTTAAATAATGTAAACTAAGGTAAAATAAGGTAATGTAAACTAAGGTAAAATAAGGTAATGTAAACTAAGGTAAAATAAGGTAAACTCTACAAAAGTAGCTAAAACAGGATTGAAGCACAGGCTGTTTAGCTGCTAAACTCATGGCCTTTCCACTACACCAAGCTGACTCTCCACATCCAAAAATAATGTCAAAGTGGCTTTACAGTTCATGATTGTTTCCACCGGTACAGACGAGGCTCTGTCAAATTGTTAAAGTTTGTAACGGGAAAGTATTCTTCTCTTTTATGTTATATCATCATTACAGGTTATTATTCTGTGACTCTGTCTGAAGGAACAGCCCCTCTGTTATGATATGACTGTCTTAAGGCAGAGGGGAAAATAGCAGAGATGAGAGTACCTGATGAGTCTTAGAGCTTTGAGTCAGAAGGGCTTTATGTACATCACTTCTGCTCCCATTCTGGATCAAAACAAATCACGTGGCCAAGCCCAATATTCCCCTTTCAGGAAGGGCAGAGATTACTGGGGGATAATAATAAACATATGATCATATATATATATGATTTGTTAATTTTCCTTGTCGAATTTTATTTTACTCAGGCTAATATGAAAGTGTGTTTGTATTCCCTGAAGCAAACACTGCTGGTGCTGGTAGGAAACAGTCCAAGATGAGTTCAGTAGAAGAAAAACTCAGCTAGCGACTCAGCATTTATTTAGAATATCAAACACACTGTTGTATTACTGGGAATAGATATTATGGCCTTAGTGTTGACAGCATCTGCATATGGGGACTGTCCCACTCTTTGCCAAGTTCATGTCTTTAACTTGCTCAAAGTCACCTTTTAGCACACCAACACATAGCTCGTCGATGAATGATTGTTTTGCATTTTTACAGTAGCCGATGGAGTTGAAATTGTGTTTCTGAGGTGATATACTGAGCTAAAATTGCATTTACATTTTCCACCACACTAATGGTATGGAGGTGATTTTATTGCATCTTAGCTTTGGCACTTCCACGTCTTCATTTCTCCTCACTGCTTCCATTATATGAGAACTCCTATGGCTTCATTGGCAGATTAAATATGAAAAGATCAATAACAGGAAGAGAAGCGTAGGAGTTAACTAGGGAGTAAAATCAGAGAAAAGTCTTTGATGTGATTTTTCTACAAGTGCTCTCTGCTTTCATCATTACTTATTGCTACTTCTCTTTTTAAAATAGAACCTTCGGTTTGTTATTTTTTTTTCCCATGTCTCATTAACTATTCTAGTCTTGGTCCTTAACACCTCAAACTCTATAAAAGCTTTCTAAGTTAACTCCCTGTCTTTAGTAGCGTCTTCTATCCTTTGCCAGGAATAACTTAAAAAAAAAAAAAAAAAAGACTGGATATGGAGTTCCTGGTGGCCTAGCAGTTAAGGATCTGGTATCGTCACTGCTGTGGCATGGGTTTGGGTTTGATCCCTGGCCCAGGAACTTTCACATGCCATGGGTTTCCCCCCCTCAAAAAAAAAAAAAAAAGAGGACTGGATAATTTTAAGAACACAAGTTACAGAGTACCACACAGAGCATATACATATGAAATGACAGCAGCTCCTGTAAGAGCCCATCCCTGTGTGTCTTACCTGATGACACCTCTCTGACTTCCATCTCCTGCCCCTGCCCTCGTGGACCCATCCTCATTGTTAGCTTTCCATCTTAGCATGGCAACCAGATGTTTAATTTTGTAAACTTTCTCCACCTCCATGTCAAAACTTGTCTATCAGCCTTTTTATTCTAATTGTAATTTCTGATTTAAGCAGATGAGAGCATACACATGGCATATATCTTGATTCTGAAGAATAATAGTAAAATAAAATCCTGTGAACCCACCAACTGAAAGAAGAAATTGGCTCTTAATTTTGCTTTCAAGTTCTGTCCAAGTCTCTAATTTTGTTCTTCTGGCCTGGCCCTTTTTTGACTACTTGCACTCATTTGCATTTGGTTCCAGACTGGATTGTCATTGCCCCAGCCCTCCTGCCAATGTCCCCTGTTCCCACAGGTCTGCCCTTGACCTCTTGTCCTGGCACACTCCTCTTCCTAACACCTGAAATAGGAACCCATCCACTATATCCAGACCACTGTTTCGAAAATTCTTCTTTGGCTGCTCAATACCACTTTCCTAAATTCAAAATCTAACATTGCTTATCTATTTCCTGTTGAGTCAAGCCTGAACATTCCCTCAGGACTTCAAACCCCTCTATGAAATCATATTTGAAATGAATCTGACTTATAAAAATTCTTAGTTTTTCTTAGCTGATTTCTTTGCTGTCTTTCAGTTGAGTTCAATTCCCATTCATTTTTCTTTGTAATACTCTTAACCACCTTCCTGTCTAGCTCATCTTTTTTCCTGTTCACTCTCCTATGCTCCGTCTAATGTGGTGTGATGGGAGGAGCAGAAACTCTAACATAAGGAAAATCTGGCATTGAATCTTGACCCCATCACTTACTAGCTAAGTAACTGGTCAGTTTACGTGTCACTCATGATTTATATGATCACTCCCATTTTCCTCATCTGTCAGTAGGTTATGAATACCCTGTGGGATTATTGAAAGATTAATTAGATAGTTTCTTTAAAGGATATGGACTATAGTCAACAAATTGAGTTTTGTTACTACTTTTCCACCCAATCTCTCCATGCTCTACAGAAACCCCTTTTTATTTTTGTTTATTTGTTATTATGGCCATGCCTGTGGCATGCAGAAGTTCCCAGGCCAGGGATCACGCCTACACCACAGCAGTGACCCAAGCCACAGCAGTGACAATTCTGGATCCTTAACCACTAGGCTGCTAGGGAATTTCAGGAAAACCTTTTTAGAAAGTCTGTCTATTTCCATTCTTCATTAACTATTCAGTGTTGAACTTTATCATATAGAAAAGGGGAAATGTTAAATGGTTTTAAACATGGAACTGGAAATATAAGGCTTTCTTTTGGAAAGATCACTGGCTGCTTGTGGAAGAAGGACCAAAGGAAATTGAGACTGGAAGTTGCTGCAGAAGTAGTCCTGATGAGAAGACATGGCACCTGAGGACATGGCAGTGACCTTGGCAGTGTGCCTCTATAATCCTTTTCTCTACCATGACATGCAAAGATGAATAAAGGACTATTTCTGGGCCCCTCCCTGGAGCCCAGAATAGGACTGGGCTAACCATCTCAAGCATAAATGTAGAAGTTCATAAAGGTAAGGAGGTCATAGTATTTCTCACACTGCTGAGGCCAAGGACATTTTCAAGAGGAAATTGCAGTTATTTGTTTGGGAAAGGCAACACAGAGTGCAAGCCACGTGATGGAAACAAGTTTGTATGTTTTGCCTCCAAGAATCTCCTACTCTATCTCTTACAGTTTCACAAGTCTGTAGATGCAGAATGAATTCCGGAAGTTGAATACTGGAACATGCTAGTAGAAGTTAAAATAGGGTGAGTGCTGGAGACTGGGAAAAAAAAAAAAAGCCCACAACCCAAAACACAAAAGCTAAACCCTGAGGATGCCTGCTATGTATCAAATCATTAAATGTTTTCCTGGTTGGAGGGAGGAGAAGCTAGGAGATGAGAGAAGAGATGGAAAAGATCTCAGACAAGGCAGAGTCACAAAGCAGCATTGAGAGGGAGTGAAAGACGGGAAAGGAAACATCCCATAACTGATGAAGAAGGTGAAAGAGTGAGGCAGGGTGCAGGTCGATGGGAAAGATGGTAATTGAAACACTCTCTGAACCAATATAATTTTGCATCCTGCTGGTTTATAATGTGATTTGAAATGATAAGGATGCTGCACAGAAATCACCTGCTAATTCAAACAGACTAAACTGTAAGGATGTCTTTGGATGAGATGGTTGCCCTCGGTAATTGCAGGAGTCTGAAATGAGTCTGACAGGCAGAAGAGAAATAGCAATATAAACACCAGCAGGAGTCAATGAACACACCTTTATCACAGTTTACTGCATTCCTGGATTTAATTGCTTTTGTGTTTTTGGTGGCTTCTGAAATAGCACATATCTCAGAGAAAGTCTTTCAAGAGAAACAGCTGAGTTGAAAAGGGTCTCATCAGGTCAAGAGCTCAAAAAAAAAAAGTTTCAAGGTCCTTACAGTTTACAGAAGCCTCCCATGAGTGTGTTGAGTTTGTCATCTCAGGCCTTAAATATTGGAAGGAACAATACATTCTGTCTGCTTCCCTTCCTCATTGTACAAATGTGAATGCGGTAGAGAGATCTTGTCACAGGGCCCCTCACTGTGTGGATATTGAACTGGGATTCAAACACTGGTCCCCTGATGTTTGGACCTGAAGTCAGGTGAACTGGGTACTGTGTCACACTGTCCCTTTTTGGATGTTCAGAGGCCAAAAGCACTGAACCCAGAGCTTGAGCACATAGCTCCCCACCAAAGACTGTTTCTTGTTGGAGACTGTCATTCAGTCTCCAAAGATTAAACCAAGATGAACAAGTGATTAAGGTAATATATAGGTTAAAAATGGTATTTCTCACACCCACGTTGATTTTTCCTTACAGTTCCAAATGTCCTGAGCCCATGATCAAGGTCAGTTTAGACAGAAACAGTGTGTCTGGTGGAGAACAAATGCCTGAATCCCTATAATATGGGAGGTGTGGTTGAGGGGGAGGCCTCCTGCTGACACAAGAGCCCTTGTATGCTGCTGCCACATGCACCGTGGGCGTCTGGTAATTGTTAGCTCTGAATGTTGCAGTGCTTAAGTCTCAGCAACACAGTTTGGTCCATGACCACACACAGTCCTGTGTGGTCTTCAGAGTCCAGCCATTGGCATTGGGTAACTCTGCAGCACCTTTGGCAAGCGATATAACCTCTCAATTTTTCCCTAAAAAGGGAGAATAACAGGACCGAGGCTGCAGAGTGGTCACAAGGATGTCGACTGAAAAAAAGTGATCAACCTAAAAGTTGAGAATTATATTTTATCTGGTGGACAAAACTGAGGACTTAAGCCTGGGACACAGCATCTCAGATCACTCTTGTGGAAGAGGTGAGAGGGGAGCCAAGATATGTAAGAGTTTCTGCAACAAAGACCAGGTAGTGGGAACATCAACAAATTACTGCTAATTAAAGAAAATCAGCCATCTCAAGGAATTTTGCCCTTTTCCCTGTATGGGAAGATGCAGAGGTCTGGCTCGCTGAAATCATTCCTTTGATAATATGTCCCTCAGCTGTCTGGGGCCATAATCCTGCTTCTCTCCATCCTGAGATCCCTCAGGGTACATAGTTGGGGGTGACTGCAAGTGACTGAGGGCTTGGCAGCTGGGGCAGCACTGACAGCCCCTTTGTCTCCATCCTGAGTTACCTCAGGGCTCACCCTCCTGGCGGCTGTAATGTGATGGCTTGATAGCTGCAACACCCTTAACAAGTATGGCAGCAATGTTTTTCATTTGCAGGGATTATATGAAAATCTAGGTGTAGGTATCTTGCATGCCTTATCACTTGGTAATGGTAGATGAGCATTCATTTTTTTTTTTCTTCTTCTTCTAATTTCATGGAAGCAAGCTTTTCAAGAATAGAACATACAACATCTCCAACATCACTCATTAAATTATTACCCAGGAATCATCCCGGATCAGGAGATGGCTCTTCCCTTTCTTACAAATCCCGTAGTACTTGCTGTTTGGGAATCAAACATTTTACAGTTACTGAGAAGTGGTTTTTTTTTTTTTGTTTTTTTGGGTTAGTTACCTGTTCAGAATTTTAGTCCTATCCACTCCTCTATGAAAGTCACTGACTAGTCCTCAAATCTTCAGAATGCCCGCAGTACCTGGCAAAGAGCACGGACCATGTGGACCTTCATTAAATGTTTATCAGCTGCCTGGATTTGTGAAGACGTGAGCAGAAGATAAGAGCACAGCTTGAAGTCAGTGTTTCTCTTGCTAGGCTGCAGTTCAGCTGGCAGGGTGCTTGGCTGTTAGGAGAGCTAGGATTTTAGATTTGCTGTGGGTGAGAGGGGCACAGAGCAAGACTGTGCAGAGATGGTGCTACTCATCTTTGTGACTCACTCAGGGGCCTTTTGTAATTCCTGTCCATCATTATTTCTGTAATAAGTGAGCAGGGGTATGCTACCTTCGTCCTTTGTGTTATAACTGTAGGTCTGTGTGGCTCATCCATCCATTCAGCAAATACCCTTGAGCACCTCCCATGTACCAGGCATTGCTCTAAGGGCTTTTGTTCTGAAGTAGCGAAAAAAACAGATCAAAATCCCCGAAGTAATGGAGCTTATGTTCCAAGTGAAAATAAATAAGGAGTGTATTTTCTTATGTCAGGTGATGCACGCTTTCGAGAAAATAGAGCAGGGTAGGGGAACAGGAAGTGTATGCGTAGTGGAGACAGGGAAGGGAACAATTTTAAAAAGAATGGTTCAGGAAAGCCTCTGTGAGAAGGTGGCATTTGAGTAAATACCTTCAGGAGGTGAGGGACCGAGCCGTGTAATACCTAGAGAAAGGCAGAGGGAATAGCAAGTGAAAAGGCTTGAGGCAGAAGCGTGTCTGGCATTTTCAAGGAGCAAAGAGGCCAGGCTGGGCTGGCTGGAGTAGAAGAGTATAAATATAATAGGAAATGAACTATAATCCTGTAATATCTGGTGCTCATCTTAAAGACTTGATGGCATTCTTCAGTGGTTTCCTAAAAGTCAGTGACAATTTGCAAGCTCTCTGCAGTAATCAGATGTTACAGTGCTCTTCACTCATTAATTCATGTATTCCTCTTTCATCAAGTTTTTCGTCTTTATTGGCTGCCCTTCAGCATACGGAGTTCCTAGGCCAGAGATCAGATCTGAGCCACAGTTGTGACCTACACCACAGCTGCAGCAATGCCAGATCCTTTAACCCACTGTGCTGGGCCAGGGATTGAACCTGAGTCCTGGCACTGCAGAGACACCACCGATCCTATTGCACTGCAGTGGGAACTCCTCGACACATATTCACCGAGCTCTTTTAATTAGAGCTTACATGTATCGAACACTTACTATATACTAAGAAATATGTTTCATGTGCATTTTTTTTTCCCCTTAGCTTAGAGATGTTCCTGGGCCAGAGATTGAAAACAAAACAACTGTAACCAGAGCCAGTGACAGTGCCACATACTTAACGCACTGAACGACCAGGGAACTCCTTCATGTGCATTATTATTATTATTTTTTTTTTTTGGCATATCAAAGTTCCCAGGCCAGGGATTGAATTCAAGCTGCAATTGTAACCCATACCACACCTGCAGCAACACTGGATCTTTTAACCAACAGGCCAGAGATCAACCCATATCTCTACAGGGACCTGATGCCTTCAGATTTTTAATGCACTGTGCCACAGCGAGAATTCCCATGTGCATTCTTAAATAACCTTCGCACAACGTAATAACGTGGCTACTTTTATACTTGCTTTTGTAGATGAAGAAGCTGATGCACCAAAAGTGTTTTTAAAACAGGGGATCTATTTTCAAAGTGTTGATTATCTCACAAGGAACTTGGGATAACTATACACATAGTGTGCAAGATAGTTTTTAAGTGACATGCCTCAACCAAGTTGGATAAATTTTGATAAAGGAGCAAATACCAGTTCCTTTTACTCATTTTTTTTCCTTGAAAATATAATTTTGGTGATAGGATTTCTTCTCTACTCTTTGTGTTTCTGAAAAGCCCAGACATATGTCAAAGTTGCCAAGTGCCGGTTCTTCTCTTGCCGTAGAAAATGTCACGCAGATTAGAAGCACTACCATCTTTACGTCTTAGCCACACAGAGTTCCTGGAAAGCCAGGGTGACCCTGCCATTTCACCTTGACAGTTTCTTTAAACTCTACACAGTTTGTCTTCTAAAGTGAAATGGACACAAAAACGGTCCCTAAGAAACTTTTGGAAGGAGTGTAAATTTTTAGAAAATAACTAAATAGATTTTAATAATTGAGTTTGATGCTTCATTACATTGAAATTACTTTCCCAGTCCCTATCTGATTAATTATTTATGCTCCTTGCCCGTTAATCTGCTTTAAAAAAGAACCTTTCCCCTCCTTCCCATTATCCTTTACTAATCATATCAATTATCTTCTATAGACAATAAATGTCTTGGTTTCACCATTTATAAAACGCTGTCTGAACACTGCTGGGAGTGGGAGGAGGAGCTAGTGAGTTTAATTAACTCATTAATAATTGAAAAGCGCTTAGCCACAGAAAGTGTTTGGGACATTCTAAGAAGCTTGGTCTTGCTCCTCTACAGAGTTGAACTGCGGCGATGCAGCTTCTGCCTATTGGTTGTGTCTTCTGGAAGGCAATGGACATTACTCTCCAAAATGATTCTTTCTTTTTATAATTTTGCTATGATAGAATATTGATTGTGTTACCAATATATGGCATATCTCAGCAAAAACACCCAGTTCCATATGGCAATGAATTTGTTTTATGGGACATTTTGAGTTTTTCAAATAATCCCACAATCAACATAGGCTGATTATGACCAATCTGTTGGTGTAACATTCTGCAGGTTGCTTTTTGTCCTCTCTTATTTGAGAAGGAAAAAAAAAAAATTGCCATCATTTTCCATCCTGCAGTGTGTGTACACCAAACCAGATAAACCGCTTAGGTCTTTATAGTCAAGTTGACAAATCATTCATCTTGCTTTTTATTTCATATTTCTGACTCCTTGCAATGCCCTAGGGGTTATTATTTTCAGTGACAAAGAATCTTTTATATCAGGAAAGGGCTCCACAGAACAATGACTAACATTTGAGCCAAGGCTTAAAAAAAAATTGTAAACTGTAGTTCAGCGTACAGCCTATGGACCAAATTTGGCCCACCACCTGCTTTTGTACAATGCGTTTGGTACATGATTTTTTACATTTTTAAACAGCTGAAAAGGAATCTAGTAAAAATAATATTTTGTGAAATAAAAATCATATCGCATTCCAATTTCAGTGTTCATAAATGTTTTATTAGGAGTTCCCAACATGGCTCAGCAGTTAACAAACCCAACTAGCATCCGTGAGGACATGGGTTCAATCCCTGGCCTTGCTCATTGGGTTAAGGATCTGGTGTTGCCGTGAGCTATGGTGTAGGTCGCAGATGAGCTCGGATTCTGAATTACTGTGGCTATGGTATAGTCTGGTGGCTACAGCTCTGATTGGACCCCTAGGCTGGTAACCTCCATATGCCTCAGGTGTTGCCCTAGAAAGACAAAAAGACTAAATAAATAAGTTAATAAATAAATAAATAAATAGTTTTATTAGACCACTCCATGTCCATTCATTTATATGTTATCTGTTGGTTCTTCTACACTATAATGGCACATGACAGGGACCATAGTACCTGTAAAGCCTAAAATATTAACTGACTGTACTTTATAGGAAAGGTTTGCTGACCCCGATATAGATTATCATTAGAGTTCTATATACTGATGGATCATAAGCTTGCAGTAAGTAAAATCAGTTGTTGCTGTACAAAAAATAGTTGTTCATCATTTCTTTTGCTATAGAAAAGAACTGTGGTATAGCATTCATGTGAAATTACTTTGGAAAAATGATTATCATCAGGTAAAAAAATTTTGAAGGTGCTAACTTATACTATATCCTCTTGTGTCATATTTGATGCGTTTTTCTGCTTTTGCTTACATTTAATTTCTCTATGCCTGTTCTTTGCTCACTCTTTCATTCATTTATAGGCTGCCTACATTCTCATCTATCTCCTCCATGCTGAATACCCTGAGTAATATAAAGTAGAATAACAAAGAACTCAGCCCTTGCCAAGTTCACAGTCTATGGGAGAAAAATACCCATTTAAACAAGTACTTTTCAATGCATTGTGATAAGTGTTTCCATAGTTTTATGTGCAAATCCTATGGAGTCCCAGTACGGATTTATTATGGGATCATGGGACTTAGCTTCTCAAATGAAAAAGGTGTTTGTGTTGGGTCTGAAGAATGAACAGCAGTGCTCCATGCTTAAATGTAGAAAAGGTCTCTTCAGGAGCAGAAGCCTGGACACAGATATAAAAAAATACGATGTGTTTTTCTGTGGATCCTTGTGCCTGTAAATGCATAATGGGATTTGGTCCTGCACCCAGTCTAAGGTATCCCTTGCTCTGTCACCCTGCTTTTAGCTTTCCTGAGAAGGATTCCTCTTAGGAGGGGCCTGAGAGGCCACTCTCGCAGATTTATGAATCTCCAAGAAAGACTACATGGGTTTTGGTCCAGAGGTCCCCAGAGATGTCAGGGTCCAGAGGTGGAGGAGAGTCTGTGTCACACGGCAGTGGTCCTGCAGCTCTGTTCAGGGATCCTCCCGTGGTGGTTGGGCATGCGCTCTGGGATTACTCTTGACACCTGCAATTCAGCAGCTACCGCTTTGAATACCTGGGGCTGCAAAGTCGTTTGGCTCAATCTGGGCATGTGCTGTCATCATTTCTAATGTCCCCAGTGAGAGGGCAACTTGGTTATCCAAAGTCTCATATTAAATTGAAGTCTGCTCCTTGGCAGGACTGTGGGTAATTTAGAGGGCTTGTTTTATCTGGCATGTGAGGAGTGGATCTGGGGATTAGAGCAGGCTTGCATCGCAGGGAGAGGTTTTTATAGGATTATCCCCCCTGTCTGAAAGACGACAGTGCTAGAGATACAGGTGTGCAAAGGTCGCTTTTTCAGTAGATGGACCACTTGAGTGATGGTCTATATCTCAAATACTCACCTGTGACACTGAACTGGGTTGATGGCTTTTTTCTTCTCGGTGTCACCAAAGAAAACCACCATTGACATGCGCTGGAAGTGCAAGAGGTGACTTCTGTGATATGAGTGCTTTGCCCAGATTTGATATAAAAAGGAGAAGCAGCCTTATACAATAGGAAAATCAGAGACTTCAGAGTTGGGTAGGTGCAGTTTCAAATATTGCCCACTTTCTGAGACTTCCAGCAAGTCACCCTTTTGAAGCCTTTTTTCTGTCACTTGTGTACCTTCACTAGGTTGTTTTGAGAATAAAAGAAATTGTGGAAGTTCCCATTGTGGCTCAGAGGAAATGAATCCGACTAGGAAACATGAGGTTGCGGGTTCAACCCCTAGCCTCGCTAAGTGGCTGAAGGATCCAGCGTTGTCGTGAGCTGTGGTATAGGTCGCAGACGTGGATCAGATTCTGTGCTGCTGTAGCTGTGGTGTAGGCTGGCAGTTATAGCTCCAATTCGACCCCTAGCCTGGGAACCTCCATATGCTGCAGGTGTGGCCCTAAAAAAGAAAACAGAAAACAAGCAAACAAGAAAAGAAAAAAAAAAATTGTGTGTGTGTGTGTGTGTGTCCAAGTGTGTGTATGTGAGTGCACATGTAGAGCACCTGGTAGAAGGCCTAGTGAGTAATGGGCCCTCAACAGATGTGTTAATTTCTGACCACCTTTGAGAAAAATAGATTGATTGCAGCGATGATGAAATTGAGCACCTGGAGAACATGATATGGCAGCGTTCTTCATATCTGAGAAATAAGCACAATGGCTTAATTAAAATGTCCTGGATTAAGAGGCAAATGATCTCAGCTTGATTCGTTCACCATTTAAGATGAGAATTTGAACAAGTCATTTACCTCTGTGATTCTCAGGTCCTATGTCTATATAACATGTACCGTCCATGATGAAAACATAGAATGCCATTTTTATAGAGATGGACCCGATTTTTGTGGGCCCAAACCTTCTCTAATTTGGCAAGAGAACTTTAAGAAAATGAACACAAATTGTAATTGCAAAGTTAGATATAGGGCTATGGAAGGGTCTCATGCAAATGAGGGAGCCTCATTTACTTCATAGTAAATCTGCCTCTGAGTTTTTTGAACGTAAGTATTTTTGTGTAATACAGCTAGTATAATAAATATTTATTGGATATATTGGCAAAAAAAATATGAATTTGTTAGTATGCGTTAAGCCTGAGTTAGAATGGAAATAAAATTGAAAAGTAATGGAAAGAAGAGGGAAATAACTCATTGAAGGTTTTGATTGCTTAAAAAAAAATAACTCAAAGTTTCCTCTATCTTTATGCAGGGCACATAGATTTCAAGACAATAAACCTTCACTGTGGATGTAGATTCTAGGCACTGTACTAGGCAAAGGGGAAACAATATCACTTGAACGAATGATAAAGACAGAATTTTTTTGGCCACACCCATGGCATGTGGAGGTTCCCAGGCCTGGGATCGAACCCACACCTATGCCATAGCAGTGACCTGAGCTACTGCAGTGACGACACTGGATTATTAACCCACTGCACCACAAGGGAACTCCCAGATAGAATTTCTTGAAGGCCCAGGGCATGTCAGTTACTGTCCTTCATGTGCATGTTTTGAGTTCTCAGTAGTTCTAAAGGATAGTCTCCTGACAGATAAAGTATCATGAAATAGTATAGAAATATTTCAGAGTTCGGGAGTTATGAGAGATCTGTTTTGATTATTGAAAGTATTTATTCATGAAAGATTATTCATATACATTCTTTTTCAGATTCTTTTTCCGTTATCAGTTATTGTAAGATACTGAATGTAGTTGCCTGTGCTCGACAGCAGATCATTGTTGTTCACCTATTTTATGTACAGTAGGGTGTATCTGCTACCCTTAAAATGCTAATTTATCCCTCCCCTTCTTCCCCTTTCTGTAACGATAAGTTTGTTTTCTATGTCTGTGAGACTAAGAATAGCTTTCTTTGCAGGCCTGTGTGTGAGTTAGAGATTCTTTGTAAAAGTCGCCTAGTACAGCCTCTGACACCCAGGAAATGCCCCAAAGATGGCAGCTATTGCTTTTATTATTAACCATCATATGAATCAAAAAGAAAAGAAAAAACCTTGACTTCTTTGTAAATGAGAAAACTGAGACCATGGGGGAAGGCAGAGAACAATTCATTAGATTTCAAGGTTCTTTAGGAGAAGGAAGTATTTGTAAATATTGGTGGAATGTGGGATGTGCGGATGACTCTGGCCACCATTACCAAGATTCTTGGACCAGTTTGATTTCATATGAAAGTTTTGAACAATTTGTTTTCTGAGTTTTTCTGGTGGCAAGTTGAGTTTTCAGATGAATGGAGTTGAGAACAGTAAAATGGTACCAGGTGTCCCAGTTTGCTTCTTCTCTGGAAGGCAGCCCTCTATTTACACCTTTAATAAATGGAAGTCAGCCTACTGTCAACTCAAGTTGCCTCTGCTCCAGGTGCCAGAACAGGTACAGAGCAGCTCACAAGGTGAGTGACCTGGTTATCCCCATGGCATCACTGTCGACCATCCAGAGCTTTTGAGAGAGAATAATTGTGTTGAGATGTGTTACCTCATTCATTTATGTTTACCCCAGTCAGGTGCAGCTTGGCAGGACAGTGTGAGAGCTGCTGGCAGAAATTGAAAGAGTAACAGACAATACCAGTGTCATCACTATTGGGACATTAGCTACGCTGGGGCATGCTACATGAAAAGTGCCATGAATGCACTTTCAGTTCCAGGTGAGGAGGGAGCTGGCTTGAGTCCCAGCTATGGGACGGTGCACTGTTTAACAGCGTCTGAGCTCCTCACACGTGGGAGGCATCTCATCATAACTCATTCTCTATGTTTCTCCCAGCTAATAGATGTGAGCACTGGGGCAGATAATCCAAGACGCATTTATATATGGCTTTGAAAATCCTTAAATGATTTTTTCAGCAAATCAACCTTCTTAATTTAGTTTTGCTCAGGCTCTTAATTTACAACTCACATTCTTCTAAATGAACAGGCTATCTCTAGCTATCTCCAGGGTCCAGGAAAATTTCTCAAGGTGCAACCCATGTAAATTTACTTTAAATCACCAATTCATATCGAATAGTAATAATATTGATTTACCTGGTGCTTAGTGAACAGCTACAGTATGCCAGGAACTGGAAGAGCCTTGGTAAGGGAGCAGGTAGGGGATTTCCTAGACTGGTCAAGGAAGCGGAAATATTTCATATAATTATGTAAGCCAGCTATTGCTGAGAATGTTTTCCCTCTGGAGAAACTGTCAAACTCTGAACCACAATCCCACGCCCTGGGACACTCAGAATCTCTCCTTGTACTTTCTGGAAGTTTCTATGACTTACTTTCTATTTCTTCTTGTCTCCAGTTGTCCAATGTTTCTCTATGTACACAGATACTCTTCTCTCCTCTCCCAGGACGTGCAGATACAAAGCAACCCCTCTTTCTCAGTTTTCCCACCTCCCTCAAATTTTATTTCCTTCAAACCACCCACAAACCATTTGAGAGTTGAGTAATAGAGGGTGAGTGGGTCACACATTTCAGATCATGGATTATCCTACCATCTGGCTGGCTTCCCCTCCCCCTCTGCCTCTGATGCTGATTCCCTCATACTCATTTTCGTCTTCTAAAGCCTTCTTTCCTTTCTTCTTCTGCATGTGTCTCCTGCTACACACACACACTTGAATCCGAGGAAGCAGCTCCATCAGGCCATGCATCTACACCAGAAGTGGGTCTTTTTTTTCTTTCTTTTCCTCCCTTCCTTCCTTCCTTCCTTCCTACCTCCCTTCCTTCCTTCCTTCCTTCCCTCCTTCCTTTTCTTTCTTTCTATCTATCTATTATCTATCTATCTATCTATCTTTTTAGGGCCACACCTGCACCATATGGAAGTTCCCAGGCTAGGGGTCAAATCAGAGCTGCAGCTGTCAGCCTACACAGCCACAACAATGTGGGATCTGAGCCGAGGCTTTGAGTTACACCACAGCTCATGGCAATGCCAGATCCTTAACCCACTGATCAAGGCCAGGGATCGAACCTGTGTCCTCATGGATACTAGTCTGGTTGGTTACTGCTGAGCCATGATGGGAACTCCTAGAAGAGGTTTTCCAAAGCATGTCTTTTACTTTTTTAAAAAAGCGGATCTTTCACTGCAAGAGACTTTCCTAAGGAAGTACCATCTTTCCATACTGTTATCATCATAATACAACAATGTTAGTGTCAGGATAGGATATGGACTCAGACACAGGTGATTCAAAACAGGCCATTTATTGTTACCAAAAACAGTAGGCCTGAAATCAAACAGTGAAGACACATACAGGTACCAGAGGAGTGCTCTTCAGAGCACCTCACTATAACCTTATTCCTGTGCAAATAAGGCGTCCTCACCTGGAACCAGTCAGAGGATCAAAATGTGCTCCCCATAACGAGATCCAAACAACCCACTGTGGAGAGGGGTTGGGACAGGAAATTGGTGGGCCTGGGACAAGAGAGTAAGGGTCCTCAAACAGGTCTGCAATATAGGAATTTAAGGAGAGACCCAGTTGCAGCCAGGGCCAGTCTCTAACTAACCCAGGGCGGCCCGCTCACACTGAGGGTGTAACCCTGTACACTGCTAACTGACTCTTGATTGAGATCAAGATTGCGACCTCCAAGGCAACTGGCAGTAGTGTTTCTCTCTCAGGACGATGGACCAGAACTGCTCATTAAAAGAGCTCAGGTCAGAGCTGTCACTCTGCAAACTGCTCCCCTCCTGAGCTGGTCTCTCCTGCCTGGGGAGACCTCCGGCCCCCATCCCTGCACCCCAAGACCATAGGAGCTCTATCCTGGCGCCACCACAGCACTTCTCGGCCTGCACCTCCAAATCCTTGTTGCGTGTAGGCAAGGACAGAGGGAGAGAGAGCGCAGAGCAGAGGAACCTGACATTCCATGATGATTAGCAGTGTAAGAGTATTATGAAGCACAGAGAAGAGGTATCTAACTTAGCCTGAAGTTGGCCGGACAGATGGGGCAGGTGAGGGTGGGGGAAGGAGGTGGGTCCTTCTAAGCAGAGGGGCAAACATGAGTTCAGAGATAAGATGCAGCGTGATTTGTGGAGGGAATTGCAGGCAATTCAGTGTTTCAGAGCAAGAAGGGATTGAGGCTGGAGAGGCAAGAAAGGCTGGGTCAGGGAAGTCCTGAAGCTTGATGTCAGGGAGCTTAGATTCAGACCATGCAGACAGTTAGGAGCCACTGGGCAGGGAGGGACTTAGTGAGACTTTTGTTTTGGCTTGATCGCTGTAGTGGCTATGGGGATCTGTAATCCAGAGATCCAGACCAGGAAACACTTAGATTACCATCTAGTTTATAACCAGTTCACATCTCAAAGGAAGAATTTGAGGTCCCATTTGTAACCCCAGCAGGACCCTATGGGGTCTTCAAGGGACAGGCCTTTCCTCCATATTCTCTGCTTTAGCCCTTTTCTGAAGTATCTGAAATACTTTTCCTGAGTTGTTTTACAAATATGAAACCCACCCCCACCAAATGGAAGATGTCAACCGCTTGATGACCTTGAGCACATAGCCCCCAGGCCTCCTGGAGTTCAAGGACTGATAATAATGTTAACCCCTGTGACACCACCCTGTTACCTCACCATCAGCCACTCAGAGAACTGTGCATCAGCTGATCACATGCCCTGAGGACCATCCCTCCCCTACCCCCAACCTGGCTTTAAAAAATGCTTTGATGAAAACCCTTAGAGGAGTTCAGGGTTTGGGGGGCAAACCTTTCTCTGCTCCAAACTCTGATGTTTGGGTTTGTTTGGCCTCACTGCCCATCAGGCACATGAACTTGTACTAACGCAACAGTGAATTCCATGGCACACCAGGTTCACTAGTCTGCCTGTCCAGTGCCCAGCATGCTGAGGCGCAGGCCCAAAGACTCCTAATTGACCCACACAGATGCCACAGCAAATGAGAGTCCTTCCTTTCCAGCCAGCCAAGCAGTACCTGACAAACTGTCTTTGAGGAGAGTCTTTGAATATGAGGGACAAATGTAAAATTCAATAAGCTTATTTTGCTCAAGACAAAGCAGTGCAGTTTTTTGTAATGTTTTATAGCATAAAGGTTGCTTTTTATTGTAATGTTTTAGGGATCAGACTCTTTCCTCTAAGGGCATATCTCTGGAGGCAAATAATGCAGGAATAAGTAAAATATCCTTTCTTCTCCTTTCTGCTATGCTCTGACTTTGAAATAGGCAGCATCCTGCATTTTCAAGTGATAGGGGGACAAGAAATGTTTCGTCCCTTTGCAATGAGAAGCGTATGTGAGGCAGTGGGGTGAGGGCATGTTACACTGGAATACTGACAATCTAGGTAATAGCACCCGTTTTCTGATAGGTTTGTGATCAGCATTAGGGAAGTTATATTTTGTCACAAAAGTTTAAATACATGATAGGATAAAGCATCCAGGAGAGCCATGGATAAAGATAACAGCCCCAAAACACCAACTGGGTGTCATTCTGAGACTAGCCTAGGATCCGCTCAGAAGTTTTCACTCCACCTGACAATCTTGTCCTTTATTTCCAGTCTGGGGTGTGGCTTCGGGTCCTTTCTCCCAAGTCTTAACTCTTTTCTCTCTTTGTTTTTTTTCTTTTCCTCTATCTTGCAAATAATAATGGAACTGAAACTAACTACACTTATGACTCAAACCCAGCCTAAACCCAGATTGGGACTTGAACCCATGGTTTTTAAATTAGAATCACTCACCTGGTGTCTGGACTGAGGTTCAGGTGCTTTGTGTCTCAGCGCAGAAGGAATTCAGCCAGAGACAAAGTGACAGGCAAAAAATAGATTTATTTAGATAAGATGCTTGTGAGAGATGCAGGCAGGCAAGGAGGCTCTGCGCACGGATCAGATGGGCTGTATTTTTATAATCCAAGGGGAGTGGGGCTGGGAAAGGACCACCTCTTCCTCTTTCTTCGAGTAGTAGAGTAGTAACTCCTTCTTGCTATCTGGTAAGAGAGTATCTGACCCTATAAGGTCAAACTAAGACTTCAATGTGCTTATTCAAATCAGCAGAAGGGTGGTCTGGTGCTTAAACTCCTGCCTTTGGTCCAAGGGTCATTGTCTTGCCGAACTTGAATGAAGGCCTCATTTTAATGACCTGAGGCATACCTCATGCTTTTATATGTGGTTTTTGTAGTTAAGCCAGCCTCTTGGTTCTGATGACTTTCTTGAGCAATTATTAACATACTAACTTCTCCCGAAGTTCCCTAGGTTTCCCTCTCTATCTATGGTCCCCTATTAGGACTTCTGCAACTACCTGTGTAACTATCCTGCTCCGTCCCTATCAGAATGAGTCTGGTTCTCATGACAAACCTGGCTTTTGATCTTACTCCTATTATATTCTAGCCAGCTAGCTTTAGGGGAGGGCTAAGTACCTTCTCTGTACATCAGTTACCTCATCTAGGAAATGTAGATAGTCTGCTATTTCTTACAGGGTTACTCTAAAGAGTCATTATAATGGATCTCAAGAACAAGCCCAGTGCCTGGAACATAAGCGCTCAAATGATGACAGACACTAGTCCTGTTATCCTCAAGTAAATTTAACCCAGTGCTAGGACCGCTGGTCAGGCTTAATCTGTGTGTATGTATATTGAATTTTATATGTGGATTAAACCTAAAATACATGGATGAAGCATCTGGGATCCTGTTTCTCACGCATACATTTCCTCTGTATACACATGTGCCGATGAATCTGGAGGCCTTTTAAGGATAAACGGTCTTCCTATTAAATATCAAAGATGAGAATAATATAACTGGCTGGCTAACTGCTCTCAAAAAGACCAACAAGACAAGGGGGGATTCCAGCTCTGTTTGTTACAGGCATTGTAGTCTGAGGCAGGAAGTTGTAACAAAACAGCAAGCCAATGAAAAAGGCCAAGTGCATCACACCACCATATGGAACTTCAGTTTGCAGATTGCATTCTGATGGCACCTCTCATCTCCTTAACCCCTTGTTGTAATTCTGCTGCACTTTAGATGGAGGCCTGTTCATCCAGTCTCTAGAGTGAAACTGGAGAAAAACTCCCCTGTATGCCTCTAAATTATACATGTTTTATGTTCTCAGAGTTTTACATTTCCAACAGGAAAGAGTTGCTGATATAGTCTAAAAGAGAACCGCCTGGAGGCTGTGGTATTTAAAAGTCAATGCTAAGTGGTGTTTTAAAGAAAGATTCAGGGGACATTGCCAGCATTTATATTTCATATTGCTTGTGGAATTGCTTTCAATTCTGTCTTGCTTAGGTCTCTGTACAGTAAAGTTTCCTAGGTTGCTATGGAAAATATGCACGTAAGCTGACTGCTATGGTAACTAGTCACATATGGTGGAGAGGCATAACATGACATAGGATTTGCATAACTAATTTGAGCATGTTAGTGATCAGAGCAATCTGTGCATGGGAGGCTAGGTAATCTGAGGCTTTTTTATTTCATTGTGCACACAGAAGTGTTAAGTGCTGGTATCTGTTTTTATATTGCCAATTGTTGACTTCTCTCTGATTTTGGTCATCCGTTCACATGCTCCGTGACTACAGAAGGGTGTGATACTGTGTGTATGTTTGTGAGCTTATAAAGTTGAACGTCTCATTATTTTAAGGTTACATTTCATTTATCTAGAGTCCTAAGACAAACTCTTTTTCACAACAGGAGAACGATTTAAACTTCTGTTAGTTGTTTTTATTATTTAATTCAATAAATACATATATAAATATTTAATAAATACTTACCTAAATATTTAATAAATATTTATTTGAGGTGGCTCTGTGCTAGTTATTGTAGGTATTTTTATTTGATGACTGCAATTTGCCTGGATCATGCTGTTTCTGTCTTCAATGCCTGCAGTGCTTTTGTCTACATCTTTACCTAGAATAGTGACTGATGAATGGTAGATAGGAAAGAACTGGAAATATGAACAACTTCAGTTCTGGTGTCATGTTCTACATTTAGTGTAAAGCATACTCTGAAACAGTTGCTTTTTTTTTTTTTTAAGCAACTGGGCTAATGTCAATAATATTGGGCAAAACTATAAATTGCCAAACAGTGTGCGCAAACATGATTTCATTTGTAGTAATAATCCTTGTAGAATTTTGTTTACATAAGAAATAGGTCTGAACAGATGCGTGTTGTACCTACTGGATTGATCACTCTCCCCTCAGAATTCATGTCCAAATTTCTCTCTTTTCATAAATATCTTAGTCATTGGATCGGTCTCACCATGTTTCATCACAACCTTATCATAACTTAATTACATCTGAAAAGACCCTATTTCCAACTAAGGTCTCATTCTGAGGTTTTTGAGGTTTTGGCATACAGGTGATCTATATATTTATTACATTTATACCTGAGTATGAATTGTTTGGCAGTTATAAATGGTATTGCCTTTTTCATTGTGGATCTGAAAGTTTCTTTGTTGGAGAAAAGTTGGGAGGTTTTAAGTTTGTAAAATTAATTCCCTTGATTGTTATAGATATGTTGAAATTATTGATTGGGTTTGTTGCAGTAGTTTGCGTTTTTTATGGTCCTATTCTATTTCTCCTAAGTTGCCAAATTTATGTGTGTAAAATTCTTTGCAGTATTCATTTATTGTCTTAAGGTGTGATATTAGAAATTTATCCCTTCTTTTTTTCTTTGTCAGACTTACTAGAGGTTTGTCAATTTTATTGATCTTTTCAAACAACTAGCCTTTTGTTTCACTGATTTCATCTATTGATTTTCAGTTTTGAATTTCATTGATTTCTGCTCTTATCTCTTCTTATTTCCTTACTTCTGTTTACTTTGACACCATCCTCTTACTAGTTCAAATGAAATGTAAAAACCTTGTCTCCATTTATATCCCTTTACTCTTTCCCACTTAGAGTGTAACTTTCTTAAATATTTCTTCTACATTTATTTAAACCATATTAGATGCATTATAATTTTTGTTTCTATTATCAAACATAATTTAGAAAACTCAAGAGAAAAATGTCTACTGTATCTACCCATATGTTTTCATACCATATTATTTTTTCTTTATTTTTTATTTTATTTTATTCAAAGCAGCTTTTTCTTTTTTTGTTTCATTTCTATTTAAAGAGCTTTCTTTAATTTTTTTTTTGGAGAGGATTGTAAATCTGCTGGAGACAAATTCTCTTAGCTTTCCTCTACCTGAGAATGTCTTTTTTTTTTTTCAACATTTGAAGAAATGTTCCCTTATGGCCTGTGGAAGGATTTCAGATGAGAAATCCACTGCCATTCAAACAGATTTTCCTCTGCAGGTAAAATGCCATTTCTGTTTTGCCGCTTTCACAAGTTTTTGACTATGTTGTATCTTGGTATAGATTTCTCTGAGTTTATCCTGTTTGGATTTTGCTCAGCATCTTAATTCTATAGATGTGTGTGTGTGCACGTGCGCATGCTCACGTGCTTGCCACATTTAAGAACTTTTCAGGTATTATTTCTCTGAGTGTTTTTTCAGGTCATCTTTCTTTCTCTTCTCCTTCTGGGACTCTGATGACACAAATGTTAGATCTTTTATTAAAGTCCCACAGATACCTGAGGCTCTTTTCAATTCTTTTTTTGAGTTAATTTATTCTCTGTTGAAATTTATACTGTTTTATCTTCCAGCTCACTGGTGCTTTCCTTTGTCCCCTTCAGTCCTTTATTGAACCCATTTATTGAGATTTTATTTCAATTATTATATTTTCCAGTTCTAAAATATCAGTTTGAATATTCTTTATATCTTTTATATTTTTATTGCTGTGGTTGAAACTTCCTGTTTCTTTGCTGAGACTTTCTATTTTCCCACTTAAGATATGTTTATAACTACTCACTGAAGCATTTTTACAATGGCTATTTTAAAATTTTTGTAAGTTTAACATCTCTGTCCTCTTGGTTTTGTATCTATTCATTGTCTTTTCTTCAGTTTTAGATTTTTCTGGTTCTTAGTATGATGAGTAATTTTCTATTGAAACCTGAACTTTTTCTTTTCTTTTCTTTTTTTTTTTTTTGCACCTTAGATATGCAGAAGTTCCTGGGTCAGGGATCAAACCCATGCCACAGTTGTGACAATTCCAGCTCCTTAACCCACTAAGCCATCAGGGAATTCCTGAATCCTATATGTTTGAGGCAGGAGAAAGGAAGGGGCTGCCTCATTACTGCCAAGTGGAGAGAGAAGTACAGGTTTCCCACTCAGCATCTGCTGACACCGAAGAAGCAATGCTGCATAATTGCTAAATAGGAGTTCCAGCTCCCCACTAGGCAGTAACACCTGGACACCTCCCTGGCTGAAAGGGGTAGGAGCTCCTTCTGATACTTCTCACTTCATAACCCCACTGACATCCTGGTGGATGGAGGTGGGATGGTATGATCTCATTACCTTTGGACCTTGGTCAAAGACTTGCCTTTCCAGCAGGCCTCCTCTGATAGCACCCCACTGACAGGCAGGGGAGCCAGGTGGGAGTAGAAGTCCAGCCTTCCAAGGAGTCTCTGCTGACGCTGTTGTTGATGAGGATGGCATTATCACTGCCCAGTGTGGATGAATGTCCCATCTCCCTACTAGGTGTTCTCTGACACTGTCCCAGCAGGGGTGTTGGGAAACCTCCTTATAGGCTGACAAAGGTGGAAGCCTAGATTCCCTGCTTGGCCTTTTGCTGGTATGCTTAGGGTTAGGGCCAGAGTTTTTTTTGTGTGTGGTATTTGACAAGAGGACAGCTAACAGACTCTAAAAGATTTCTGTCTTTCTAGGCTGCCCCTTTCCTGACCTTTTGGCTAAAGAGGCCAGGCTTTTGTTAGAACCTTTTGTGTGTGCACCTGTTGACATTTTGAGGTTTCCAGCTTCTTCAGTTCTAACTCTGAAATATGTGAAGTAAAAACGTATCCCAGGAAATTCACTACCATGTTGCTCCTTCAGTCCCTAAGTCTATATCTGGCCATCTTGCTTTTCTCTACCTTTTAGAGTCTTACGTTTGCTCTCTATATAATGCCCAGGGTTTCTAGTTGTACACAGTAGAAGGAATTGGGATAAAAGCACTTCTACTTCAGCTTCCCGAAGGTAAAATTATGTAGACTTCCCTTTTATTATTTGTTGAGCACTTGGAATTTGGCATGTGGCATTTTTCCTGGGATCTGAGACATTATTGCCACTACAGTTTGAGAGATATCATTCCAAGCAACAAAATCAAGCTGGCAATGTCACTGTAAACATAACGTTGGCAGTAGTCACAGGCTGAATACAAAGACTGGCAGTCTTGCCCTAAGTACAGACATGTATGACAAAGACTCAGTCACTAGGAAATAATACTTGTCATCAGCATAATATTTACCATGGGTGTACCATTTTATCATTACTCTTAATAGTAGTGATAATAATGAAAATAGCAGCCATAATCACTATAAGTGTCTCTTTGAAAGTGGTTTGAGTACATCATATAATCTAATTTACAGCAGATAAAGAAGGCAAAAGAAAAAAAACTAGGAATTTTTTTTCTGCTTTAGTACCGTTGCAGTTGGTCACTCACGATTATAGCTCCTACAACAAACATTTCTGTGAAGGGTTTAGCTTTCTCAGACTTAAATTCTCTGTTGTGTGCCCCTTGCCCTAAGCCTGAGAGGAAGTAAAGCCTTGTTGCTCCTGGTCTTGAGTCATGAGTGTCCCATTATTCCTGTTGTTTCCCTTAACCCTCCCCAAACCTCTCTTCATTAAATTAGCTTCTCAATCCCATAGGAATTGCCTTTCATTTCCTTTGCGGACCCCACAGACTGTTAAACAGTTAAGTTACACAATCATTACATGATAAACCTGAAATTTCTAGGATTCAGACTTTAGTCTGCTTGATTCCAAAGCTTGTGATTTTTCTACTAAAATTAAGCTATGCTCCCCCATCCCAAAACATCAAGTTGTATTTAAGTTAGGAAAGAGTTAATGACACACCTAAAATGACCAAGGCGAACTTAAGAAGCAATTGTTCGTACTGGTCTTTTATATATGTGTGTGTGTGTGTGTGTGTGTCTGTGTCTTCTGCAGATGCAGAAGCAGAACACATGCACATACAGATGTTATTTGGGAAATTCTTTTGGTGTGTTCTTATCAAATTTGTCTACATTTAGAAACCTTTCTGATCCTTATGGGCGTTCAGAGTGGTGTTTTGCTTTAATTAAACTATATTGAGTCTGTGATCACTGTAATATAGTTTAAAACGTTTGGCTATTTAAGACTTTAAGTATTTAATAGTTATGTCTTATGATGATCACAATAGCTCTTTTCTCTGTGGGCATTAATATAAAATAATTGACCTTGGCTCCTATGATTTGCTTTCAACTTGGGGATGCAGTTCCCATCATGGTCAATTATCTCATAGTAATTCAGACAACAAAGGCAACTATTGCTTAATTAAGCAATTTTCTAATCACCTTTTTTGGACTGGAGAATATAGCATGACACATCCTAATATGACTGCTTTCGGTGTAATTGCTGTCCTACCACGGGTAACTCACACTTAGTGTGAAATATTTTTTGAGATCAAACAATTTAGGTATATTGATGTTATGAAGATAATTTAGTATTGGAGACACTCTGAGTATGAAATAGGACTTCACTTCTATTCCCTAGCCTTGTGTTCAATGAAGATAGGATAAACTTTGTCTTTGCCAGTAAAATTCAGCCCTCCCTGCTACTTCCCAGGCTTGTTCATCTGAACTTCTCAGAATCCCTGCAAAGTGCATACTTACTAAGAACACTACACCCCCATGTGGTGGCAACAGTATTCCTGGGAAATCATTTATAATGGTAGGGACTTTCTTATTCTTTAGAAGTTTTTCTTTACTCTCTCTAAACATGGCACTTGATCAGGTTAGAAATTTTTTTTTGTAGATTATTGAAAATAACTTTTATAATATTGTGTATATATGGATATGTTATACTGATACAGATTTTAGTTGTTAAAATCTATTTGTAAAATGTAATTTTTTTCTTTGGTTCAGTACAGTCATAACAATGAGAGAAAAGAGACCGACCCCAGAAATGAGACAGACAGCAGGTATTAGAGATGTTATTTGAGCATCTCTTATAACAGTCTATTATACCTTCTTTGAGGTGGTGGGAAAAATGTTGGGCTATGATCGTAATTGATGGTTTCCAGATCTAGGCCTTCCATTTATCTGTTCTGTGGCCTTGGACATCATTCTCAGCCTCAGCATCCTTATCTGCAAAACAAGAGTATGATTCCTGACTCATTTGTAATTTTAAAATCTGTCAAGTATAGAGTTATGTTTTATTACACTCTAGTTTGTACTCTTTTAACTCTAATGTGTAATTACTAGCTAAAATTTTTAAATTGTAAATCTGGCGAATTTAAGATTTTAGAGGCTCTGAATACTCTGTTTTGAAATGCTATCTTTAAAACATTTTTTAAAATATGGTGTATTTTAAAATTAAATACATACACCTGTATACCCATATTTACAGTGAATATTTGTAAAGAGTGGAGAAAGAGTGCTGAAGCAGCTGTGTTACTTTTCCAAAATGACTACAGCTATCTTTTATGTTACTATGTATTAGTTCAGTCTCTTTTTCAACTTTGTGCAACTTTGTGAACTTTGTAAAATTTCAGTCTCCCCTCAATATAGGGTAAAATTTGTTTCCCTGGCAAAAGTAATACATTCATTTCATTACACTAGATGAGGTGGTATTGACTAGCTTCTATTTTATACCCAATTTATGTTATATACATCCTATGTACTTTGAGATTCCAACAAAATATGTGAAAGAGCTTTGTAAACACCGTGATATAGATAGGAAGTATTATTAGTATCCAGTGTTCAGCCACATACTGGTACTGATATATTATTTATTACTGTTAAAATAGAAAGAAAAATGAAAATAGAGCCAAAGGTAGAAAACATGTTAATAGGAATAGGGCAGAGAACCTTGAGCAGGAAAAAAAGTATCACTTGAATGTTTCCTGGAAATCTTTGTATTTAACACTTTGTGGTACAGTTTGACAGGTGAAATTGAGAAGAAGATAAAGGGGAAGAAGGAGTCTAAAAACACCTTTCTTCTGGATGTGAGATATTAAAAGGAGATTAGAAACAAAACCTTACTGGAAAATACTTAATCAACCATTGCCTTGATGTTCTTTAACAGACTTTGGAAATAAGGCACTAGAGGATTGAATTGCAAGGTGTGCCCAGCTTGTTTCTTTTATGTGTCTCTCTGTTTCAGTCTCCTGTATCATCTTCTGGTTGAATCTGTAGAGAAGTTATAGGGCCAGGTTCATTTTGGATTTAGCAAACTCCACGTGATAGCACCTTCTTTAATATTCATCTTACTGAGCCAAATGGAGCTGCTCTGAGTCAGCATGTGGTCTCTTGGAAATAAGGCTGGGAAAGCTTCACAGTGTGAGGAAACAGGCAACTCCAATCTGAGAACTTCAGTACATTCATTCATTGATTCAACCCTTTTAGTGTGAGATGACCATGCCTCTGGGACTTGACTGGGTAATTGGGGGGCAAAAATTTTTGAGCAAAACGATTACAGTTTTCTTCTTCTCTTGAAACTTTCACAGTGGTTGGTGAGATAGACAGCCAAATACTCATATTACAACCATATTTATATATAACATACTTGTGAATCTATATTTATAGTGAATATTCATATACAGTAGAGGAAAATATTTTATATATGTAATAAAACATTCTAACTATATAACGCCATATTGATAGAAGTAATATAAGTAAAAGGAAGACAATGTATTAGGATATACGAGAGAGTATGTGGAGAATAACCCAGTGTCCCAGGCATACATGTTATGACCCTGGGTGTAATTATTAGGTCACAGTGACAGAGACATTTCTGGAAAGTGGTACACAGCTTAGGTCTTAAGTGGATTTCTTCAGTAAATTGCTTTTGATCACCTACTATGTTCTAAGTAATGTGCTGGATGCTGACAGTGATTGTCATTTGGAAGAGATGCTGTTTGCTCCTTGAATCCCTTTCTGCAGAGAAAGTGAGAAGTGTGATGGCAAAAGACCCCACTTATTTGTGGCCTCCTCATCTGAATGACTGGAGGTCTGGAAGTTAATCATTCATGTCCTGTGCCTTGGATGAAGTTTCTCCCTTTTTTATATTCTCACCAAACTTTAAATATAGCTCTACTTGTTTACTGGATGTACTGTAATATATCTTTTACTAGCGAGAAACTCTCAAATATTCATGAGTGTCTTATGATGTACCAGGAACTAAGATAGGAAGTGGAGACAGAAAAATAAATTAGCACATTCTCTTAACCCATGAGGCTCAAAATAGTATAGAGGAAACACCCATATAGATGCTTGATTGCCACACCAAGTGGGATGATAGAGGTATATACGGGGTAAAGAAATGAATCAGAGAAAATGAGCATTTCTTCCTCATGGTAGAGATGGAGTAAAAAGTAAAGTATAGGAAAACTTTGTAGAGGAGCTATAGAAGCTTAGAGGGAAGAAGTATTTAGAGAAAGGACTTCTGTGCCGAAGGAACAGCATGAACAAAGGTACAGGAGTATAGAACAAGTAATTGGATTTGGCTAGAATAAAACATAAGTTTTAAAAAAATTCAAACCATGGGAATCTGAAGCATTGAAGGTGAGGAGGTGAGTAGAGGAAAAGAGAAATAGTGGAGGTAAATGCAAAAGCAATGGGAAGTACAAGAATCCCCCAAAGGAAAACTCACCAGAGAAGCTTACAAGAGAGTTGGCCAAGGAAGGGGACATGGCCCTGCTCTTTGCGTCCTGGGTATGAGTGCATGTGGGACACATGTAAAGCAGCCTGAGGGCCCCCAGAGCAAAAATCCCTGTTTCTTCTGTGTTGGTTCTTTGAGTCTCGTTAGTGAACATCTCAGGGCTCAGCCACTCTAATTAAATTGGTTTGGGATTCTAGTTAAGAGATCTGGATTTTTAAAAAACATTTCTTCCCCACCAAAGCCATTACTCTTCAAAAGCCAGAGCGAGTGGCAAGACTTACTTCAGAGAATTTTCCCAACCCCCTGAGCCCTAATTAAGGGGAAGTCTGAACAAAGAGGAGAGCCTGTCATTCTGGGAGGTGGCATCCCAGAGAGATTTATAACACTGGTTAACTCTGTGGCTGCAGTGGTTCTTTGGAGGATTTTCTGCAACTCTACTTTATTGCTGCTAAAATGGAGCTATTTGGTCGAGGCAGCCCTGATCAAGGAGGAGAATGTCTCAGGGGAGATTTTCTCTGGCTCAGTGGGTCTACATTCAGATCCCACATGAAGAGAGCCAGACAATGGAGTTGACTTTTTATTTAGGAAGATAGTGTTTATGTGACTGGAAGGAAGGCAGGACAGAGCCAGGGAGCTCAATGCTCTGCCTTAGAAGGTTGTGATAAGATCACTAATCATCCTGTAATTTCTAAAAGAACTTTATAGCTTCATTCCATTAGGAGCTTATGGAATGTCTAGTTCAGAATTAAGGTGGCTTCATTAAATGGCTTTAGTTTTCCACTTTTATATACAATAAATCCAGATGGTGAGCTCCATACATGCCAGTGGCACTTGGCCTTTCAATATTTACTCTATGGTGAAGATAAACCAAATATCAACTACCTTTCTTTCTCTCTTCTTAGTGTGAGGCTAGTTTTATTAACCTCATTTTTTTCAGGTATAGAATAGAGGATTTAGAGTCATTACAGATTACATTACTTATTTTACAGGTAACTAACAGAGCTGGGATAAGAACCCAGGTTCTTGTAGACTGGTAAGGTTAAGTACAATTTAAATTGTAAGTTCAGAATGAGTCATGATGTATTTTTAAAGAGTCTTTCCCAGTTGTGTCCGCTCCAAAGGGCTAGAGGCAGCAATAGCTTAGTGGTTATGAACACCACTAGCGACTGGAGTGTGGTCTCTAAATACCATTTTCCCCAACAAAGGAGCCAAAGCTTCTTGAAAAAGTTTGAGTTTTCAAGAATAAAGCTAGTTATAGGTCTGTGGCAAGAAAAATATAAACCTGGAATATCTTATGTTGGAAGCAAGTAAGCTATCTATCAAGATATGTAGGATCGTGTTAAAAGGAGGTAGAAGCTTCCCTGGGCCAAAATGAGGCAAGCAGAGCATTGATGAGGATGATAATGAGAATGAATTAAAATACACCAAATATGTGTAAATCCATGATTTCAGAATGACATTATTTAAAAATCACCTTGTTACCAGCTTCGCAGGAAGTTAGGGAATCTGTTCATTATTTGAAAGCTAGTAAGAGAAATAATCAAACACTTGCTATTGGTTTTGTACAAACTGAAGTTTAAGCAAGGAAATGTTTGAAAGAAAATGTCACTTTATAGCAGTTTATACTTAGTAAATTAGGAAAGAATGATAGAATGTCACCATTTTAAGTGACTAGGTTTAGAAAATATTTGTTGTGGCTGCAATATCATAAAAGAGAGGCAGTCAGGCATCATGAGACATCTGATGACAATAAACCTCACCATTTATGAAGTGGGCTTGCCAAAAACATAGAGCATGAGTGTGATCATATCTCTAAATGTAATTATCATTTCATACAGGGGACAATACCATGAGACAATACAATCAAGAAAATCCAAACTGTAGGAAGATTTACAGGAAAAACAATCTGGTTTTGGGTTTTTTTTGTTTTGTTCAACAAATAAATTGAAGTCTGTGTGCGTGTGCATGTGTGCGTGCATGTGTGTGTATGGGGGCAATGTGTGGAGGAAGGATCCTACAGATTAAAAGAGACCTAAAAGACATGAAAATCATGTATGGGTTTGTTTTGAGTCCTAATTTGAACAAACTTTTACAAAATCTTAGACAACCAGGAAAATTTAAATACTGATTAATTATTTGATGATAATTAAATAAATTTTTTGGCATGTGATTTATATTTAAAAAAAGAGCCCTTATATTTAGATCTTCGGGTCAAAATGTTTACAGATGAAGTGAAACAATGGCTGATTTTGTTTCAAAATAATGTGAGGGAGTGCTTATGAGTATAGATTAAAAATAATTTTTGTTATGAATTAACATTGTTGAAGATGGATGAGGGTATGTATGGAGGTGTATAATACCATGCTCTCTTCTTTTAATATAGTTAAAATTTTCCTTAACAAAAACTAAAAGAGAGATGAAGGAAGGAAGGAAGGAAGAACAGGAGGAAAGGAAGATGAAAGAAAGAGAGAAGGAAGGAAGAAAGAAGTAAAGAAAGAAAAGAAAGAGAGGAAGGAAGGGAAGGAGGGAGGAAGAAAGGAAGAAAGAGAGCGTCGGTATTTCTGACTCCATGTTCTTATTTTTTAAGCTCCCTAATATTTAATAGGTAATTTATTAGCAGTTATCAGGATACAAAAGTATTGTAAGAATATGGCAGGAAACTCCACTTGCTCCCCATTCTCTTAGCCATAGCTGTGTCTGAACAGATTGTGCAAAGTAGGGGCTTAATACATGTTTATTGAATTAAATCATGTCAGTGAATGTGAAACATATAGATACAACTAATTATTTGTAATGTTGAATATGTAACTTTGAAATAGAAATCAGGTTTCAGTTCTGGCCCTAGGTCAGTGTCCTTGGATCTGAGGAGTTTTAGGCTGGTCACTTTGCTTCTCTGATTTTGAGTAGGGACAGTAATTACTTTAGTGGGTTTTTGGGAGCCTCCAAGTGAACATAAAACTGTAGTATGATGTCTCCATAAGATGCTATTATTGGTTAGTGCAGCATTTAGATGCCATGAGAACTCAGAGAAGATCCTTCTCAGAATCTCAGGACTAGGAAGATTTCATGGATGAGGAAGGGCATATGTTGAACCTTGGAGAACAGAAAGTGTTTACTCTGACAGAAAGAGAACTGCAGAAGGAAAGCACAGTGAAAACAAGGAGAGTGGAATAAATGGAGCACTTATGGGGCACAGTGTCATAGAGATAGAGAATAGCAGAGCTGGAAGGCATCTTGGAAATTGTCTAGCTCAACTATTTCATTTAAGGTCAAGAAAGCTAAGGCCCTGATAGAATAAGTGCTTTGCCCAAGGAGAAACTGGCTAGTAAGTGGCTGATCCAAGAACTCCAATCATCACTATTTTTCCTCCTATGAAACATTCCTCTTAGTGGTAAGATTTAGCTGACTGGCACTGAGGAGGTAATACTGATTAAATGAGGTAAGACAGATTGATTTAAAAAAGAAAGACTTTGACCGTTAGGTTTTAAATGTGATCTCCTATAAGATGGAGAGCTTTAGTATAGTTTTGAGGGAGAATTATAGGAAGAAGTGGTGAGTTGGGAGCAGCGTGCTTGATGAATAAGAAGGAGCAAGGATTGAAATAGGAAGATAACCCGGAATGCTACTGCAGCTCCTCATATGTGAGCATGGGGACTGCCCCAGAGGTATGCTGATGTTGGTGAGATGGAGAAAAAGGGGCAGACTCTTAAGGGGATAACTAGAAGTTGTCAGTAACAGATCTGATATAACTCTATAGGACTGCAGAGGGCTCTAAGTAGGTTAATATATTATAGAACTTTATATAGGTGCAATTAAAAAAATACATAGCTATCTCTATTCTATTCCCACCATTTAATGGTTATTTAACAAACACAATAAGAAACCTGAAATTCCAAGAGAAGAGTTAATTTATCCAAGTTCATATGGATGATAAGTGACTGAGTTAAAAAAGTCTAGTCTAGCGCCATGTCCACCACTAGGATTTCTTAACCTGGGATCCATTCGTCTTCAGAGAGTTGATAAATGAACCTACATTATTCTCTAAATTCTGTGGAGATATGTGGAAAAATTTTAATGTATTTGTGTGTGTGTGTGTGTATGTGTCTGGTTGGAGTGGGGGTGTAGGCTAGTAGAAGTGAGTGTCATGACTTATCAGATCCTCAAAGTCATCTTACCAAAAGTTAAGAACTTAAATGTCTTTGGTTATATATTTAGAACAACATCATTTAGGACAAATATTAAACCAAGTTATATTTCTTTCCTCTCAAATCTCTTTCTCTTTCCCTCATGATCCTCCTGAATATGGTATCGGGGAGGAGGGGCAAGTTTACATCTCATGGTAATGTAAGCAAAGCAACAGCACCTCCTGTGAGTGTCTGTTTTCTCTGGGGCTTTGCTGGTAGCCATGGACATCTTCCTTGTCCTGGTTTCCAGGAATCATGCAGATATCCACAGCTGGAGATCGTGTCTGGTGATATTCCTAGAATCTTCTTCTGGTATGAATGGAGCTCAATGAATTGGCTCCCTCTTGACTATGACTGGTACTTCAGGTTTGTCCCTCGCATCCTCCATCAGTCCTGCATCCAGCCTTTGCCTTAGACCCTCCCTGCTGCCATCTCTGCTCTGTGACCACCACTGAACTGTGAGGGTAAACTTAAAGGCTCTCAGCTATGAAATGTTGTCCAAAACTGAGGACATAGAAATACCTGGTTTGTTTCCATGTCATACAGCTGCAAAGACTGATTCTCAAATGACATCTCCAGCCCACACTTTACCCAAATACAGTTTGAAATCATTTTTGTCTCAACTGTGGTTACCTCTCGTTGGCACAGAGCCTCAGTCTCCTCGTCTGTAAAATAGGGACGATGTCTCATAAGCCTGTGGTTATAAGGATTAAGCAGAATAATGTTTATAAACATCTTAGAATAAGTCATGGTATTTAACTGGACTGTTTAAATGCCATCATAACTATTACTGCCATTGCTTTCTTCGTCACCGTCATCACCCTCACAGATTAGGTCTTTTTCCTCTTAGTATTCATAATGCCTAGCACAAAGCTTGAGACATAAGAGGAACTTAATAAATATTTGACTAATGAAATGAATTCAGAGAAGGGTCCTATTTTGTGCCAAAATAACAGCAACAAACATTAAAAAAAAACCAACTAATTTCTCAGTTTACCTACAGCTATTTTAGAAAATGTATCAATGTGGTATCTTAAAACTTATAAATTTTTGTATATCAAAGAAGTTAGTTCAAGTTTATGAATGATATTTGCTATGAGGCATTTTCTTGCTGTATTCCACTGATTTATGTTCAAAAGACACCTTGTTTTGCATTTTTTTATGTGCGTCCACATTTGGTAGTTCCAAACTTAGATTGAAATGATTTAGAAAGCACACACATTAGGTTATGATGAGCTCTAACTTGGCAGTCAGTGAAGCAGTTTTTTTTTTTTTAACAATTATGGAGTAAAGCACTTCACAACTTATATCCTGACTCTATTCTTTTATTATACACTATTTCCTTCTTTTTAGCTACATGGCAGTTCCAAACAATGAGCAGTTGCCATCTAGTGGGCAAAAACTGTAATGGCATGACGGAAGCTGAGCCGAAGACGTGATCATTTATTTGAAAGGGGAACCGCAAACATAGCAAACACCTGAAGGAAGGAACTTGCTAAGTCTGCTCACAAGTTTTACAACAGTGATATTATTTGACACTCGTTTCCGACACTGGAGCTATACAGAAGTATCTAAAGTTTTGAAATATTTTGTAGGTAAAACAAAAGAAAATTAAAGGAGAAGTGTCATTACATACCTGTTAGAACCACTCTAAACAACAACTGACAATATGAAATGTCGATGAGGAGATGAAAGAATTAGAATGCATACACATTGCTGTTGTGAATGCAAAGTAGTACAGCCACTCTAGAAAAAAGTTTGGTGGTTTCTTGTAAGGTTAAATATAAACTTACCATATAATCCAGCAATTCCATTCTTAGGCATTTGCCCCCCCCAAAAAAAAATGAAAGCTATGTCTTTAAAACAAACATCTGTACACAAATGTTTATAGTAGCTTTATCTATAATTATCAAAAACTGGAAACAACCCAAATGTCCATTAACTTAACTAATAATAGATAAACAAACTGAGCTACATCCACACAATGGAATACGTCTCTGGAATATAAATGAGTAAACTGTTGATACACATGACAATGTAGATGCATAAGAAATACATTTTGCTAACTAAAAGAAGCAGGCACAAAAGATTAAAAAAATCATACATATTATGTGATTCCATTACTATGACATCATGGAAAATGGAAACCTTTTGGTACAGTAATCAATGGTTCCCAAGGGCTGGAGTCTGGGGACAGGGGATGGATTACTAAGAGATGTGAGAGACCTGTTAGAATGAGAACAAAAAAAAACAAAATCTATCTTGATGGATTATAGCAGTGATTACATGGTTTTAAAAGTTTATCAAAGTCATAGAACAGTGCATATAAAAGATGCGCTTCTGTAAAAAAAAGAGGAGTCAATACTTTCAAACAACAGGTTAAATAACCAGGCAGATTTGGTCATCAATCACTGAAAACATGAGAAGGGCTCTCAGTTACCAGATGGTCTAGTATTATGAGCCAACAGTGAGAAATTCAGGCAGATGAGAATAACTCTTCACATAGACCCCTGCAGAAATTTAAAAATGACTCATCACATTTCTAATAATTCTATGAAATTTCCCCCCAAAGTTCAATTTGTTTATAATCTCTCTAGGATTTATATGTATGCTTAATTTTTGTTTCTGGGCTGCTTTTACTTTCTCTGTAACAAAGAATATGTCTAGGACTCTTTGGCATGGTAGCCATACACCAGTGAATAACATTTTGATTATATTTTTTAATTTACTAAACATTTCTTCTGTTATTTACTGTACAGCCCTGTTAGGTGTGTCAGGTACTTATTACTATTTCAAAGACCCTATACTCTCTAACGGGTTAGTCTATTTCACATTTCCCTTAGTTTTAATTCTGAAGTGGCATTATGCAAGTAAAAAAACATATGTATTTATGATAAAGTAAACTTTACTATTGCTTTCACATTTTGTGGACAATGAGTTTTAAAATGTTTCACGATGGGATTAACAATGTTTTTAAAATACCTCAAAAAAAGCTCAAACACAGCAAGTAAGTATAAGCTCTGAAATAATGTGATGGCTCAGACTAAAATAGCCCCAAATGAGCAATCGTGATGTCTTGAGGTGGGGTGGGAGTGGTCTGCGTGTGTGCTTTTCCTTCGTGCGTAAGTTTATTCATATTTACGAATATATAAACATGGAAAGTTTTTAGGCTCATGATCATCTGCTTTCTCATTTCACAGATGAAATTAAGAAGGGTTTAGGAAGTTCCCACTGTGGTGCAGTGGATTAATGATCTGGCTTGTGTCTGTGGAGGTGCTGGTTCAAACCCTAGCCCTGGCCTTGTTCAGTGGGTTAAGGATCTGGTGTTGCTGCAGCTGCAGCTTAGCTTGCAGCTCCAGCTCAGATTCGATCCCTGGCCTGGGAACTTCATGGGCATGACTGAAAAAGAAAAAGGGGGGGAGTAAAAAGAGGAGCTAATTTGCATAGGATAACATTGCTGAGAAGCAGCAGGACTTGAGCCTCAAAATAAGCCCTACTTTTCACTGTGCTCACTCCAGTTTCCTCTTCTTTTTTTAATTTGTTTTATTTTATTTTATTTTATTTATTTTATCTTATCTTTTTAGGGCCATACCTGTGGCATATGGAAGTTCCCAGGCTAGAGGCTGAATTGGAGCTGCAGCTGCCAGCCTATGCCACAGCCATAGCAACATGGGATCTGGGCCACTTCTATGACCTACACCACAGCTCACGGCAACGTCTGATCCCTAAACCACTGAGTGAGTCCGGGTATCAAATTCATGTCCTCATGGATACTATCAGGGTTTGTTACTGCTGAGCCACAATACGAACTCCCAGCTCCCTCTTCTTGATGCAGGTACAGCTAGGCCTTGCACTGAGTTGCTCCTGATAATGCATTTAGGAGATTGCCCGTAGGCCAAAAAGAGACAAATTCACGGCCACAAATATGTACCAGAGGTCAGCTGGGTAAAGTCCTTCTTCAGATCCCAGAGTCCCATCACGTAGGAATTTAAGCTGCAAACTCTGGGAACAACTGTTGTGCGAACAATATTAGTTTCTCAAAACATTCCTTTTCAGGTCCAGTTTTTCTACATGGGCAGACTCTAGTGAGCATTTTATTTATCTCAAGTTTTCCATTGGAATCAATCATTCTATCACATAGCTTAATTTAAAAAAAATATGGACAAGAAAGCATATTTGGGGCTAGGCAATAATCTCATCTATCTGGATTTCAGTTTTAAAATGAAAAGTGAAGGCTTTATCACCTCTACCCAGGGCCTTTTATGAGAATCCATGTTTGAAATAACATTTTGAGCATTACTATATGACAAGCATCTTCTTTCATTTAAACCCACATAGCAATTCTATATGCTCTATGTAGCTCCAATGTCCAGATGAGGACATTAGAGGTTTAAATATGTTAGGGAATATGTTCCAAGCCATAGAGCTAGTAAGTCATGGAATAACTGTCTTTTGGTCTGTTTATCTCCTAAGCCTTTGTGCTACCGAGTATGAATTCTTGAAAGCTAATAATTTCCCCTTCTCTTAAATACTATGCTTTTCTGACTACTGTGATTCCAGAATGCCAGCATAAGATACATTGAACTTGGATATGCAAAAAGCATTCATCTCTATATACCAGGCATTTTGCTAAATATGATATTATCACATTTAAAATCCATACATGCTTTGAAGGTAGGCGCTGTCACCCCCACTTTCAAGATGGTAAAAAGGAGACTGCAAATTAGTTATTGACGTTCCCAAGATTCCTTACCCAATCGGAAATGGTGGAGCTAAGATTCAAACCCAGGTCTATTGGATTCCAAATCTCATGTTTTATACAGTGGGAATCATATGGCCTTTGGTATTCAACAGTTCTAGTTTTGGATCACGGTTGTCCCCAAAAGTAAGCCACCATTACTTTTTGTTCACTTTTGTTCCATCATTATTTATGAAAATATCCTATCTCTCATGCTGTTATAAACATCTTGAGGACGTGAATTATTTCTATTTAACTTTCTATTTTTGTTCTTTCCCCTGTCAATTAATTACCTTAAGCCATTAACAGAGTACCTACTTTGCAGGGATTTAATAAAACGATTCATTGATTGAAAAGAATGAAAGTATTGACGTACTGAACAATTTGAAACTGGATGGGAGTTACTTCTGATCCAGGACATTAGTTAATTCATCCAGTCATTTATTCATTTAATAATTACTTACTGATGGCTTCTATGTTCTCCATCCAATGCCAGATACCAAGCTGATTTTCAACTGGTAAATGACAATATGTTGACCCAAGAAGCACTGATTCTAATTGATTATCACCTGTGCCAGACCAATTGCTAACTCTTTTGAGTGTCACTCCTGGCTGAGTTCTTGGCATATAATGGTGAGATAAATTAATTCCTTAATAGTAATAATGACAAACTAAGACATGATCACTGTGCTCATAAAATTTGTAAATAAATATAAAATTAGTACTATGGTAGGAAGAAAAGTCCAAGGTCCTATGACAGTGGATAGCAGTGTCACCTGATCTAATCTGAATGGAAAAGCACTTATGCTGAATACCAGGGAGAAAAGAAGTCAATCAGTTCCTCCATCATACAGATTTACTTTTCACTCATGAAGGCTAATATTACACTATTTTATGGGGTCAGCGGTCATCTATAAATAGCATCTTTCAATTATTCATCTCCAAAATGTTCTTGCATTCAGTGATGGATGTGTCAATAATAGTAAGCTGACTGATGCTCAAGGCCCTTATGGAAGGAACGTTGCACTTCATTAAATGTCTGTTGAAGTGAACTGGAGGTGTTGTAGGAATACCTGTTAATGTTCTTTAAAGAATGCTTGATTACTTTATGAATGAGGGCTGTCATCTGGGTCAAAGCTCAGGAAAAAGTCTTCAAGAAAAGGCAATGCAGGAAAATGGGCTTAATTTCACTAGTGAGGGAGGGCAGAAAAAGAATTTATCCAGAGAAAGTCTCTTGACTTCTATATGAAAACAACCCTATACCAAAATGAACTGACTTAGGAGACTGAATACTTTATTTATTTGAGCTATTTTTTATGTCTCCTAAACTTGCTCATTTGCAATAGAAGAATAGTAAGTTGCTTAAATGGTTTAGAAATTAAGTATGATGAAGTGATTCCATACTTTGCTCATATAAAAGTAAGGCAGTTAGGTATGTATATCTTTTGGCTCAAGTAAGTCTGATATTTTCTTCATAGATCTTAAAGTTACTTGACAGAAGATCTCAAAAAATTATATTTTTCATGCTTTTGTCCAATTCTTGCATGACAGGGCATGATTCAAGTTCAGTGATTAGACAAGGGGACCATGTTCTTGTGAAGCAGTCTTGGGAACTCATGACCCAAGAAATCTTGCTTAATCTACTGCAATTATAGAGGATTCTTTACATTAGCATTTTATGCCTGTGTTCATCCTGCTAAGACCAGTAGAGTTGCTGGGAGGTGCAAGTTTAAGAAAAGAGATTCTTCAATTCCATAAGCATTTATTGAACATATTTGAGTTCACAGTGCAGTCTATCTTGTACATTACGGAGGATCCAAAGACTCCAACAGTCAAGTTTGTCACCCATTAGCATCTTATAATCTAGAGGTATTTACTATGAATCCAGTTTCAATCCAGTGTAACGTAACATATAAATATCAGGAGAGGTGCAAAGTACTGTAAAAGTGTAGGAATAAAGACATCACTCTCTGACACTGGATATCAGATATAACCATCTTCTTATTCCCTCTCTTTAAGCTCTTTTGTTTCCCCAACATCTAGTAGATCAAGTCTAAGCTTCTTAGCATTGCACATGGAATACTCCAGGATTGACCCTGCTTTTTTCCAGTTTTCATACACCAGTCATGCTAAACTGCTTGGAGCCCTTTTTCCCTTTCTACCATCACTCTCAGAACTTCACACTGAGCACAGTGCTTAGCCGATGTTAAAGAAATAATAATTTTTTGGTAAATTAACGAGTGCTCAAACTGCTCTGTTTCGTGTCTTGATGATTCTATGTGTGCTGTTCTCTGAATGGAATGGCTTTCTTCATCCGATTACCATCTAGGAACTCCTCCTTCAGGACTTACCTGTTCTGAGAGTTCCCATTGTAGCTTAGCGGTAATGAACCCAACTAGTATCCATGGGGACATGGGTTCGACCCCTGGCCTCACTCAGTGGTTTATGGATTCAGTGTTACTGTGAGCTGTGGTGCAGGTTGCAGACCTGGCTCAGATCTGGAGCTGCTAAGACTGTGGCATAGACTGGCAGCTGCAGCTCTGATTTGACCTCTATCCTGGAAACTTCCATATGCAGTAGATGTGGCCATAAAAAAGAAACAAAAAGCAAAACAGAAAAAAGAGTTACCTGCTCTAACTTCTAGGCTTTCTCTCAGTGCCCCTCCTCTGCACTGCTATAGCAGCTAGTATATACCTCTTTCATAGCACTTCATATTGAAATGGCCGATTTATTTATCTCTCACCACACTGTAAAGTAACATCCCTGATCCCAGGGGTAGTGTCTTATCTGCTTGGTACTCCCAGTAGCTCATGTCTGAGAATAAATTATAGGAGAACAGTTAAGAGTATATGTTTCAGAGTTCGACTGCTTGGATTTAATCTTGATTGTTCCCCTCTTCTAACCATATGATTTTGGATCACTTACTTAAATGCTCTGTGCCTCAGTTTCCTCATCTGTAAATTGGGATTACCGATAGTATCTATCAGATATGGTTATTGTGAGGGTTAAATGAGTTATGATAAATAAAGTGTTGACAACAGTGCCTGGCACAGAATGAGCAACATGTAAGTGTAAATTATTATTGGTAAGTGCCCAGAAAGATGGATGAGAACCACTGTGGAACTACATGGAAGAGAGGGAGTTTTTGAAGTCTTTGTACAAGTGGAAACTTTTGAAATGGAACAATAGGTAGTTTTTGGTAAGTAAAGTTGGAAGCAAACTGTGGAGTGAAAGACATTACAGTATACAGTTTGAGTCAGACAGAGCATAGCACTGGGAAACCTAGATACTTTCATACCCACCACCCCCTACACACTGTCAGCAGATAGCCGAGTGTAAGATGTGTTTTAAAATTAAACTTCCTCCTGTAAGTTTAATTTTCTTCCTTTTCACTGTCTCTCAGTGTCTCCTGTGGGAGCCAATAAAACGGCAAGATAAAAAGAAAATTGCAGGTTTGTAGTGTTGACTGAAAATGGCATATATTGCAAGCTCTCTAGGTAGTCTCTTCAGTAAGTATAAGCTAGGCAAATTTTATAATGAATGCATCTAAGTCAGTTTCCACAGTAGAATATTACAGAATAAAATAAAAATCTTCCCTAGGTTTGTTGCTCGTAACAGTTTCTCCCTGCAAAAGCACAGTTCCTTGAATTCTGTAATGTACTTTAGAGGAGGTAAATGAAATAGGTACAATTCACAAAATATGTGAAGCAGGTTTTGTAGATCAAGTAATATTCCTACAGTGACTTCCACTGGAAAACCAATGTCATTTGAAAAAAATCATTCTTGAAAACCTCGGTTCAGTGAGATGATTACTGTATCCCTGACACTGATGTGGATGCTTATCTAATCCTTTTTCTCTCTTGGTGGAGGGACCAGGTGAGAGGGAGGGGGAACAGAGAGCAGATGCACCTCAAAGTATTTCCTATTTATGTGGTCGCAGATGGGGAAAATGAGAAATAGTGTCCCACAGGAGGCACTGAGGGCAAAATCAGAGTTGTAGTGAGTTTAAACCGGCCTGTCAGTCAGAGGGGCTGAACAGAGTGGGATCATGGGAATATGAGGCCAAATGAGGTGACAGTTGAAGGAAACATCAGCACCGAGAGTGACATGCAAGCACATAGGTAAATGGAAGTTGATTTAACTACAGAGTTGAAAAGTGGGTACCCCTGAGGGCTTGTGTTACACTCCCAGCCTATTAGCATGAGAAAGCTGGGCTTATTTAGAGGGATAGGAAGAGGCAGGCCTTGATGAGGGTGAAAAAGTGAAACACCATTACTGCCCTGGAGGAGCTCCTAGTCATGCAAACAAAATAATTATAATACAGTGGGGTTAAATATTCTTTACCTTTCAAATACCTCTTGAGCTCCTGTGTTAGAGCAGAACCTTTGCTAGTATGAGGATGTGGCAGTGAATGCACAGATGCAGTCAGTTCCCTGCCTTGCAGGTTTTGCGGGAGTTAGCCTGATAATGGAGTGGAGGCCAAGTCGGGACAGGAGACTGTTCCTGGCAAAGGGAATGGAATGTCTGTGAAGGTCCTGGGAAAGAGAGATTTTGTTATGTTTTCCCCAGATATGGGCCATTCATTTCAACATTTTCTCTAAAAAATATTCCATGCATCCTGGGTCTTGGTTTGATTTCTCACTATCTGTTCTCATAGGACCCGATACTGCTCCCATCATAGTGCACATAGTATGTGCTGTTGCACTTGCTTGCTCACTGTTGCATTCCCCTCTTTGAGCACACCATTGGAACAAGCAGTTTGTTTTGTTTTGTTTTTTTGCCCTGCCTGCAGCATGTGGAAGTTCCTGGGCCAGGGATGGAATCTGTACCACAGCAGCAACCCAAGCCACTGCAGTGACAATATTGGATCCTTAACCTACTGTGCCACAAGAGAACTCCTGGAAAGAGCAATCTTAATCTATGTGTTATATCTCAGTCTCCCTGTTATATTTCAAGTGTACAACTCACTGACTGGCACGTGGACATTCTATAAGTATTTGTTGAATGACTAGATGAATGATGATATGAAGATATGAATGGACATAGGGTCCCAAATACGAAGTTTCATTTAGCATTTAGTACCAGGATGATAGGTGGTAGAAGAAAGAAAAAGGGAAGCCTTTGCATCTCTGGCAATTAATTTCATTTTGAATTTCTATCTATAATGTGAAAGTTGGACTTGAAGAAGGTCCTATCTTATTTTCAAATATGATATTTCGGTTAATAAAAATGAATGGTAAAGTAAGATATTTTTCATTCAAAGTAACAAAACTCAACTTTCTGCTTGGCTAAAACCAAAAGACATTTGTTATATAAATACAGAAATGAGTAATAGAATTGAAGGATGGAACTGACCCTCTGAAATAGACTAAAATTTAAAAAAGAGTAAGAATACGTTTTCATAATTTCATTTAAGAGACCATCCCAGGTGAATTTCATTGCTTTTAGTTAGAAAATCCCAGGAGAAAGAATCTGACTGGCTGCCTTGGTTTAGGTGTGGACTTAGTTTTGGATTCTCAGAGAAGCAGACCTTGAAACAAGAGTTTCAGTGCAAATGTATTACGTGGGGGGCAGTGTAGGAAAGGAACATGGGCAAGTGGAACATGGAAGAAAAAGCATCCAATATAGGATGTTACCAAGCTGGCTCTTACTAAGGGTAACTGGAGGGCAATCCACTGGGGAAACGGAAAAATACCCAGCAGAACATACATTCAGAGTTATTCCATCCCAGCTGGCAAAGGACTGACTACATGACTCCCAGCATCATTGGTTGAGGACTGTTATTAGGGGGTGATAATCCTACAACCTGGCTTACTGTGTCCTTCGAGAGAATTGTCTTCTTCAGCTTTGGAGAAAGAGACTTGAGGCAAAACATGCTAATTAAGCCTAACACTTGGGTGTTGGACAAACTGAAGTGATAAGGGTGAGTGATATGGGTCAGGTTGGTCACTCACCTACATCTCTAATTTAATTAGCTGTGCCTTGAAGGACGGGGTTCTGTAGTGATCCGTGTCTGAGGGTGAGGTAGTCAGGGGTCAGTGTGGGCTCCACACCCTAAAGGGAGTGTACTATATAAATGCTATAGGACCTCGAAGAAGATATGGTCATACTCACATGTGTGAGAGACGATGAATGAAATTTAAGTCATCTAAGCCTAGAGTTAAAGAATGGGCACAGGCGGGGATATAAGAATGACTCAGCACATTGATAGGATGGTGAGGTGTGATCAGCTTGGAGAAATCCTCCAAAGCCAGACAAGCGAGACCTTGAGAGGCACTTGTTTGCACTTAATTCATTAGGTCATAAACTGTGTTGTCTTGGGGCCACCACTATAAAGGTAAATTATATTTTTAATCTCCAAACTTTTAATACTTTATTCTAAAGAAGCCGATTTTATGCCACAGCTCACATTCTTAATCTTACATGGAGACTTTTATTAAGTTTGCTTGTAGTTGGTGATACATAAGGCAAATGGATTTTATTAATCATAGATGTGATATATATATATATATATATATACACAAAATGTTATTAAAGGATCAAAATCGTATTTAACCATTTTATAGTGTGTGCTTCTGGATAGAAACGTCTTAGTAAATACTTTTCTGTGGTTGATTATTAAAAGCTGGTGCAAAATAATTGTAGCCTCTGGTATTAAACATGCAATTCTTATTCATCTAACAAATATTTAACACTTACTGAGGGTGATGCCTTTAATGGTAGGTATAGGAATGCATAGAAAAATGTCACTATCCTTGCAAATTAGACACACATGGTCTCACAAAAGAGATCAAAAAATAATGGAAATTCAAGGTAAAAAGTATAGTAATGGAGATGCTGCTAACTCAATGAGGAGAATGCTTCAAAAGAGGTATGGACCATCGCATTCCAGTTAGAAGCAGAGATTAAAGAGTCCATTGCATCTGAAACATTTGTTTGCCTGGGTGTTTTTCTCTTCCCTAAGGAGAGGCAAACCTCAGACTATTGGTAAACAATGTAGCATTTGGTAATGAAGCCAATTTACTAAATGGTTTATGGAGACTTTTTTGTTTGTTTGGAGTTTGCCCTTTTCTTTGGATGAATCTCTAAAAGGGGAGACAGCCTGGCAAGCCCATTAGAGGAAGTAGAAGACTGAAGGTGAACATTTATTAAAACTAGGACAATGAGTTTGTGTGCTGGCCCAGGATAGAGATGGTAAGACAGCCATTTATTCAGAGGTTTATTACCTAGGGAATGTAGTCATAGGAACAGGAAAGTAAAACTTACACTGTACATACATGGGCTCTTTTGGCCATTATTAATCTCAATTCTCTGGGAAGAAAGGAAATTGATGAAATGCCCAGGATTCTAAACTGAGATCTGTTTTTTAGCATCTTACATAGAAAAAACAAAAATGAAAAATGATTTTTCTTCCATTTGAATAATCCAATGCATCATAAATACATTATACTTAAGGGTACCTAGGATAGAAAAAAAATATACCCATAAAACTAATTCCACAGCAATTATAATTACTGCAAGATGAGTTTGAAAAGTATTTGGAAAAGATACCTGGATTCCTGTGTGTATATTTTTTCAAAGGATCATCATTATCTAGACTGAATTTACCAGAATTAAAAATGATCACTTCTTTCTAGAGTCCCCAGTAGCACATGGGGAAAAGTTTATGTTCCAGTAGTGAAAATGTTGTCATTCATCAATGTGCCTGCATCTCTTGAAAAAAGGATGGTTTCTTTACTAAGGGCCCTTTGGCTGCTGTGTGAGCCAATTGTTTCATCAGAGAAAAGCAAGGTAGTTCATGATTCTCAATAACTGCCTTAAAAAATTGTTTTCCAAATTAATATGAAAGGAGATGGATTATTATAAAGTACAGGCCTCACAATTACAAAGACTGGATAGAAAACAAATGATTCTATGGTGTTATGGTGACAGTTATGATATTACTTAAATGACCAATGCTTCTTATTGAGAACTCACCACAAGCTAACAGTTACCAAATCTAGACCTTGCCAAGATTATCTGTTTTATGTTGTCTTCACATCCTTCATAGCTTCCTATTCATTGAATAAGTATACTTACTCAGCACACTTTTTCTTTAGGTGTAGAAAAAATAGGCACAATGTCAGTCTTACACATCTCTGAGTGTTTAGGCGCTAGCCTGTTGTCTAGCAACAGTAGTTACTTAATTTTGTAATTAACAAGTAAATTAATTGATTTTTGCATTTCTTAGGAAAAACAGCCTTTAGGAACTTTGTCACTTAATAAATCTACTTGACCTTGCATACAAAAATCCTCAGTTCCACACCTATGAATTGTAAATGTGTTCTCCTTATGGATTCACAGAATGTATGTAAATATTAATTCAAATCAAAACATGATTTGAATTAATTAAAATCAAAACATTACTGTCATGTGCTGAATTATTTAAAATAATAAAATTTTAAATTCCTGAATTGGCCTAGGGGAGAAGAAACCTATAGGGCAAGGAGCATATAGAATGGATTGGTGTCAGAAAATAGTGTCCAGAAAAGCAAAATAATTAGAAAATACATTTTAAGAGGAGTCAGTTTAACAAACTTTTTTGAGTATCTACCATGAGATTTCACTTGTAATATAATTTAATTCCTTTTTCCTCTCTTTTTTAAAGAAATATAGTTTTCTGAAATATAGTTGATTTATAATATTGTATTGGTTTCAGGTGAATAGCAGAGTGATTCAGTTCTGAGTGTGTGTTTGTGTGTGTGAGTATTTATATACACACACATACATATATTCTTTTTCAGATTATTTTCCTGTATAGATTATTATAAGATATTTGGTATAGTTCCCTGTGCTCTACAATATATCCTTCCCTGTTGGTTATTGATTTTATATATAGTAGTGTGTTTATGTTAATCCCAAACTCCTAGTTTATCCTCCCCCCCCTTTCCTCTTTGGTAACCAAGAGTTTATTTTTTATATCTGTGAGTCTATTTCAAAAGCAGTAAAAAAATAAAAAAAAAACGCTTTATCCACAATAAGCACTTAGGAGATACAAAAAACAATTAGATGTAAAATATGATATCAAAATCAGTAATTGTGAAAGAAGGAGAGTACAGATGCAGGACATTTAAAGTGCATTTGAGGCAGAGACTCCTTGCCTGCCTGTTTACATCTCTCACAAGCATCCTATCTTAATAAATCTATTTCTTGCCCAGAAAAATAAAAATAAAGTGCATTTGAAAATACATAAGCAACTTAAAACAATCATATGTATATATAGACTCCTATATCAAAACCTCATGGTAACCACAAACCAAAAATCTATAATAAATACACACAAGAAGAAAAAAGGAATCCAAGCATAATGCTAAAGTTAGTCAGTAAGCCACAAGGGAAGAGAACAAAAGCAGGAAGTGAAAAAACAGTCTACAAAGCCGAAAATGAAACAATTAACAAAATGGTGATAAGAACGTACATATTGATAATTATCTTAAATGTAAACAGATTAAATACTCCAACCAAAAGACATAGACTGACTAGGTGGACACAAAAACAAGATCCATATATATGCTGCCTACATGAGACCTACTTCAGATCTAGAGACATATATAGACTGAAAGTGAGGTGATGGGAAAAGATATTCCCTGCAGGAGTTCCCGTAGTGTCTCAGCAGGTTAAGAACCTGACATCGTGTCTGTGAGGATTTGGGTTTGATCCCTGGACTGCTCAGTGGGTTAAGGGTCCAGTATTGCTGCAAACTGCAGTGTGTGTCCCAGATATGGTTCAGATATGGTGTTGCTGTGACTGTGATGTAGGCCAGCTACTGCACCTCCAATTTGACACCTAGTTCTTGGGAACTTCCCAAGGTGCAGCCCTAAAAAGAAAAAAAAAATGATATATTTCATGTAAATGAAAACAAGAAAAATCTAATAAGCAACCTAATCTTACACTTAAAGCAACTAGAGCAAGAAAAATAATGAAAATCCAAATTTAGTAGAAGAAATCATAAATATCAGAGCACAAATAAATGAAATAGAGACTAAAAAAAAAGCAATAGAAAAGATCAGTGGAACTAAAAGCTGATTCTTTGGAAAGATAAAACAGATAAACCTTTAGCTAGAATCCTCAAGAAAAGAAGGGAGAGAACCCAAATCAATGAAATCAGAAATGAAAAAAGAGGTTGCAGCCAACACCACAGAAATACAAAAGATCGTGAGCAGCTATATGGCAGTAAAATGGACAACCTAGAAGAAATGGACAATTTCTTAGAAAAATACAATCTTCCAAGACTGAACCAGGAAGAAATAGAACATATGAATAGACCAATTTCTGAAACTGAATCAATTATTAAAAAAAAAAAAAAAAACTTGCAACAAACAAAAGTCCAGGACCAGATGGCTTCACAGGTTAATTCTGTCTAACATTTAAATAATCGTTAACACCTATCCTTCTGAAACTATTCCCAAAAAACTGTTGCAGAGGAAGAAAAACAAACTCATTCTGTGAGACCACCATCACCCTGATAGCACTGAATTCTTTTGACAATTCTTTGATGTCGGAATTACTGTCTTCACTTTAAAGACAATGTAACTGAGGATAAATAGCTTTCTTCAAGGCTCATCATGTTAGAGCCAGGAATGCGCCCAAGGTGTGTCTAACAACTCCATAGCTTCCTGTACAAAATATAGATAACATAGTTTGTCACTACAAGGTAGAGCAATTCTGTGTGATTGTCTTCTATGGCTCTACAAAGTACAATTAGGCCCAAAGAAGGAAATGTAAAGAGAGAGATTTCAGATTAATCTAATTAAAGAATCACTGTTAAACTCCAAGACTATCCTGAGAGGGCATGAGGTACTTCTGTGTGTAGTGAGTTCCTGTCACTGGATATAAGCACACTTACAATCAGTAACTCACTGTCAAGTATGTTGTGGCAATGGCCCTAGCGTTGGATTAGAGATGGTAGATTATTCATAAGATATTTTAAGTCCTGAGGTTTATGGTTTTAGTTGACTTCTGCTTATCAAGCTAAAGAGAAATTCCTATGATCTTAGAACAAAGTTAGGCACTTTAGAATGAGACTTTATGGGCCTCATGGTGTCACCAGTTGATCCCCAGGCAACAAGGAGAAAGCTGGCTAAGGGAAGAGATCTTAATCTGGGAAGGAACTGCAGTTTAAGAGCAGCATGGTACATTTGAAAGCAGGTGGGATTTGGAATGAAATAGGCCTGGCTTTAAAGCTAATCGCTGAGTCTCCTTCTGAGTTATAGTTTCCTCAATCTATGAAATAACATAATGACATTAAACATAGGAAATTAAATGAGATAAATGCAAATAAAGAGACCAGCACATGGTAAACACTTGGGAACTGTTGGTCATTAAAATCATCACCCTCACCTTCATTATCATCATCTCCTTGCTGGAAGAAAGGTGCCTCTTTGGGGGCCCTCAGGTAGTAGCTATCTCTTCTTCCTCTGGAATTGGTCAGGCTCAAGCAACATGGACAGAGAATACGGTCTGAGGGAATTTTAGAGATTATCTAGTTCAACGTTACTCAAAAAACTGTAGTGAAAGATGTATGTGTCTAAAACAATCTATTGCAGACCAATGCTTTGCTAAAATGTAATAAAAATGAAGTACTAAAGAAATGAAATGAACAAAACCAAAAATGCACAAACTACAATCCATATATTTTCACTTTTCCAAACTCATAATCTAAAAAACTGTTGTAAAAGTTTCTAAGTGCTTACTCTTATTTGCAGTAATTTGTAGATGATGGGGAACAAAGAGCTTACAGACTAGTTTTGGTCCATAGATCACACTTCGAGTAGCACTTATCTAAATCATTCCTGCTATGCACAAAAGAGGGGAAGTCTGGAGTGGAGAAAGGATTTGCCCATAAACAAGCATCATTCCTCCAGCTTAGTTATTTATTATCATTTAGGCTAACTAAAGATTAGAGATTTGTGTAAAAAGCTAGATACATATGCCAGGAATTATGATTCTCATAGGCACGTAGCTTACTTCCTCTATCACCCAGTTAGGAAATTATAACGGTCTACCATAAGGTTTTAAGTATTTTGACTGGGAATTAATGTTTTGTCTGAGATGAAGGGAAAAAAAAAAACTGACTGTTAGATACCTGCTTTATAAATACTAGGATCTGTATACAATATTTCATTAAATTCTCACGACACACTCAAATGTAGGTGGAACTATCTATATCTTTTGAGAACCCAGAAAAAGTTTGCAATTTACCCAAATAAATACAACTAGAAGGTGGAGAAACCAAGGTTCAAGGCCAGGTCTGTTTGATTATACAGTCTTCCTCTTTTCTGCATATCATTGTATTAATAGTCAGTTGCTTGGGTATATCATGCTCTTGAAGGACAATGCTTTCCTTTAATAGTTGTTACCATTTGCATAACATTTTGTGTTTGCAAGAGACTTCACAACCATTTATTACTTTGTTCTCCTGTGTTGCTACAGCAAAGCCTTCTATAGAGACTAGGAAAAGGAGGCATAGAAGATATTCTTTAATTATAATTATTACAAGTTGGTTAAAATTTTAGTTGGTAATAATTATAATTATTACAAGTTGGTTTTAAATTTATGATAGTTAACATTTTAAAAATAATTTCAAGTAGAGTCCTTCATATCTCCAGCCTTACTCAGTAGTCCATCTTAGCCTCTTATACCCTGACCACCACATGTTTCCAACTTATTTTAATAGTCTTTTTAGTAATAGTATATACTTATAGAATGTACCAGTAATTCCATTAAAAATAATATTTATTTGTAATTTATTGTTATCTGGTTAGTAGAATCATTTAATCAAACATTTCCAGATTATGTTATTCCACCAGATGATTATCCCATATAAGCAAAGCAAACATGTACTTCAGAACATTCAAAATAGATGAGACAGTCTCAATGCCTTAAAGGATGCTGCCCAAGATGCTTCATAGCCTTTCCCTACCCATCCTTCCTGCCACAATATAACAGTAGTTGTGTAGTGAGTTTATCCCCAAGAGTTTATAGAGCTCTTCTATCTCCACTCACTCATTTCATATTCAAAATAATTTCTGATGGTAAATATGATTATTGTCCTTATTTGATTTATTCCCACCCATTTTTCTCCCCTCACTTAACAAAGCTCATCAAAAGAGTAGTTTATTCCCAATGGTTTTCATTTCCTCATTCTTTCCTCAACTCACTTCAGTCAGGACTGTCTCCCCATCATTTCAGTGAAGCAGCTTTGGTCAGCTACTCACACTGTTCAGCTTACAAGAAAACATTGGTCAATTCTTAGGCCTTATCTTTATCTACCTCTCAACAGTATAGTACATATTTGATCACTTATTCTTTCTTAAAACATTTTTTTTTACCTGGCTCTAGTGTAATGAAATCTGATGTACTGCCTAGATTTTTGGACACTCTTTCTAAATTTTTATCTTGTTGACTCTTCTTGTTCTTCCGGTCTCTAGTTATTTCTGTTGACCAGGTTTAGTCTTGGGGCCTCTTCTAGTCTCTAGTGATACTCACTCATGCCACCAGGCCAGTCTCAGGACTAAGTTACATGTGCTTCTGATTCCAAAAATCCTGTCTCCAAATCCTACCTCTCCCTTGACCTCCGTGTGTATAAACTTTAGTGGATATTCAGGCCCTCTTCTTAGATGTATAGCAGTGACTTCAAGCTTCTGTGGAAATAAAACTCTTCTTTCCTCTCACCCTCAGCATCTTCCCAGGCCAAAAACATAGAATCAATCCCTGACTCTTTGACCTCAAAACCAACATTCAACCTACCAACAAATTCTTTAGGCATTAGATTCAACGAATGCCAAATCCAGCTACCATTGTTAACACGTCTGTACCTGCCTTATCACTCACGCCATCCAAAATGTGGGAACTGGTCTCCTTGCTTCTGTCCCTTTCCTTATCCTGTCAGATCTCCCCGTGCTAATCAAGATGGTCTGTTTGAAAAAGCAAATTAGCTTCAACAAATTTCCATAACAGAATAAACTACTTCTCTGCCTCTTTTCTTGCACTAAACATAGAGACATTGCTGTTCCTTGAATAAGCAAAGTTCATTTTGGCCTAAAACTTTGTGAGTACCCTTGACCCATTCGTTCATAGCTTGTGATGGATAGTTCCCTCATTTTTTCAGATCTCTGTTCAAATGCTCCTCCCTCAGAAAGGCCTTGGTTGAGTGCCTTATCGAAAAGAACCCCTGCACATTCTGCTGCTTCCTCTTTATACTGCTTTATATTTATTTTGTTTTCCACAGATCTTATTGCCATCTGATATTTTATACGGAGGGTATAGCTTTATGATTTGTCTTATTTATTCCATTGGAAGGTAAGTGCTCTAAAAATAGGGACTTTGTCCTATTTACCACTGTATTTCCAGCACCCAGAACAATGTCGAGCAAATAGTAGCTATTCAACACATATATTGGAGTGAATATAGGAAAGCAAAGTAAAGAGATTAAGTTATCCAGGGCCAGAGAACCAGGCAGAAAATTGGTAAAGAACTTGAACTCAAGCCACCTGATTTTAAAACCCGTGCTTTCTATGATACACCAAATTGCCTTTCTACTGAACAAGGGCTTTGAAAATTTGAAGATTTTTCCTGATAGCAGTCATTCCCCATCTGTCAGAGGGTCAGCTAAGACACTACTTCTACTCTTTTGGAGGAGAATGAACTGCGAAATAGTTCAAAATTTACTAAAAGCAAAGTAGATAAGAACATTTTCACCCCTCTGTGCCTGCAGCCTACTGCTTAAGTCAAAGAAAGAAAATTCACTTGATCTAATTTTGTTCTTAGCAAAATCATGTTTTTTTTTTTCCTTCCCGGTATTCTAACCTCTTCTAAGTAAGTGTTCTCAAACACTATGTAGCTACACATTCATACATTGTGATCAATTGTAATTTATTACTAATATTGAAGTACTTATTTACCTAAAAAATAAATGAGTCTATTTAAGCATATCAATATCAATAAATCTTTTTACCTTTCTATGTGCACTCTCAAGCTCTAGTACTCAGTGTATATAACCACAGCTGGTGTGTTTTTGCTGTGTTACATCAAATAATCTGGGCGTGACCGTGAGGTCATGGCTCCATGTGAATGCTCCACGTATGTCGCAGAACAGAGAAGAGGGTTGAGAACCACTGTTATAAGATTTTTTTTTTTCTTTTAGGGCTGAACCCTTGGTATATGGAATTTTCCGGGCTAGGGGTCGAATTGGAGCTACACCTGGCCTACACCACAGCCACAGCAATACCAGATCTGAGCCACGTCTATGACCTACACCACAGCTCATGGTAACACTGATCCTTAATCCACTGAGTGAGGCCAGGGATCAAACCTACATCGTCATGGATACTAGTCAGATTCATTTCCACTGAGCCATGATGGGAACTCCCTAAGCTATTTTTGATATGTATGAAAACTTCTCCAGGATATAATTGCCTGGGCATGGTTCTTCCCTTCTTTTAAAAGTGATGTATCTGTTCCAAACCTGGCCCTTTACACCATAAATCTCGTAAATAATTTCCTGTGGTTTTTAGGATGTTAACAAGGACTGAAACCTTCTAGCTGCTTAAAATCTTAGGCAAGGTACAAAAGCTTTGTGAACCTCAGTTTCTTCCAATTAAAAAAAATGGAGTTGATAATATTTGTACCTCCGTGTTCTTTCAAAGACTGAAGTAAAGTACATGACATCAGTTAGAGCAGTACCTGAACCAGGTGATTAAAGAGTCCGGTTGCCTTTCCCTCAGTGCCTTTGATCTATCCTTTCTGACTTCCAGCTTTCCCTCCAGAATGTGGTGGTGAAGTAAGAGCTGAACGTGGATTTGTCGTCAGTTCCTCTATAAGTGTAGATAATTCAGCTACCTAATTGTCTTATTTTTTCTGATTATCTACTCCATTCTTTTTTTTTTTCCCAGTGCTATCTCTCTCATCAGTTAAGTATGTTTCCAATAACAGAGAAATTATTGGCTTGATTGGATAGTACTATGCCTAGTTTAAATTTTATAAGCATTGTATTCTGTTATCCAAGCCAGAAACCACTGGGAAGTGTTAATTAGGTACTAAAAGCAAATTGGATTACCTTGGGGATCTTTTTAACAACAATTTTATCCTCAATCAGGTGATAAGGCCATATATTACATGTATCATCCTAGGATCCCATCCAACTGTATTTTGAAATCCTTGACTTTCTGCTTTGCCTTTCAACTTTGCATCTTTATAAAGTCATTAAGAAGTACTTCATGTTCTTAGCAAGCATCTGATTGGTGGGATAGCATTTGTAAACAATGATGATTATGATAGCCAGCTTCAGAGATCTAAAGTCTCTGGGCAAAGAGTTAATTCTGCCCTGAGTAACAGTATATAGGGAGTCCCCATCATGGCTCTACAGAAACAAATCTGACTTGTATCCATAAGGATGAGAGTTCAATCCCTGGCCTTGTTCAGTGGGCTAAGGATATAGCGTTGCCGTGAGCTGTGGTGTAGGTTGAAAATGCGACTCAGATCTGGTGTTGCTATGGCTGCAGTCTAGGCCAGTGGCTACAGCTCCGATTGGACCCCTAGCCTGGGATCTTACATATACTGCAGGTACGGCACTAAAGAGCAAAAAAAAGTATACAGTTTGTATATAGTTGTTGTTTTTTTTAAGTAACTTTAAAAAATCTTTACTGAGATATATGTCTATGATATTTAGTTCTTTAGTAAATATTTGAGTCAAGTTTTAAACGAGATTTCTCTCTAAACTCAGCAACAGAAATCTTTCTATATTTGCCTCTCTCAGACCTGATCCCAAAACTCACAATGTGATATAGTGGCATCTAGTGTCAGAACACGTGACGTCAAACCTCAATTTTTCCTCTTCCTGGCTGTGTGTTCTTAGAGGAAATCCATCTTCATATAGTAATTTATTCAACAAGTGTTTTCTAAGCACTTATTATATGTTAGACACTCTTCCAGTTATTTTGGATATGGCAGGGAACAGGATAGACAACAATCCCTACCTTTTTAAAACTTCTAGCTTACATTGACTAAAGGTCGGGACATGCCTGGTGGAGTTCTGGCACCGCAAAGTAGAAATAAAGATGGTGGGGGGATGCAAACAGACAGAGATTAACATCCTACTCAGGAGGAGTTCACTCTGAAGCTTTAATTTCTTTTTTTTTTTAAATTAGGAGTTACATAAATGTGTATGTTACAGGGCTGATTTGAGGTTTCCGGATGTCAATTATAATCAGGTCTGGTGCTCTATTCATTGAAGAAGTATGGGATCTGTATTTTTACCGCAGTTGTGTAGAAACTTTTTTCATTTGTGTGTTTGTTTTGTTTTATTTTTGAGATGAGGAGGACTTTCTAGGTGGATAGGAAAGCATGTGTGTGCAGAATCTGGGGTCAGAGAGGAACAGGGTTTTGCTCAAAGAACAACAACAAATGTAGTTGTCAGAGAGTAGTGTACAGGTAAGGGAGTAGTGGATTATAAAGCTTGAAGGATCACTTCAAAGGACTCCTCTACAATCTCTCTTTCAAGCTACTATAAATTCTTCCTAGCTTTCCTGAAAGAATGTAATCTTTGAACTCTAATAGCCTTCTTGGATGCCAAGTATTAAGAAGAAAGAATACTCAGCAACTGAATATAAAAGACAACTTAAAAGCTTTATGAGCCTTTGCCTCTTAACTAAGAATGGTATCAACTTCATCATTAAGGAACAAGGAACTAAGATTTATTTATGCCTTTTATTTAAATCACTTTAGGAAGGGTATACACAAATAAGTAAACGTGAATATATGGCATACTCATTTTTATACTCCTTGATAACACATAATAGGGGCTAAATAAAAGTTTCTTCAGTAACTCAATCTATAAATGCATGCCCATTTCTCAGGAGAAAGGAGATGAAGTGTGCAAAATTTTATAGTGCTATGCAAATGAAAATATTAATTATCACTTCTCTAGTCTTAACTTTACATTATAGTTATTGGTATGCATACTTTTTTTGGCCATGTCCACAGCATGCAGAAATTCCTGGGCCAGGGATTGAACTTGAGCCACAGCACTGTCAATGCCAGATCCTTAACTACTAGGCCACCAGGGAAATCAGTAAACATGCTTTCTTGAAGATGTGACTACTAGGTGACCAAGAGTAGGGGCTACTCTTTCCTCATCTCCAGTTTGTTGACCCCTGCCATTCGGAAGGGCTCAGTGAATGCCCTTTGGTTTGGTGTGGGCCACAGTAGAAGTTGGTAGGCTAATTGACAGGCTTTCTGAAAAGTGCCTTGTCTCTAAACAAGAGAGCAAGTTTTCTCATACATGATTTCCTGTCCCAGGATCCAAATGGGAGAGCCCTGCAGCTGCACAGCCTGAGAGCAGATGTTGCCCTGTCAGCTATCTTTGATTCTACTTGAGAAACCACAGGAAGCTGGTTGCAGACAAATCATCAACACTGTAGGAGCAGGGGAATGGCAGCCTACATCTTGTGCTCACAGAGGAGATGTGGCACTTGGCCACAAAGAAGCAAAAGTGACTAAGGCTGGTCTAGAAGTACAGAAAAGTGCAGTCTGGTTGTTGTCTGCTGCTTTGGTATGGAACGTCTTCCATCTGCTTAGTGGTAGATACAATTATTGAGATACTTATTCAGTATCTTAGGGCCAGGAAGCATATTTTCATATTATATAATGTCATTTTATTTTTATAGCTATTCTATATGGTGGCTAACATCATTCACTCTTTATTGTGATGAAAATTGGACGAAGGTCGTATATCTAATAATGTGTCACAAAACTGGAATTCAAATCCATGTTTGTTCAGATTTGACAACACAGCCTATGCATTTCCTTCTGCCTCAAGACATCAGATTGTTTCCTTTGGTATCATAGCTGCAATTTAGTTCTATCATGGTAAATTTATTTTTACTGTAACTTCCAGCCAATTATGTACACAGGTTGTATGAATATGGATGAATTATTATATAATTTTAAAATTATGCCAATATTTCTAGTCATTAGAATGGTTTTTGAATAAGAGAGAAAATTACATTTTCATAGTGTAGCTTTCAGAAATATTTCTGGTTGCCTACCTAGCATTCATTTGCCCCGTCCCTTCTTCCTCACAGAATTGTTGAGCCATTTATTTCGCTACCACCAAACCCATGTGATTCTCAGGAAAGGCATGACCTACTCAAGTTTCAAGGGTTGGCCTGATTTGTCTGAGGTTAATCCCTTGCCAGTGTTTGGTTCTGGATTGGTCATGTGATCCATTTGGAGTCTATAAAATGCAAGAAGGGATTTCCATGGGATTTCTGGGAAAGGTTATTCTTCATCTTCTGAAGGACCTTCTGGGTACCAGCCTCCTTTCTTCTGCACATTGCAGTCCATAGCAGTCAAGTCCAGAACTGCTAGAGCATCTAACTACCTGCCAGAGGATGTCACATCTCCATACAGAGAAAGGCCAGGCCATGAGATTGGCAAGGAAGTGGACCCGAACCATTTGGATTAAGTTGATCTTAATGCTATGCCAACAAATGTTCTTATTGTTTAAGCATATTTGAGTTGGGTTTCCTATAAGTTGCATCCAAAGGCTAAAACTGTCTTGCATCCCCAAAGAAATATGTGATAACTTGATTCCTTTTCTTAGATCACATCACCATCTTTTTATGTATTATTTTATGATTAACAACACATTGAACTCTCTTCAGATCCTTTTTATTAACCTCATTTTATAGATGTAGAAAATGAGTCTCAGCATTAGGTAGCTTGCTCAAAGCCAAAATCCTGCCAAATAACTTGAACTTTGCATTTCTAACTCCCAAATTAAAATCTCATGCTTTTTACCTAGTCTAAATCAAGCTGAAATGAAAAGCAAGGGTAAAATTCACAGTTCATTTCTCAAGTGAAACAATCAATTGTCATTATGGTTATTTTTATTCAATAGTAAAGAATTATTTCAAAGCATCAGTTTCTGGAATCCAATAAATGAAGAGTGCCTGGATGTATTCTTGTTCTGTTTTGTTTTGTTTTCTTTCTTCTTTTCCCTTTTTTTTTTTTTTCTTTTTATTTTCTTTCCTCACAGAGTCACCTTCATTCTTGGGGTTGCCTGAGCAGTCCTCTTCTGAGTTCCCAGTGACCCTCTGCCCATGACTATTAACCTGCCAAACACAGTTGTAATTGTCCTCCCCTCTGTCTACCTCACTCACCATCCAGGCTAACCCAGAGCAGAAAAAGTATCTCATTTATCTTTGTGTACCCTACTTCTGGCATGCAGTACCCAGCAATTCATATTTGTAGACCCAAACTATTCCTCCACAATCCAACGAGCAAGTCATTTTGGAGCAAGTCATTTTGGATAGCTAAGTTTTATAGCTATGTAATCATTAAATATTTTAAGTACAGACACTTTTATGGTTCAGTTCAATTCTTAATGGGAATCTATTAAATTCACTGCATTATTTTCTATTTTTTAAAGCATAGTGTATAGTTTAGTCATTTCATAAATAATGTACTTAGAAATCACTCAAGTATTATTAAAGATTTAACCTATGATAGTTAATCCACAATCACTGTTATTTATTTATTTTTCTTTTTAGGATCACACCTGTGGCATATGGAAGTTCCAGGGCTAGGGGTCCAAGCAGAGTTGCAGCTTGTGGCTTACTCCAGTCACAGTAATGCAGAATCTGAGCTGCACCAGGGACCTATGCCACAGCTTGCTGGCAATGTTGGATCCTTAACCCACTGAGCAAGGCCAGGGATTAAACCCACATCCTGAGGGATACTAGTTGAGTTCTTAATGTACTGAGCCACAACAGGAACTCCCTTTTTTTTTTTAATTCAAAAAGCTATTTTCCACTTATTTATTCGCCCTCCTTTGTTTTCTTTGTACTTGCTTACAAAGCATTCCTCCCTTTATTATTTTTTTAATCTAAGAAGGACTTGAAATTCTAATAAGGCCTTACATCTGGAAGTAAGAATACACTATTTTAGAGTAAGGGCTAAGAATGTCTCTTTTTCATAGCTTCTAGAATAGTGAGCTCTAATATGTAAACTTTGGTTATTTCTGTTTGAATTATCAGAATTGTTTTCTTTATTCTTACTTTTCAGTGTTTGAACTAAAGTAAATAATCTTCCTAGAGATATTTCTCAAAAGATGAGGTTGGTTTTGATAGAGGAGATTTGTCTGTTTGGGGGGGAGTGGTATTTTTCTTTTAACTTCAGGGCCTGGAAAGGAGAAACTTTTGTGGTTTAAAGACTTGTCTCATGTTGAGTAGCTCCCTTTCCTGAAAGTACAGGTGGGCTTTCCACTCTTCCCCCATCAGACATATTGATTCATCTTGTCTTCTCAATTTGTTTTCCATTTGTATCTGTCTGAAAGCGTTTTGAGAAACTGCTTGTGCTGTTTTTAAAAACTGAAAAGAAGAATGTGCAAACATTAGCTCAGGTGGAAACTTGACTTTGCTCCTACCAGCCTTATTTTAGCCTAGTATTTTGGCTTTAAAATAGATTTAAATATGTTTAGCATTTTAAAAGAAAAGTGCTACCTATTTCTTTTGAGGACACAGAACTGTAAATTCTGTAATTAGTACAGTTAGAACGGAAGAGTTCTTCTTGTAAAGCTGTATTCATACAGGAGGATTTTGCATAGAGCATTTTTCAGTTGAATTTTCAAAATTTGTTTTAAGTTGAAATTTGCCACAGCATGGTACATAAGAGGGAACATTCAAGAAGGTGTCACAAGGCCTATATTTCAAGCCCCAGCTGCACCACAAATGCATTGTGCAAAAGTTAAAAGATTTGCCTAATTAGCTATTTCTATGTGTAGAAATTATATATTGTCTGATATACAGAGGATGTGATTTAATTCATTTTCTCTCAATTAAATACATTTAGTAGCTCTTTGAGGACCCCTGGACCTTGTCTTTGTTGTTGCTGTTACTGTTGAGGGTTCTTCTATATAAATTGACATAGATGGAATCTAATCTCCTTAGCCTGGTTAAAATTTACCCAACCAAACTTTTGTTCCATTTTTTTTTGCCAAGCACCTTGTGATCCAATCACATGAAGCCTCTCCCCACACCTTGAACATACTAGACTTCTTTGGCACCGCTGTTCCCTCTACATGGACTCCATCACACTGATGCACATGGCAAGTTCCTTCTTCTCAAGATCTTGATGGAATAATATCTTGCTAAAAGCCTCCCTTTTTTTCCCCTTGCCAAATTTGTTTTCACCTTGTTTTTCCCATATCACATGGACATTAACTGTCAACTCTCTTCTCACTTTGTCATATAAATTACTTATTTGTGTAGCTCTTTGTCTTCTCAAGTGTGTGAATTCCTACAGGGAGAGAATACCTTTTATTCATCTTTGTATTTTAGTTTCTAGTCCAGTACCTGAAATGTAATAGAACTTAGTGAATATTGAATAAATGGATGGATTGATAGCTAAATAAGAATATAAGTAAATAGGGACAATTTGTTGGAAAAAAATAGATTATTCTTACTTAAGATGGTGGCAGACTACATGACTCCTTAAAGATTCCTCAGAATATCATTTAGCTTAGAACGTCTTAGTTTTAAGCATATTGGAGAGTTATGACAGTGTTGACAGATATGAATTTGCTTTCCTAATAATTTTTGAGAACAAAATAAACTACTCAATGCCAGAAATATTTTTAGGTAGTTTCTATCAAGAATGAATTTCTAGGCATTCCTTGATGGCTCAGTGTGTTAAGGATTTGGTGCTATCACTGCTGTGGCTCTGGGTATGACTGTGATCCCTGGCCTGGGAACATCCCTGTGCTGCAGGTATTGCCCCCCCCCAAAAAAAGTAATTCTAGGACTGCTTGAGCCATTGGCAGATAAATAATAATACACGCATGATTAGAAATATGCAGTCTTATTTGCCTCATTTGAGATGATCCTTTGAATCTTTTAGGTTTTTTCTTCTTTTTTCAGTTTGGGATTTTTCTTGTTTTTTTTTTTTTGAGGAAGGACTGTATTACTATGAACTTCCATCTTAGAACTTTTTTTGTTGCATTTCCTAGATTTTACATGGTTGTATTTTTATTGCTATTTGCCTTGAGGAATTTCCTTAAAATTTCTTTGCTTTCATCATTGACCCATTGGCTTTTTAGTACCATGTTGCTTAATCTTCATTTAATTATTTTTTCTCATTTTTCTTTCTGTAGTTGATTTCTAGTTTCATGCCATTGTGATCAGAAAAGATACCTGAAATAAATTCTGTCCTCTTAAGGATTATTTGAGGCTTTTGTGTCCTAGTATGTGGTCATTTCTAGAGAATGTTCATGTGCACTTGGAAAGAAGATGTATTGCGGGGGAGCGTGTAGTGTCCTATAAATATAAATTAAGTTTAACCTTTCTGTTGTGTCATTCAAGACCTCTTTTGCCTTATTGATTTTTCTGTTTGTAATATCTGTCCATTGATTCACTGGGTTGTTAAAGTCTCCTACTATTATTGTATTCCCATGAATTTCTCCCTTTATGTGTGTTAGTATTTGTTTTATATATTTAGGTATTCCTATATTGGATATATATTTGTTAGCAGGTGTGATATCCTCTTCTTGTATTGATCCTTTTATCATTATATAGTGTCCTTCTTTGTCTTTTTTATGACCTTTGATTATCTATTTTATATGAGTATTGCTACCCCCATATTATCATTTAAATGTGCTTGAAGTATCTTTTTCCATTCCCCCACTTTCTAGCATTGTGTGTCTTTCATCCTAAAGAGGGTACTCCTGTAGGCAGTATAGGTTAAGTTCTTATTTTATTATCCAATCTGCCACTTTAGGTATTTTGATAGGAGCCTATACTCCATTGACATTAAAAGAGATTGTTTATAATATATATTATTGCCATTTTAAGTCTTGTTTCTTGGTTGGTTTTGTATTTCTTCTTTGTTCCTTTCTTCTTTACATTTTCCTTTTGTAGTGTGATGGTTTTCTTTTGTATTATGCTTGAGTTCCTTTTTTGTTTTGTTTTGTTTTTGTGAACCTGTTGTATGTTTTTGATTTGTAGTTACCCTGATTTTAAAGTATGTTAGCATATAACTATATCTACTTGCTTTAAACTTGCAGTCAAATAAACTCAAACATATTCTAAAAGATCTACATTTTTTTCTTACTCCCCTACTGCACATTTTGTGATTCTGGTGTCTTATTTTATATCTTCATATTTATCCTCTTTCTTTTCATTGTAGTTATAATTGCTTTCATGGGTTTTTAAAAATTCTTTTCCTATATATTGATTAATTTCAATGATTTTCAATCCTTTTATATATTTACCTTTCTTATTGTGATTTTCCCTTTCCTATAGATTCTCACTTTTCTATTTAGAGAAAATATTTCAACATTTCTTCTAAAAGAAGAAGATGAGTTTAATATTGCTGTATTGTTTTAGTTTTTGCTTTTCTGAAGAATTCTTTCTTTCTTCTATTCTAAATGATAATCTTCCTGGAAAGCGTATCCTAGGTTGCAGGTTTTTTCCATTCAGAACTTTGAATATATCTTGCTACTCCCTTCTGGACTATACAATTTCTGAAGAGAAATCAGTTGACAACCTTATGGGAATTCCCTTCTGACTCTTTGTTTTTTCCTTGCTGCCTTTAGAAGTCTGTCTTTATCTTTCACTTTTGCCATTTTAATTATGATATATATTTGAGTAGGTTTGTTCAGGTTCATCTTTTTTGGGGTCCTCTGTACAGGATAACCCTGTACCTGGGTTATCCATTTTCTTTTTTAAGTTTGGTAAATTCCCAGCCATAATTTCTTCAAATACATTTTCAATTCACTTTTCTCTTTCTTCTCTTTCTGGGATTCCTATTGGGCATAGATTGGCACCTTTTATTATAGCCCATAAATCTTGTATGTTGCTTTCATATTTTGTTAAATTTATCTTTCTGTCTATTGTTCTGATTGAGTTATTTCCATTATTCTATCTTCCATTTCACTTATTCTTTCTTCTGCATTATTTTCTTTGCTATTTATTGCCTCTAGCTCAGTTTTCATCTTGGCAATTGAGTTGTCTAGTTTTGTTTGTCTCCTCTTTATGCTTTCTAATTCCTTATTGCAGTGACCTGAATTTCTATCCACAGCCTTTCTTACCTTTTCAACATTTTTATTACCTCCTTTTTGAACTCAGTCTGATAAACTGGAGAGGTCTATTTCATTGTTCTTTCAGGGGATTTCTCTTGTTCTTTTATTTGGGAGTAGTCCTCTGCTTTTTCAATTATCTCACATATCTCTGATTCTATGAATATAGGAGAAACAATTATCTAATGTGGTCTTGAAGGGCACTTTTTATGTGGGAGCAACCCTGTGTAGCCTGCTTGAGTCCATTATTTTTGGTGTGAGGGCTCTTTTCAGTGTGGTTGCTTACTACATCTTTCCTCAGTGTGTGCTGGCCCTTGTCTTCTTGATAGAGTGTGTGTTTGGTGTTGTGACCAGAGCTTACACTGGATTTTGGGTGGGGCCTATTCTTTTCTCTCTGGTTGTCATAGACCTTTTGAGGATGAGGTATGCTTCCCAGCTGTTGGACTAGAAGCCCCTATATCCAGTTAAAGGCTGTGGTGTGAGACAGGTGGAACTGGAGTGCTACTGCTGGGGAAGGAAATGCTGTGTGTTCTTCCCCAGGAGCTGTCCATCAGAATTTGCAGTTCTGTGGTGCTGCCTGCCACCCAGCGTATGAGCCCACAAATATCATTTTTGCTGGCACTACCCTGAGTGGGAGCCTTCTTTTGGGAGCTCTGGTAATCAGCTCACAGGTTGCTTAGTCAGGCATGCAAGCTCACAAAGCCATCAGTGCCTAAACCTGCTGGAGCCACTTCTGAGCATGAAGATAATCAGTCTGCTCAGTTGGCCCTCAGGTTTATATGTGCAGTCCCAGTCCAAAAATCCTCAGCAATGAGAATCTGTCTGAACTGCTTTCCCACTCCTCCAGTAGGATTGCCAGTAATCTACTCAGATTTTAGCCCCACCTTCATATGTGTATGCCCACAAAGTTCACAGAACCCATGGAAGCTGGAGCCATGCAATGCAGTGAGCATGCTGACAATGAATCTGCTATGGCAGACCCATGTCCTCCTTTCATGTGTTGACATTCAGGCTCCTATGGCAGACCCACACTCCATCCTTGTGCACACCTCCAGTTGTGTCCAAGCCACTCTCCAGGCCCTTTGGTATGTCTCTGTGTAGCCAAACTGAGACCTCATCCCAGGTCTCATCCCATGTGTCTTGGGCTAGGATGTACAAGTTAATGGCCAGGACTGTATGTGCTAGTCTCTCTCTACCCTTCAGGGCCCACAAATCAGCTCCTACACTCTCCTCTGCAGCCTCTAAAACTCCCCTCTCTGTCCCAGTGGAGTTCACAGCTGGAGAAGGAAGTTCCCAGGGTGAACCCAGTGATGAGGATCTTCCTTGAAGCTTTGTTTATATGAAATTTTCCACAGGTTTTCAGTAGATATTCTGTGAGAATTTTTCCACATGTAGATATATTTTTAATGTATTTGTGGGAAGAGGTGGCTTCCATGTCTGTCTACCCAGTCATCTTGATCTGCTCTCTCTAAATTAGATGTGAAGGTATCAAAGTGGTATGGGGCATAAATAAAATATTATTCAAGCTATCATTGTGTTATGCACACAGATGAGCTAATTTTGTGCACTGCTTTTGGGGTTTGATACTGTTTTCTGAGAAATAGGTATGTCCTTTACCTAGTTTTCCTTTTCCTCATCTACTATCATATGTCAGAAATTGAGGCTGTTATCAACAACCTCCAAACAAGTCCCAGAACCCTTAGTCAGAAAATTCTTATCCTTCAAATACATATTCATTGCTTCATCAATATTACTCAATTTTCAACTCCAAAGTATTGGGTTTTAATCACTAGAAACTTTGCATTTTTAAATATATATGTGTTCCTGCTGATATAAAATACTTTGAAAACTCAGAATGCATATAAGAGGGTACAAAGTAATTATCTGAGCAGTCTTTACAATCTCGTAAATACTTCTGCTTCTGCAAAATTGAATCCAGTGTAGAATTATATCTTCTAACAAAGTACAGCATCACCAGCTTATTTAATACCTGTCTTGGAAGAAATTAATTTAGGAGCTGCTTTGGTTAAAGCCTGCACCGTTGATGTTTAATTTGATAATTCACCTAGAAAATTAATAAAAATCTTTGAACTTGAATCTTAAACCAAGATATTTTAATAAATGTTATTGAGGTATACTTTACATATAATAATGTACACATTTAAGATGTACAATTTGATGAAGTTTTGACAGATATATATAGACCTGTGAAAGCACTCTTACAATATGGATGCATATAATTTCGTTCATCTCTGAAAGATTCTTCATGCCCCGTTTCAGCCCTTCCCTTCCTCTGCTTCTAGGTCTAGCCAGAAATGGGTCCATTTTCTATCACACTGTTAATTTTTATTTCTTGCAATTTTATGTACATGGACTTATGTAATATTTGTATTTTTATGTCTATCTTCTTTCAATTGGATTAATGATTTTGAGTTTTTATGGATATATCTCATTTTGTTTATGCATTTACTTGATATACATGTGGTTTGTTTCTACTTTGGGGATTTTATGAAGAAAAGTTCTACAAACATTGTGTGCAAAGCTGTGTGAACAATCTTCTTGAGTTCCTAGAAATAGAATGGCTAATTCTTATGAGATGTTTATGTTTAACTTTTAAGAAATACCAAATTATTTTCCAATATGATTGGGCCATTTTACATTCCCATCAGCAGAGTATGAGAGCTTTTGTTCCTTGACATCTTCATTGAAACTTAGAATTATCAATCCTTAAATTTTAGTTATTCTAATAGGTGTATAGTGGTATCTCATTGTGGTTGTAATATTCATTTCCCTGATGACTAATTGGTTTTAATCACATTTATTTAATATCATAATAAAATGTAAGAACAGAATTCCTAATAGGCTAAAATCAAGAAGGTGACTAACTATAAGCCCTATAGATATTGCAGTTACATGTCCTTAAATTTTATTTTCTCCGGTTCCATTGTTTATTCTTTCACACTACTTTGCTGCCTCCCTTGCATGTTTAAAAAAAAAAAAAAAGAAAAGAAAATTATTAAATATTGGAGTTCTTTAAAGCTTGGTCCTAGGAAATTTTCTCTTATGCTCTTCTCTGAGGTAAGATGATATCACCTATATCCAGAGTTTTCATGAAAGCTGTCAAAGACAATGCATAAATATATATTTCTATCCCAGAAATTTACTCTGAGGTCTAGTTATAGGTATCCAACTTAAAGTCACAAGACATATCTTAAATTCAAATGTGCAAGCAAGCAAACAACAAAAAAAAAATAGCAGTGATATCTTCCCAACACATACATACACATTCTGTTGTTTTTCTCTTTAAATATAGCATATGTCAGTGAATGGCACTACAAATTATCCAGTTATATAAGGAATCTAGAAGCCATTCTTTACTTGCCTCTTATTTGATCCAGCCCTAATGCCTCTCACTTTTACTTCTAAAATGTTCCTTGTGTCGAGCCGTTTATCTTTGTTTTGACTGGTAATACTCTAGTCCGAATCTTCACTGTCTGTTGCCTGCACTTCTGGAAGTGCCTCCTTAATGGCTGACCCACTGCCATTGTCCCTTTCCAATCCTCCAGATTGTAGCCAGAGTGATCTTCTTGAAAGTCAAATATATCACATCCCTATTCATACTGAAATCTCTCTCTTTTCCTCTCTCTCTCCCTCTGTGTGTATGTATGTGTGTATATACATATATATATATGTATGTATATAATCATATATATACATATACACATATACATATATATATGAATATACATTATATGTATACATATATACATATGATGGTGTATGTATATAAAGATATATACACATAATGCACTTTCGGCCCAAATTGTTTCATTATGATTAATTCTACCAAACATTTAAGGAGGAAATAATACCAGCTCTATGCAAACTATTCCAAAATGAGGGAGGAAGCAATACCTTCCAACTTATCCTATGAAGTCAGTATCATCTAGATATCAAAAAACAGGCAAATATAAGAAAAAAATACAATAGACTAATATCCCTCATAAACATAGAGACAACATTCTAAGCAAAACCTCAGCAAATGGAATCTAGTACTATGTTAGAATTAAAATACATCATGACCAAATGAGGTTCATCCCAGGAACACTGGGTTGTTCAATATTCAAAAAATCTCATATTAATAGAGTAAGAAAAATAATCACTTTCATAAGTGTAGAAAAAACATCTGAGAAAATCCAATGTCTCTTTCTAATTTAAATGAAAAACTCTCAGCCAAGCAGAAGGGCCCTTTCTCAACTGAATAAAAAAAAAAAATCTGTGAAAAACCTGTATCTAATATCATACTTTATAGTGAAAGACTGAGTACGCTTCCCTTAAGATCAGGAACAAGACAGGAGAAATATCTATTCTTACTACTTTTATGCAATACTGTACTAGATGTTCCACTAGCACCTTCAGTCAAAAAAAAAAAAGAAATGAAAGAAGAAATACAAATTTTTATTCACAGATGATATCATGTAGTCTCATGGAATCAACAGCCACACAAAAGCTACCAGACAAATTGGTGAGTTTAGCAAGTTTGCAGGATAAAAGTCAATATAATACTAAAAAAAATACTCAGTTTGTTATGTTCTCCTATTTCCCCATATATAATGTTTTTCCCACATACAGTGTTTAGGAGAATGGACAGAATATATAATAAAAATGAACCAAACTGCAAAAAGTCAACATACAAAACTCAATTGTATATCTACATACTAAGAATGAATAGTTAGGAATTGAAATCAATAAGCCAATTCAATTTACAATAGCATAAAATATGAAATACTTAGGGATAAAGCTGATGAAAGATGTCAAAGAGCTATACACTCAAAATTATAGAATATTGTTGAGAAAAATTAAAGGTGATCTAAATAAATGAAGAAATATCTTGCTTCTGAATTGGAGGAGCCAATATTAAGTTTAGTATCTCCAAACTGATCTAGAGATTCAGCAAAATCCCTATAAAAATTCCAGTAGAAGTGTTTATAGACATTAGCAAGCTGATTCTAAAATTCATATGGAAATTCAAAGAATCTAGGAGAGTTAAAGGAGCTCTGAAAGAAAGGTGATGTAAAGATGGTATTTGTGTAATGGTAGACAATTAGATCAAAAGAAAGGAACTGAGAATCCAGTTGTATGACAATAACTAGTTTTTAACATAGGTGCACAATTCAGTGGAGAAAGAAAGGATAAGCATTTTAACACATGGTGCTAGAACACTTGAATAAACATATGTAAAAATATAAATTTGGATTAATACATCACACTATATATAAAAATTAATCCCAAAATTATCATAGACCTAAAAGTAAAACTCAAAGCTATAAAAATTATACAAATTAGAGGAGAACATCTTTGTATCCTTTAGTTAAGCACAGATTTCTGAGATATGACACCAAAGTATGAATGGTTAAAGAAAAAGTTAATAAATTGGACAAAGACACTGTTAAAAGAATGAAAAAACTATAGCCTGGGGAAAATATGTGTGATCATATATGTAATTAAGAACTTAAATCAAGAATATATAAAGAACTCTTAAAACCAACAAGAAGCAATTCAGTTTCAAAGATGACCAAAGATTGGAATGGAAACTACCAAAGGAGACATATAAGCAGCAAATATGGACATGATACAATGTTCAGCATCATTAGTTATTAGAGAAATGCAAATTAAAATTACAGCAAGAGGAGTTCCCATCGTGGTTCAGCTGTTAACAAACCTGACTACTCTCCATGAGGACAAGGGTTTGATCCCTGGCCTCACACAGTGTGTTAAAGGTCTGATGTTGCCCTGAGCTGTGGTGTAGGTCACAGACGTGGCTTGGATCTTGTGTTGCTGTGGCTGTGATGCAGGCCAGCAACTACAGCTCCAGTTCAACCTCTAGCCTGGGATCCTCCATATGCCTCAGGCATGGCTCTAAAAAAGACTAAATAAATAACTAAATAAATAGAATTACAGCAAGATTCTACTATTCATCAATTAGAATGGCTAAAATTAAATTGACTGACCCCACCAAATGTTGACTTAGATCTGAAGGGACTGGAATCCTCATATACTACTGGTGGGAATGTAAAATGGGACAACCATTTTGGAAAACAGTTTTTGACAGGTTATTAGTTTTTGTTGTTGTTGTTCATGTCTAGACCAGGTATTGAACAAATATCAGAGCAGTGACCTGAGCCACAGCAGTGACCACACTGGATTTTTAACCACTAGGCCATGAGGGAACTTGACAGTTTTTAAAAATGTAAGCATACATCTTCCCTATCATCACCTTATCCCAATCCAGTAGAAAAGGAAATATGCATCTGTTCAAAGACATATACAAATGTTCATGGCAGCTATATAGTCCCAGACTGGAAACAATCCAAATACCCATCAATAGGTGAATTCATACACAAATGTAGTGTATCTATAATGTAATATTACTCAGAAATATGTTGAGTGAAAAAACTCAGACAAAAAAAGCACTTACTGTCTGATTTCACTTATGTAAATTTATAGAAAGCACAAACTAATCTATATTGACAGAGAAGATCTGTGATTGCTTTGAGATGGGGAAGGGAAAGAGTTTCAGAGTCAGGGAGTATAAATAGGCTTGAGGAAGTTTCTGAGGGTGATAGGTGTGTTTCCTGTCTTGATTGTGCTACTAGTTTTACAGATGTGTACATACTTCTAATCTTATCCAATTGTACACTTTAAATATTTGTAGTTATACTTCAATACAGCAGCTTAAAAATATTTCCTATGTAGTTTCCTAAAACTTTTAGAGTAAAACCAAAATTTTAAATATAGCCTTTATAATCTGACTTCTATTTTCTTCAGCCTCTTCTCACTTGATATTTCCCCTTATTTCCTATCCTCTAGATGTTCTGAACTTATTTAAGCTCATCAAGTTTTGGTTTAGAGTTGTTTTTTTTTTTTTTTTTGGCTGCCCTGTGGCATATGGAATTCATGGGGGCCAGAGATCAGAACTGAGCCACAGTTGACACCTAAGCTACAGCTGCAGCAATGCTGGATCTTTACCCAACTGTACCAGGACAGGGATTGAACCTGTGTCCCAGGGCTCCCATGACATAGGCAATGTGTTGCGCCACCATAGGAACTTCAGGCACCAACTGTTCTTTTTGTGTTCTGTTCTCTCTGTTTGAAATGCTTTTGCTTCCTCCATTTGTACAGTGAATTCCCACTCATCCTTCTGACCTAAGCTCAGTTATCACTTTCCCAATTATGCCTTCTTTGACTTGCTTTATTAGGTGACATCCCCCTATGTGCTCTCATAGAGCCATTAGCTCTAATCAAAGCACTTATCCCCATCTGCCTTCCTCACTGGTCTATGCTGTCCTTGAGGCCAAGACTATATTGATCTGTACTTGCAGCCCAGACTTTGCATAGTGCCTAACATGTAATAATCATATGAAAATATTTGTTGGATGAGTTAATGTATAAGCAAGTAGTAACTGGGGACCAAAACAAAGGAAATAAAGCAAATGTTCTTAACATCATGAACCCAGCAAAGGCTTATCTATGGTCATATGCTAACAGCTTTAGTAAACACAATTCTGTCTTCTAACACATTATACTTGAGGTTGATTGTCCTTGCAATGAAGAGAGTACCAGAAATTTTATAATAGGAGTAATTCACACATTGTACCGAAAGATAGTTTTCTGACACTGATCTTATTTTAAGCAAACAGGAAATGGAACTCTAGTTAGGCTATATTTATAGTTCAGTGCCATCACAGACTTTAACAAGCATGCTTGCAACTTATTAAGAGAAAGAGAGATAATTGTGTCATAATCTTAATTCTATATTATAGAATCATAGATTGTAAGAGAGATCTGATGTCTTCACAGCTTCAAACAAGCAATTGTTTCATTGAGTAATCATTTCACTTAGTTTGGATATGATTAGTGGAGGGTCTCTGCTTGCAACATAACAGAGTGGTGTTCTTTAGGGTAAGTCACCTCATTTAGCTCTTGCAGCTAGAGAAGAAACATCTATTGTTCAGATGAAAGGAAGCTGATAAAGAAAATCTATTTGTAGTAAAATGGCAATATAAACCATTTAAAATGAGCCATGTTTTTGACAGTCTTCCCCTGGATTGCTGCTCTCAAAGTTGAACTCTTATTTAGCATTTTTTGGACAATGAACAATTTGCCTTTGTTTCACATATGGGCAAACACAGTATAACAATAGAATTAATGATTCCATAGGAATTTTGCTGTGTTTCGTTGATATATATATATTTGAAATAGTTTCTTAGCTAGTTTTTGTTTATAATGAATGATAATAAAGGAATAAATGAGTGAACAAATGAATATTATTAAACATTTGATAATAATAGGTGCAAAGTCAGCAAAAGAAATAATTAACAAAACATAAATTCAATCTACATAATGAGAGTGATATTTGTAAACCATACCTTATGAGTGGTTAATATCCAAAAATATGAAGAACTGATACAACTTAATAGCAGAAACAAACCATCCAATTAAAAGATGGGTGGAGAAGAACTGATACAACTTAATAGCAGAAACAAACCATCCAATTAAAAGATGGGTGGAAAAAATACATATTTTTTTCCAAAGACATACAGATGGCCAACAGATACATGAAAATATGTTCAATCTCACTAATTATCAGGGGAATGCAAATCAAAATCCCAGTGAGTTATCAGCTCACAGCAGTTAGAATCACCATCACTAAAAAGACAAGAGATACCAAGTGTTAGTGAGAATGTGGAGAAAAGGGAATCCTTGTATATACTGTTGGTGGAAATATAAATTGGTGCAGCATAGCCACTGTTGAAACGGTATAAAGGTTATACACACACGAAAAAATTAAAAATTGAACTACCAGCAATCCCACTTCTAGGTATATATCCAAAGGAAATTAAAATTATATTGAAGAGATATTTACAGTCCCATGTTCACTGCAGCATTATTCACACTAGCCAACATATGGAAATAACCTAAGTGTCCACCAATAAATGAATAATACAGATAAAATGTGGTATATATAGAGAGTGGAATATCATTCAGCCATAGAAAAGAAGGAAATCCTGCCATTTGCAAGACATGGATAGCGTTTGAGGGCATTATGCTAAGTGAAATAAGTCCGAGGTAAATACTGCATGATATCACTGATATGTGAAATCTAAAAAAGCGAAACTCATAGAAACAGAGACTAAAATAGTGGTTACCGGGAATTGGGGAGATGTTAGTAGTGAAATGATACACACTTTCTGTTATAAGATAAAAATGTTTGGGGGCTCTAATTTAACAGTATGGTAATCGTAATTTACAGTACTATGCTGTATACTTGAGAGTTGTTAAGAGAGTAGATCTTAAATGTTCTCACCACAAAAAATAAATAATAATTATATGAGGTGACGAAGGTGGTCATCATTTGGAAATATGTGTATGAACAGATTGTGTATTTACACAATATAATATCTCAATTATGCATCAATGAAAAGCAATGTAACTTTCAGAACTGAAAGAATAATGGTTAAACTTTGAAACAAAATAAGTGTTTTAAAAAACGAAAGACAAAATTTGCAAATGGAGGAATATGTGAAGAAAATAAAGAAAGCAGATAAGGAAATAAAAAGTATTTAAAAAGGGAAAGCAAATATATATGTGATTGCAGCTGGAATGAGGGAAAGGATGGAAAGCATGAGGGAAAGGAAAAAATGAAAAGTGGTATCCTTTCACATTTTTAAACAATTGATTTGATCAGTTAGAATCCTTAGATGCAGCAATCAAAAGAAGACCTAAACAGGATAAGGTCAACTCCATTTCTAATTACACTGGAGTAAATTTCTAGAGCAACTAAACAACTAATGAAATTAATCAGTGGGAAACAGTTAGGTACTTACAGAGAAAAGACAAGAAAATTAACTGTACAAAAAACTGGGAGAAAATAGCTGGCAGCCTAGAATTTATACTGAGCTAAACTATCCTATAAAAACCAATAAAATAACCAAGTAAAATAAAAATAATACCTATAGACAAATCAAAATAAAAATCTACCAGCAGAGTTTGGCTGAAGTATCTCCAATAGTATATTATTTAGAGAGAATAATCATGAGTCCCATAAAAATTTAAATTTATACAAACATAAATTGTCTAGTATACATTAAAATTTTTAAGTGTTAATACTCTTTGCACCAAAATTTCCTTACCTATAGGTTTTAGCTTGTTAACTTTGTTATAGATATGTACAAATATATGTCCACAAGAACATTTCAATTTTTCCTCATAATATTCAATTTAGAAATATTTTTGAGTCCTGACAAGAGGGGCCTGTGAAATACACCATGCAATATTGAAATACAGTGCCATCACTAATGGTATTTTTGTAGGAAAACTTTTGACTAAAAGCATGGCTAGCTATCAAAGGTATAATATTTTCAAACTTAGCCTATACCATAATATACAGTTTGAATATAATTTTGTTGAAACACTACTGGATTATTAAGGTTAATTATCTCTGGAAGTGGAACTTTGAGTATTTTCAAAGAGCTTTTTTTGGTATATTTAGTATTCGAGCATATTTTCAAGTTATTTCCTTACTAAACTTTCACTTCTGTATTTAGAAAAATTAGTATTAAAAATAAATGCTATCTTTGAGAATGAATATTCTAATACATACATACATACACACCAGGCAATTTTATAGGTACTTTCACACATGATATTTTACATATATATATATATATATATACAAGGCACTTTTATAGGTACTTTCACATATGGTATTTTAATTAATCCTCAAAGGAACCCTGTAATATAAGTGTTATTATTTAACAACCCCTCCTCTTTTTTAATGGATAAGAAATTTAACTGTTAAAGAGACTGATTAGCTCAGAATTACAAAGTGAGTGTAAAAGGCAAGCTTGGAACCAAACCTTGTTCCTGCAACACTGAAATCAAATTTGATCAACAATAAGACCTGAGAAGAGTTCTGTTTCATTTGAATTTTCCTACTGTACTGAGGAACTTTACTCAGGTGGAACAGAAGGTGATATTTTATTAGAGCTGCTTTTTCAAAATGGTGCTAAGCGTGAAAGTGAATATCATGAGAAGTCTTAGAGGCAAAACTGTGCCTTTTATCTTACTACAACTAAGGACAATTATTATTTCAAAATGTTTGCTGCTAAAACAAAATGCCCAAATTGGTTCTAAATCAGTGGGCTGGCATTTCATCATTAAAGGTTGTACCCCTTTCAACCAGGAAGCTGGGGCACAGGGGCTGAATTAGGAGACAAAGATCTTCACTGGTTCACCTAGGGCCTTTGTAGGCACTATGGAAAGCCTCACCTAACTCATATATTTATTTGTTCTTTATTCATTCAGTTATTGAGTCAATCATTCCAAACTACAAATAAAATTATTCCCAGTAAAGGTCAAGTAAACATGGTTAAGTATAATTCAAATAAAGCTCAACAGTCTCTAAGTATGACTGACCCACTCAGAAATTATAGAGAAGACAAATATCATGGGGAAAGCATGATGGATTTTAGATCCATTTTTACAGGTCCTGCCTGACTCTAATACAAACCCTCACCACAGCTGGGTGTTCCTCAGTAAGATGAGCATGGGAGACCTGAGAAATAGCCTCAGGAGTCTTTGGTAGAGTAAAATTTGTGAAGAAAGGTTAAAGAGTTTACTATTAAGAAATTGTACCTATTGGGCAGGTCTAATAGGTTTATTCATTCTTTCCAGTTGATTTTTATTGGAAAAAATTGTCAAAATATTAACACAAATCCCTTCCAATTTACTGAGCATTCAGCACAAACTAGATAAAAGTGACAGACATTTTGAAATACATTATCTCATTGAAGCCTTACAGCAATACCGTAACGTTATCACCATTTTTTTACAGAGCAGGAAATGATAGTTCAGAGACATTAACTAGGTTAGGCAAGCATTCTTATGGATTTAAAATCCATTTATTAGTACTTAATTGTATATGCTTTCTTAATCTTCAAAAGAGTTACTGTTAGTTTTTATTTCATGACAATCTCTCCAAGAAATTTATAAACTCATTGATGGCAGAAAGACATATTCATATACCTCTCTGCCTTACACGGGTCAGGAAGCTCGATGATAAACAAAGGGTTTGTGTCACAAATTTATTGATGAATTAATCACATGAAAACATCTGTACTAAAGGTTAAGGGAAATAAGTGGTCTTTAATTCTCGGTAAAAGGGAGTAGAGGGAAAGGATTATAAAGTTTGAAATCACAGTTATTAGTGGCAAAACCAAGTATGTCTGATTCACTCCAAAGCTGTTGTGTTTTCTAATCTACATTATTTTCTTTATAGGAGTCATAGGGAAGAATTCCCTTAAAGAGTTACTAAATAGCAAACCCTATTATGGAAAATAGGTGAGAAATAGAGGTGTGTGAGCTGTAAGTAACAGGCAGAATGACCTGCTTTTAGAATATGGCTCATCAAGTCAGATTTCTCGGGTTCAAATTCCCATTCTGTCACCCAGCTAAGCAGTTATGCTTTGAATTATTGTTCCCAAATATTCTCTCCTTCCTCCCTGTGAAAGGTTTATCCTTCCCCACCAGACTGGCTCATAGGGTTTTGGCCACATGACATGCCATGCCTAATAAAATGTGAACGAGGAGACATTTTGGAGGTCCTGTTGTGGCTTAGAGGGTTAAGGACCTGACATTGTCTCTGTGAGGATGGGAGTTTGATCCCTGCCCTCCCTCACTGGGTTAAGGATTCGGTGTTGCTACAAGCTGCGGTGCAGGTCACAGATGTGGTTTGGGTCTGGTGTTACCATGGTGGTGGCATAGGCCAGCAGCTGCAGCTCCAATTTGACCCCTAGCCCAGGAACTTCTATATGCTGCAGGTGTGGCTGTAAAACAGGAACTTCTATATGCTGCAGGTGTGGCTGTAAAAACAAACAAACAAATAGACAAAGAAGATGTTTTCATATCCAAATAGAAAGGATAAGAGCCACTGCATATTCAGCTGTAGATCATTTTATCTTTTAACATTAGAACTTCATGTCCCTGATAGAAGCTGCTGTTTTGTTTGTGGAACAACATGGATTCAAGTCATAGTCACACTGTGAAGGATGTCTAGCATGAAGGAGAAATAAATGTTTGTAGTTGAAGGCCATCAAGGCTTTTTTGTTTGTTGATTGATTTAGGTTACTAGTACACCAGCTTTGTTAGCTTGGTCAAATTACTTAGTTTCTCTGATTCAGTTTCCTTTTTTTGTAAGACTGAGTGGTTGTGAGAATTAAATAAGTCAATGTTAATAAAGTACTTAAACTGGTGCTGTGTTGGTAGATGTTTCTCTGAAGAAAAAAATAATCTTGACATACAGTGTTTTTCAACTTATATATTGTAACTACTTCCTCCATGGTGGATTCCAAACTATCAGCATAATATCATCAAATGGAGGGGTGAACATATGTACACAGAACTGGCTCTCAAGAGCGGAATCTGGCTCCAGCACTTGCTGATTTTAAAACACTGCCCACAGCAAACACTATAGTAGAGCATGTTAAATAGTAAGCACAATAAGAAGAGTTTATTTTCTGAATACAGGTGACTGAATAAAATGACTTCTCAAATTTCCTTCACATTCTTAAGATCCTGCATTTGTAAGACCGCTAAGAGAATTTCAGCACAGGAAATAAACTTAGAGACACTTTAGTACACCCATTTCATCTTAATAGACAAGGGAATTGGGGTTCGGAGACGCCGAATAGCTTGTTGAAAGTCAGATAGTCAGTAGGAAGAAACACCACGGCTCCTGGTGTCCAGTACACTCTTTTCCCTTCTAACACGAACCACCTCTTCTTTAAAATTGCTGTGGAAGGGATCAACAAAGAAAGAAAAAAGAGAAGTCAATAATTAATGCCTCTGATCTTGCTCCAGTTTCTGATTAGGAAGAATAAAGATAACAATAAATAAAAGATGAAAATTAAGCCTTGGTCACATTTATTGATAATCCTAACTTTTGTGATTGTGAGTCCATGTTGACGAAAGTTGTCATAAGAAAAAATGTTTAATAGTGTGTAGTTGTCATGTATCACTTTGCAAAAGTGATGCTTATTATGAAGAACTGTGAATGTTACCAATCACTGAAATGTCTAATTAAGGGTGGTTATTTTGACTATTAAAATGAGTACATCATCTCCTGGCATTCCCTAGTGATATCTCCTCCTAAAAATATTGCAGTACACCCCCATGCAATATACTTCCAAATTAGCTTTTCAGACCAATAATGCAGTGTGTTCATATCTTAAGGTAACAGTGATTCATTTTGTTAACCATAGTGGCTGCTGGCTGTAACTATGGAATGCATTGTCATGGAAACAACATTTTCCCTCCTCCTCCTTGCAATTCACCTCTTATCAGGAGACGAAAATTAAGGGGAAACATTCTGTCAGATGCATATGAACAGATGACAGATACACACATATACACTCACGTGTGTGTGCCTGTATGTGTGTGGGGGGGGAGGTATAGAGAGGTTTATTTAATCAATGAAGTTTCATTGATTAAAGTTAAACAATAAAAGATCAGGGAAATGAATTGTACATTTTTCTTTACATTTTGTCACTTGGCTTTGTCGGTCTAAACCAGCACAAGCTGTAAAATGGGAAATAACTTGAACATAGCAGCCTTTAGTGCTGCCCTAGAATAGGAGGTCAGCCTTAGCTTGGGTAATTCATTAGGGAAAGACTGTTTTAGATATTATTGGAACATCACAATATAGAGCATACAATACTTTTTGGGGTGTTTGAAATCCAAATTATAGGCTAACGAATAAGGGAAATATTGTACAACTTTTTTAGCATCCATTCTCCTTTGGAAAAAACAGCCATAATTATAGATGCTCTGTAGGTGGAAATGCTTGCACAGTCGCACATTTCATGCTAACATAAAGGGAAATAATGCTAAGGGATACACTTAATCTGTGAATGTGACTTTAAGATTCCACAGAAGTCACCAGACCAGAGTTCTGCTCCTCAGTATGTTTAAGCACATACCTATTAGACCCCCTGAGCCCCAGCAGCCTCTGATATGCACCACATTGAATCAATCCCAATTCCTAATAGTGAAATCAACTAGATAAGGGCTCCAAAATTTAGTGTGAGAATCACTAAGCCTAAGACATAGCTGCCCCCTTCAGTTAGAACCAGATTTGCCTCAATTTTGACTGCCTTTCCCTGCTAGTATTTTCTCATACTTTTTTCCATATCGGTCTTAATTTTGTAGGCAGGACCCATATTCCTCTCACCAGGGGGCTGATTAAAAATGTAGATTTCTTGATATCCTCTTGGCCTATGGAATGAGAATGTAGGTTTGGGCCTGAAAATACTTTTTTTCCCTTTTTTCTTCCTTCCTTCTTCCCTTCCTTCCTTCATCTTTCTTTCTCTCTCCCTTCTTCCCTTCTTCCCTTCCTCCCTTCCTTTCTCTTTCTCTCTTTTTTAACAAGCACCCCCAAAAATTCTGATGCAATCGAGTTTAATTTCCATTAACTTGGGAAAGGAGGCTGGGGTGTTTTGGATATGGGCAGGCTAAGGAAAGTTTATAAGGCACCTCATTTGGCTTGACAGTTTGCAAGTTATTTTGCTCTGCTCTTTTGTTTTTACTGGACCTTTATAAGTTAAAGCCCATAGTGGAATTTGGGCCTTTATTGGTGTACAGGTGGTCTGAGAATCTGATGGAACTGCATCAAGAGGGCTTAATTATGGCAGAGTTTGCCACAAATATTTAGGACTGTGTTGTTACTCTATTTCAAGTGAGATCTGAGTCCAAGGCCCACTTAGAGACTTGAAACTGCTACATTTTATGTGAATGGAACAGCTCTGACTGTTCTCAAATACATCTGGAGACTTTAAAACAGGCTTCTGGAGAAGTGTGTGATGTCTCCTATGATGTCGCTTTTAAACTGTCTTCCACCACTTTTTCTTGAACCCCACCTCCATGGCTTATTGGTTTGTGACTTGGGCAAGTGATATAGCCCTTGTGGCATCAGTTTCTTTCTCTAGAAAAATGGTCCAATAACATCCCCCTATCAGGCTAAGACATGAGCTAAGCTTTAAGTACAGAGCAGCTGCCCTGGACCACCAGGGCTCACCACGGGAAAGAGTGGTTTACCACCTCTAGTCTTCATGACAGCTCTGCAAGGTAGGGGTTAATAGCCCCACTTTACAGGTAAGCAAACAGAGGCTGGAATACTGTAAGTGACTTACACAAAGCCGCACTCAAACCAGAGCCACAGCCAGAGTCTGATTCCAAATCCTGACGGCTTGCTCTCTTTCCACCAGCCATCTGTGAGGCATAATGCCAGGCACTCAGGTGGCACCCAAAGAGTGCTAGTTTTACCCACTTCCTGCTCTGCGCCCTTCCTATCACTTTCTTTTCTTTTTTGGTTTCCAACAAGCAGTTTTGCAGCTGGGCCAGCCACATGCTATTTTTTTTTTTTTTTTTTTGGTCTTTTGCAATTTTTGACAGCCTCACTTTAAAAAGCAAGAAAAAGAAAAGAAAAAGAACCGATAAAGCATCCACCAGTCTTGTCATTCATACTTCCGGAATAACAGTAATACCTCTGGGGCTTCTTGGAGCCTCTGAGACAGCAAGGTGGGGAGGGGGCGGACCCTTCCCTTTTGAGCTTGGAAAATGTTGTAACAGATAAAACCTTGGTTCTGAGGCCAAATCCACCACCCAGGAAGGGAGTAGACTCTCTGACCCAGAAATCAAGGATGTAGGGCCCTTGCGAAACCGTTTCCAGCCCACTTCTTCCCCAGGTTCCTTTGCCAGCCGTCTACCCCGGCAAGCTGAAGTCAGAGGGAGGTGGTGCTTTCTGTAGGGTTCCGCGCGCGCCTCCCCTCCAGCCCCACGCCCCTCCGCACCAGAACTCGGAGGTCGCCTACCCCAGGGCAGCCGCGGCAACGTGGGCTGAGTGTAGTCTCGATGTCACATCAGCGCTGGGAGCACCCCCGCACGGACCCCAGGGACTGCTCAGTGGCCAGGAGCTCGAGGCGGGCCGGGCCGGGCCGGGCTAGGCTGGCGAGTCCCGCGCTCCCTCCGTTTCCCGGCCCCTCCCTCCCCCCCCACTTGCCCGGCCAGCGCTCCCCACGGTGACTCTGGATTGCAGCAAGCCATTGGCTTTTTACCAAATCGGGAGCTGCAGTATTTTTTTTTTTTTTCTCCTTCAGGGAGAATAATTTCAGCCCCTTTCAGCTCGCATGACAATCTTGTGTGACTGGGGCGAGTAGGCGGGCACATCCTTTTACATGCTAATACTGCCCCACCTCCTTTGAACCCTCCTCTAAGCGCCTGGCTTCCTTTTTATTTTTATTTTTTAATTATTTTTTAAATTTCACCTCCCCCAAATTCACCGTAGGGGGGAAAAAAACCCTCTTGGTTCTGTCCCTCCCCCCACGCCTTGTTCCCCAGGGAAGGGAGACCCCGAGACGCTTAGTACTTGCCCACCGCGGCGTTGCTTCTACCCCAGCGCTGGGATGGCCGCACGGGGCGCAGGGGGCAGCGAACGAAGCGGCCGCCGAGTCTAGGCTGTCGCTCCATGTGCCGGGTGAGCACCGTGTTCGGGTCCCCAAGCGAGCTGCCACTGCCGCAGCTCGGAAGGAATGTGCCCTGTTGTTAAGGACCCTGACTGTTTTACACCAATGATTTGCCACTGCAAAGTTGCTTGCACCAACAACACTTTGTCGTTGATGTTTGGATGCAAGGTAGGACGAGGTTCATGTCTTTTTAATGCATGCTGCCTCCCTTGGGGGAGCAAACAATTCCTTTTGTTGTCTGTTTATGTGTCTGCCTGTTGGGAGAGTGACAGAAGCTACGGCTGGCTCTGCCCTCTCTGGGAGTCGGCTGGGTTTGGGGGCCCGGAAAGCGCACTGATTTTCCGGGCGGCGGATGTCGGTTTGATAACTCCGCCGTGACAGGACCCTGGTCTCCTAGAGCAGATAATGTCTCGGAAAGGGGGCGCGTTAGGTGGCTTTCTCCTTATATACTTAGCTAGTGACTGGGCTTCTGGCCGCTCATCCGCCAGCTCCTGAACTCGTCACACGTTACCACCATCCTGAGCCCCGACCCACTCACGACCCATAGTCAGCGTTAGCTGCGGTGATAGATGTACTTGAGATGGAATTGAATGTATCAATTTTGCAATTTGGCTCTTTTAAAGCTGAGACTCCTATTTTTATTTTAGACCGAAAATCTGGAGCTAAGCTTGTGTTGCCCCCAATTGTATATTTTCTCTGAGCTTATACAATCCACTTGAAAGCCTCGCTCAGAAATGTTATCCAGAGGTGGCGTGATTACTCATTGAGTTTCTAGTGAGTAACTGTCCCACCCCAGATTTTTGTGTTCCCAGTGAAATGAGGTTTGAAGGTTTTTGAAGCAGGTTACTGTTCGTTGCTCCTTGTCTGAAACTTTTTTGGTGGATTCAGTTGCTCCTTGTCTGAAACTTATTTGGTGGATTTAGATTCAGTGAGGCAGCCCTGGGAGAAAGATGCTTAGAACTGGGAATTTGAGCAGTCTTAGCCCATGAATAGCCTGAGTTCATGTCCCCTTGCTCCTAGGCACACAACATCACTTCTTTTTGCTGGAAAAAGGCAGGGGTGGGTGGGTGCGGGGGGAGTTGTCTTGCCTGTTTGTATAAAACACTTTTGTGGCCACTATGGTGACTCTAAGAAGTGAGAAGGACCATCATATGAAAAAAATGAAAATTCACTTTTGTAAATGCATAAAAATCACGAGATCGCTATCCTTCTGAAAGATAACACCAGTGACTGCATTGGACACTGGCAAACACCTTAGGCAGTAAAATTAATGAAGCGTACACATTCAGCTCCATGGGTAATTCTCAGAGGTGTAGGTTTAATGGCAAAACTGGGAGTTGGGATCGTGAGTCTTATACTGGCTATGACTAGAAAATCTCTCTTCTCTGAGCCCAGGTTTTCTTCTATAAAATGAGGGATATGGATGAGATTATCAGTTCTAACATTCTCCAGTGATGTTTTTCATAAGATCATTTAATGTTAAAGTTACTGTCAGAGATTTATTTTTTTTACTCAGTATGATAGGCTGTACCTTAGAGCGGGTTACAAAAATATTGACCAGACAAAAGAGTAGCTAGATACTCCTTTAGAACTCCCTGAAGAGGTCTGAGAGTTGTTGAAGGCTTGTGTGTTCATTGCTCTCAGGAAGATGTATGGTGATTGAATAGCACCAATAGCTAACTTGTTAGCTCCTCTCCTCATGCAACCTGCCACCCTCCCCCTCCCGCCGTGCTTCTGTATATTCAATCGTTAATTATATTTACAGCAGCATCTTGGCAATGGCTACTGTTTAAAATCCATTCCAATAAACATACAAGGATTGTTTTTCAGTGTAAAATGATTATTAACAAAGTTAAGTTATTTGTCAGGGGAAATTAAATACAAGCTAATAAGCTGTTGGTATGAAGAATGTTGTTGTATATGCATTCAATCCGGGACCCTCAATAGAAGATATTATCAAATTTTTCCTGATTTTTCAGACAGTAGTTAAGGGAACTGGTTGATTACAAGCACACTTTTTTTTTTTTTTTTTGGTTTGTTTTTTAAGACTGGGAAATTACCATAGTTCAACTTCCTTTAAGTTCTCTTCCTTTTGGTGTTCTGGTTTATTAGTTTGCAAGAGAAACATGTCAATAGAGTGAAACACCTAAATCACATGTATTGGTAGATGTTATTCTCTGGAAAAAAGTCAAATCTCTATGAAAATAAGTTAATACTTTTACAGGGCCTTTCCCACTTAATTTTGCCAAGTATGTGAGTAAGATTATTCTTAAAAACCCTGTATAATGGGATTGATAATATAACCTTACTTAATAGTTGGTTAATTGTTTACTAGTTGATGTAAGTCTCCCACCTTAGAATCTTGGATATGGAAGGAATAATAGCTTTTCTCTAGTGAAGCTCTTCAACACTGCTTGACAGATGACAACTGAACATAATGTCGAAAAGTTGCATGTTGTATAATTTTGAGTTTCAAAACTAGATGTGCCATTTATGACATATGTGATTTCTCTAAGTCTCAGTTTTCTTAGGTTAAATAGTCACCATAAACTACTGCATTACGTATTTTGAAGTCAATGAGAGGAATATAATTTCAGTGAGATGCGTGCAGTGTTTAGTATGTATACTTTCATTAAATGATTGATACTTTTATGTAGCCTTAGTTATTTTCATAGCTCCACTGAGGGGACCCATCACTTCAAGGGTAACGCTTTTATTGTTAGGGTAGTTCTTTGGATAAATTGTTCATTTTTGCTATGGGCTTGATCATTGCTTCTCTTAAAGTTATTTTCTCTAGGCTAAGTGTTTATATAAAGTGTAGGAACAATTTAAATACTGATAAAATATTCATAAAACAAAGTGGGTTTATAAAAATGAACAAAAACACTTATACACTTGTTCCATTCAACCAACAAATGTTTATTGAGCAACCAATAAAATGCTAGACACTAGAGATGTGGCAAGAAACAGCTTTTATCCCTGTGATATCACAGTCAAATGTTGTGGTAGATAGCTATACTAATTGCAATATTGATTTAAAGAAAAATATAAAATAAGGATTTTAGTTGAATCTTTGAGCAATGACAATAGAATTTAAATAACTGTTGGGAAAAATAAAAGCTCACAGAGCCATATCAATATGGAGTCTCCAAAATTCATTCATATTATATAGTAAGTTTGAAAATAAGATTATTAGGATGGGTATTTTTTTTTCTTTCCTAGAAGATATTTAACAAGGCAAAGTCTAATACCATGTTTGTATGTAAGCCAAACTTTGTCCGTTTCAAAAAACACTTAAACTGTTCTAATTATCCCAAACCTAGTAGTGGATTGAACGGTGCTGAGTAACTTGAGCTTTTAAGGCAGAGATCCCAAATTATTTTATTTTGTCACTTAGCAATCTCCAGGTCACCCTCTGTTGCATCCTAGTTGTCATTCAGTTTAGTTAACTGACTTTGTGACTTATGACTGTAAATGTGAAGTGTCTTTCTGTTCTAGGTTCTATCGCAGGCACTGTGCTTGGCATTAGAGATACAAATACGCCACCATTCCTTTTCTCTAAGAATTCCAAACCTATTGAGTGAGGTAATTTCACTCTCTTCCCTAAAAATCAGAAAACCACAGTCTCCTCAACCTTAAGGTCTCAAGAAAGGAAAACAACATTTTTCAAAGTAGTTTTCCCATTGTAACAATTCTTTTCTGCCCCAGTCCATATGGTATTACCATATAATGCTGCTTATGGGGATGGACTTTCCATGGAGAAGCAGGCCTTCTGAAAGGCTTTTTCTTCTCACAGTAGTTTCTGTGTTGTTACCTGAAAGTAGGCATTTGTTTTACCATTATGTAACTTTTCTCCACATGCAAAGACCCAAATTCTGAATATAATTTCACAGAAGCCTATGTATTGTTTCCCTTTTCTTTATCTTGCTCATTGCTGAATTGCAAGGGTCAACAACCCCTGTGTGTCCCCTTCCTTTTTTCTAGTCACCATTTCCAAGTCAAAAACATAAAAAGATGGAATATTATTTTCCCTAGTATCTTAATAATATCTAACATTTCCCTGATATTCTGTATTACCTAATGAAAGTACTTTATAAAGTCTTATAGTCTCTGAAATTATTCCTTTGCTTTCTTAAAAAACACAAACTAAGATGTTATTTAAATATGGTTCATACCTTAGGGAACCTCTTTCTTTTCCCAAAATAGCCATTTGTTAATATAACAGCTCACCTGAATCAAACCATCACATCCACATGCACATCAGGTGTCTTTAATATCCTATTTGATGGATTAGGATAGGGAGACATTCTTGGAAATGCTGTCAAGTCCTAGAACTTGCATTTTCCAATGAATATGTCGACATCGCAATGACCGCTTTACCTCTCTAAGGGAAAGAATCATCTGTAGAAAGGAACTTCCCTCTTGTCTATAGGGTGACTCTCCCCAGAGAAAGAAGAATGAGAATCAGGAAGAGGTTTAGATGAAATATAATAGAAAAAAGGGAAACAAAAGTAGGAAGAGATTCTTGCTAGAAAAATAGAAGAATTCAGCTTGATTAAACATCTACAAAAGTTAGACACTATCCTAGATGCTTTACAAGGGTTGTTTTTCCAGTCTACATACTTATCAGACAAAGTGAGAAAAGAAGAGGCACAGGGGAAAGAAGGAAAGTAGAACGAGATGATGAGAAGGGAGGGAGACATCAGAAAAGAGGAGAAATAGGGAAGGGAAGTGGGGTACCCAGCCTCCAGAGGGTACTTTACGTTCTTCCAAGATCAGATTGCTGTCAGCACCTCCATGGTGGACAGTTCCCAGAGCCCTCTGGCATTCTTCAGCCTCTCCCAGACCCCCTTTTCCTATGGAGAGTCTCTATGGAGGTTTTGTTTGCTCGTTTTTTTATTTAAACACAGCAAACTTTGTTATAAAAGGGGATTTGTTGATCAATATATCATTATATATATTTTTGTCATTGGTAGAATGGTTTTTCTGTATGTGAATAATTTGAATATTGTCAGTGTCTGACTATTTTGGCATGTTCTTTATTTTTATTTTAAAGTAGTCTTAAAATTTTTAAAAGTAATTTTAAGAAACATGAAATCAGAAATAAAACACATTTTAGAAAATACTATTGTCCCAGAGGACTAGAGATAAAACTTAATATTTTAGTGTATACTTTTCTGGTTTCTTGGTACTATTTTTTTGTTGTTGTTGGTCTATATATACATTTGTTTTAAAATATATATATATAATTGTAATCATTTTGGGTTTACTTTTGAGTGTTTTAAATTTATATCAGGATTTGTATGTATAGTTAGATAGATGTATAAAAAATGACCATCCTTACCTTAATCTACTTAGTATATTGGTATACACAAATATATATTTGTATGCTTATATTAAAATGAAATACATATCTTGGGGAATACTTCTTTTTTGGAATTGGAATTATTTCCTTTGGATAGTCTAGAATAAGTAGAATTACTCAGACATGCGTTAATTTTTCTTTTCTTTTCTTTTCTTTTTTTTTTTTGGTCTTTTTAGGGCTGCATCCATGACATATGGAAGTTCCCAGTCTAGGGATTGATTCAGAGCTACAGATGCTGGCCTACACCACAGCCACAGCAACAAGGGGTCTGAGCCACATCTGCAACCTACACTGCAGCTCATGGCAACGCTGGACCTTTAACCCACTGAGCAAGGTCAGGGATCGAACCCGCATCCTCATGGATACTAGTCGGATTTGTTTCTGCTGCGCCACAATGGGAATTCCCTTTAAATATTTTTAAATTCATATTGATTGGTATTGCTACATTCATTTTAAAGACAGCCATATGCACTTGCACTGTCATAAGTTACTTTATATTTTATAACATTACTTAGCTTTAAATGGTTTTCCTCCAGTTCGTGGATTTATAAATAAAGTAACTAGTTCTTCTGCAAATAAGCTTAAAACCTCTGTTCTACTTAGCATTAATGGGGGAGGGGGGTCCCGTGACTGTATTGATGTGTTCTAGTTTAAAATATCTAATATGCCAAAAATCCGAGTATTCAAAATGGGTATATTAAATTAACAGATGTTTACACTGTCAAGACATTCATCCCAGTCTCAACACATACTCACTAACCTGATGCCATGTGCAAGGTACTATTCCATATGCTTTACAAATGTCAGCTCACTTCATCCTTATTATATTTTTACCTTTAGAGATGGATAGAGTAGTTATCTCCATGTTAGAATGGGGAAACTGAGACATACAGATTCAAGTAACTTACTTAAAGTCACATAGATCTGAAGTAGCATAGCCAAACTTTTGAGTCCAAGCACTTTATGTCTAGGGCCTACACTCATTTCCAGAATTAACTATATATAGGGTTCTTTCAAAGAGCAACTTCTCCTAGGGACTTTAAGTTAGAAGTCCGTTTGAAAAAATGTAATTTATACATATCTTTCTCAAATAACTGAATTTAAATGCAAGGCACACCTGTGAATGGACTCAGCCTTACTGTAAAAGCTTTTTTCCCCTTCTTTTTGGAGGAGTTTGGTCTAATGCACTGTATCCTATAGCTTTCATGTTGTCATTTTCTACAGAAGGTTACTAAACCATCTAGACAGGAAATGACTTTCTGAAGATCACGCAGTGTGTCACAGAGCCATAGCCAGAATCAGGTCTCCTAATTTCTAACTCAGTGTTATGTTTCTATGCCATGACCTGTAACTATCAACTAGAAGTTCTGAGAATGAAGGTGAGAGAAGGGAAATTAACAAGTCCCATCTGTAAAAAGCAGGAAAAAATAACACCTTGCTTCTAGGACAGCCGTAAGGATTAAGTGCTATATCACATATGAAAACATTTAGCAAAATACCTGGCATGTGGTTAGTATTCAGTTCATATTTTTGTCTCTCATTTTTGTTAAGGCTATTTCACAAATTCGTGAAAAACTTGGAGACTGTTGGTAGTCAACTGAACTGTGCTCTTCCATCAAGTTCACTGAAATTCACTCATCAGCAAATGAGGAGTACTCTAACCTACCAACACACTGTTAAAGTGTTTGAGTGCCACAAAAGGCAGAATCTAGAAGTTTATGTAATTCATACCAAAGAGAAAAATCCTAGATTAAATCTGACCCAGAAAGACAAAATGAAAAATGAGCTGATGAATGAAACAGGTGCTGAATGTCCCAAAGAAGCAGGTTACATAGGCCTTTTGTCCCATTTGATAAAGTGTACTTGCCAGTTCAAGGTCCTTTTCAGATTTTATTTTTAATAGTAGATATTTTGTGAAAGAGACTCTAAATATCAAAAGATGAAGGTTAAATGCTATACAGTCACTAAAATATGTTCACAAAAAGGGATGCTGAGTCATAGAATTTAGACTCTTGAAAACCCTCAGACTCATTTTTTTATTTGTTATGAAGCCTTTTGTCTTCTCTTCACTTATGGATATGAAGGTAAAATTTCAGTCTATATGGTAAGCCATCTCCAATCCTTCTAAATTAAATTCCCTCTGGATTCCTATGGCATCCAGTACTTAATGCTTGAGTCTTAATTTTAATATTCAGTTGTAACTTCAGTTTACCTGTTATATTTGTCTTTCTAAACTGTGACCTCATTGGGTGAGGGACCATATTCTATTCACCTGAAAGATTCCATAAATAGGCCTGTGCCTGTTTCATACAAGGCAGTCAATATGTATTTGTTTTTTAAAAATAAATAATAGTGACTATGATTTTATTAGAGTCATAATATATTGAGCTATTGGCATTAATAATTCCTTTTGATTTGCAGCTTATAAAACTCCATCAGTTTGGAAATAAATACCTAATTCCATCATACTTTTTTTTATTGTAAGCTGATATTTTTTTCTTTCATTAAGTCTTATTGAAGTATATTTGATTTATAAGGTTGTGATAATTTATGTTGTACAACAAACTGATTTGGTCATACATATATACATACCCATTCTCTGATTCTTTTCCCACATAGATTATCACAGAATATTTGGTAGAGTTCTCCGTGCTACATAGCACGTCCCCGTTGGCCAATCATTCCACATATTTCAGTGTGCATGTGCCAGTCCCAAACTCCCAGTCCATCCCTGCCCCACCTGTCCCCTTTGGTAACCATAAGTTTTTTAAAGTCTGTGAGTCTGTTTCTGTTCTGCAAATGCATTCATTTTCCTCCCTTTTTTTTTTCTTTTGTTCAATGATTGAGTGAATTATATAGGTGCTTGTAAATGCTTACTGAATGAATTAGTTAAAAAATAAGTGGTTTATATTTTGTTGTAGTTCATTTGTCATTTTCTTTTAGTGGTTTGCCTCTGAGAACCTCTTGTGCTATCAAACTTCCTAGCGCTTATGCTCCCTGAAACAGACTAGGCATTACTCAATGTGTAGTTACTTGGTTTGATGGTTAAGTTCATGTGTGAGTTTGACTGGGTCATGGGGTGCCCAGGCATTTGTCCGAACATTATTCTGGATGTGTCTGTGAGAAAGTTTCTGGATGAGATTAGCATTTGACTCTTTAGACTGAATGAAGCAGATTGGTTGTCTCAAACTGGGTGGGCCTCATCCAATCAGTTGAAGACCTTGGTAGAACAAACAGGTTGAGAGGGAAGGAATTCCTTTTGCTTGACTGCTTTCACCTGGGATATCAGTCTTTTCTGGCCTTTGGTCTTAAAAGGAAATATCAATTCTCCTGGATCTCAGGCCTGCTGGCTTTCAGACGAACGTACACATTAGCTCTCCTGGGTCTCCAGCTTGCTGACTGAAGATCCTGGGATTTCTCAGTTTCCACAGTCAAATGAGATGATTCCTTAGAATAAATCTCTTTATCTCTCTGGAGCACTCTAACTGGTATACCTGGTGTCTAGGGTGAAATGCCTAGGCATGTCATTGCTCGTAAGCCATTCTTGTTTAGTAAGTTATGGAGGAACTAAGAGATTATAATCTCCATGCCATGGGGGTGTTGTTGAAGTTAAGCTTTTTTTTTTTTTTCTCAGAAGGTCATGGACTTATTTCATTATAAATTACAATTATAAATCCAGATGTAGTACAGTTGAAATCATAGATGATACTTTAATGATTTTTCCATCTGTAGTTATATCTACATTTACATATATGAATGTTCTTGTTAGCCTTATGAACACATTGTACATTGCAGTGATGATTAAGTACTCAATAATAATTTTTTCCTGTGAGAATTTAAATGGTTCAGTCAAATGGAATAAGAACATTAATATAAATTATGACTTCTAGAAACAATAAATAATGTAATGCTTTTCAACATTTTTGTGTATGTGTGTGTAACTCCTAATATAAAATATATTAGTTGTGATGGTATTCATTGCATTATCTTTATTAAGTTTTGCCCAAGTTTCTGAGGTTATTTAAATCATTTTATTTGATGAGTAAGCACCCCAAAACAATCATAATCTCTAAAAATCTACTGTAATGTGTTCTGACTGTCTTAACATCCACAATGTAGGTTAAACCAACCAAGAATTAATATCACTTTACTGTATCTCAAATAATGATAGCATTGAGTAATGATTAATGATATTATGTTTATGAGATTTTCAAATAATATGGTAGGTAGTAGCATGTCAGTGGGCTTGCTGTCTAAGATTAGACTTTGATTTTTCCCTTGGAGCCATGTCTTTGACTAGCCTCACTATGTTTTGCAGAAATCTCCATTGGGGGAAACGTAGGTACACTTGTCCATTAATCAGTTTCTAGCTTTCTCCTATTTGTTATATTTAGCATTATAATGGGTACCTCATGGTCACTCAAATACAATAAGATACAGTCCCTGTCTTGGGACTCTTTCAGTTTGGCTAGTGAACCAGCACTAAGAAATACACATGGAAAAAACCATCAACAGGGTAGGTTGGGTTGACTCTTATTGTTTTTCATACACAAAGTTCTGTTCTAAGGACTCAGTATAAATTAACTCACATGCTACTCAAAATAGCTCCATGAGGGGAGTCATTAATCCCTATGTGACACCATCTCTTTATATATACAACTCATATCAAGGGAGGGTCCACAAAATAGGTCATATTTTAGAAGCGGTCTTATACCTTGATATGTTAGAAGACCCTGCTAGAGACAAAAGAGGACAAAAGAATCAGTGATTGCCTTAGGATAGTTAGATAAAGCCTTTGGAGGTAACTGAAATTAACTGGGCCTTTCCAAGTCTTTAGACTAGGTCATAACAGGGAAAAAAAAGAGTCTGGCTTTGGACTCAGGCTGGTATCTGTGATCCAACATTTCTTTGCTAGTGTTGAGAGAACATGATATCAGAAGGGAGCAGTTTGACACTGAAGGTATACCTTCTCTCAGGTGGAAGAAGGGAAAGGCAAAAAGAGGAGGAAGAGAGGAAGAGAATGTTAGACTATGCCTCATCCTGCCCTCTGAAAAAGCAGATAGATCAGCTAAGCCTGGGTGTGCAAACGGAAGTAGGAAGCATGTCCTGAGGGTAGAGATTTGTGTTTGAAGGTGTTGTGTGATTGGACTGGTAGCTTTGTGGTGCTGGGGAAGCCCTTTCACTTCTCTGAGCTTCCATTTCCTCACCAATACAATGGAGAAAATATATTTTTTTGTAGGCTTGTCATACCAACCAAATAAGAAAGCAATTTATGCGTATGACATATAGTCGCCATGAAGTAGATGTTAGTTTTCTTCCTCTCACACCCTCAGATACAGTCCCTTCCCATTTCACTTTTTTTTATGTATGAACATAGTATGAAAGAGCCTAGAAAGAGCCTTTTTCAGTTTCACATCTAAGATTCAAGAGAGGGAAAGAACAAGTTTACTGTGTGAATTAGAAAGATATTAACTGTCTGCAGCCCACATTTACTGAGTGTCCAGTGTGCCATCTGAAGATTTTATTTATCAATCCTTAGTGTATTATTGATGCGAATATCCCATTTTCTCCTATTTAGAATAATTCCGCCATAACCCTCCCCCCATGACTTTACCTTGGAGAGCCTGTGAGAAAGTGCTTCCAACCCCCAAAGCACTTTCCCTGTGAGCAGAGCACAGACTCGGTAATATAAATTTATTATAGTGGTTGTTACTGGAGGTATTGGTGCCTGACGGTGTTAAGTTGATAACCCTGTGCCTAACATTTGCTGCCTAAGAACATTTTGCTTACCATATCAGCAAAGCTTCTTTTCTTTGTTTAAAAGGCCAAATGGCCATCAGAAGGAAATACTCCTTGGGGTTCTGCAGCCTGCCTAATTCCCAAATAACCCTTTCTTGAGTTCTGTAAAATGAAAACATTTTTTCTCTGTGCTTGAGCCTTGTGCACTGCCCTTTGCTAGAGCCATTTCCCCAGCAAATTGGTCAGTCTTTCAAGCCAGAGCAGAGGGAAGAGAAAGGCTTTATAATGAAAATGCTGACATGTTCTTATCTACAGCAGTATGAGTAGGGATGCTATGATCTCATTTATTGTAGAAACCGGATGCCTGTTTCGGCTGAAGGGAGATCAGGCATCCTCCAGAGCGCTGGGGTTTTGAGTCTTTATCTTGAAAAGTTTGCAAGGAAAAAAAAAAGTAACTGGAGGGAAATAGGAAACCAGGCCTCTGCACACTGCATGTTTTTTCTTATGGTAAAGTAGTAAGCTGAATTCCAATTAAGTTCTCAGATGGAGGCGGTCCGAGGGTTTAAGAGGCTGGAAATGGAGGCTGTGTATTTGCCTGCTGCATGTGGGGTTGACTCTTTGTAATAGTTTTTTCTGACTATTTAGAAAGAAACTAATCTTGATCTTGTTTGTATTTTAAAGTAACAACCTCTGTTACTGGACAGCATTCTGAAATTGTCTTTTATCCTTCCACACAACAGCACTATGAAGTAGATATTTTATAGATGAGGAAACTAAAGTACATTGGGTTTAAAATTTCTTCACCAGGGATGTTCAAGTGTCTGGTTAAAGGCTATTTTACCAAGATACTATTCAGGTCATCAAATAACTGTTTGGAATAGACAATATTCTTTTAGTCTCTTTCGTTTTCATACCTCCTATATGCTTTGCTCTAAGTCACGAGGTATGTAGTGGTGGCACGGAGTTTAAGCTCAGGTTTCTGATCATAAGTTTCTCTTTTCCTTGTTTGTCCCTTTCTAAGCATTTCTTCCAGACTGACCATGCTTCCAAAGCACTTGACAAAGATATTTCTGGGATCCTGCCAAGAACAGAGGGCAGAACTGATGCTTGTCCATTACACTCATTTATGTGATCAAAATGAGTATGTTACCTATATTGAATCTTGAAGGGCTGAGGGTGCACGGTACATAGACTCAGCAAATGTGTACTGACTCAAGAAAATTGCATCTCTGCAATGAGAGAAACATTTCAGATAGTAAGGAAAGAATTAGAGTTGAATGACTTTAAGATATTGGTCCCTTCTGTGCATTCTAACCTCATGTAGGTAGCCCCTGGCCTGGAAATACAGTCTTTTTTGTGTTCCTGGAATAGATAGAAGTGAGAGTATGTAGTTAGGCCAGATGAAAGTACTGTTGGTTTTCCCTTTCATTTTTTTTGAATCCCATTCTTAAGAGTATAGATTCTGGGATATTATCTGCCTACTTCCAGTCAAATCGGTTTCATGTACAGCTGCATTATGAGTACTTTATACTTTTATCGTTAAGCCAAGAAACTCAGTATGAATTTGCATGTGCCAAAGCCCTGCTACTTTTGTCACAAAGATTTCTGGACACAGTCATATCCTTGAAAAATGAAAATTTTCATCTCTGCATAAAGATAGTTTAGGTGGTGGATTTTTGAGTTCTAAGGAAGCAAAGAAAAATTGCTCATAAAGTTAATTTCAGATGAACCAGCTTTTTACTAACAAGAAGTCTAAGGGTTTCCTTGCATAATGGTACCTGTAGGCTTAGCTAATTTTTGGATGTCACCAGGCCCACATACATATTTTTCATTCCATTCATATAGATTTAGGAAGATAATTCCTAAATTTTCTGATCAAAAAGTGCAACCCCAAATGTTTTGTTTTACCTAGCGCAGCTGGGTGCTTTGCAATTTAGAATGAGCATTTGGCATTGAATATATATATATACACACACACACATATACATATCTTTAGAGGAGAGATCTGTCTGGCAAACCCGAGATTTCTTTTGCAGATGTTGGTCAATATGTCTTCTTTACATTTAATCAATGATGTTTTATTTTACTTAATTTTTCTCTGAAACGGTTTAGGAAAACTGTGCAGCAACTTCTATTTCACTGCACCTAAATTTTAGCAAATTAAGAGATAATGGGCTTAAATAGATTTACAAGGGTTTGGCTTTTTTTGTTTGTTTGTTTGTTTTGTTTTTTCTAGGGCCACACCCGCGGCATATGGAGGTTCCCATGCTAGGGGTCAAATCGGAGCTGTAGCCACAGGCTGAAGCCACAGCCACAGCAACCTGGGATCCGAGCTGCACCACAGGTCACGGCAACGCCAGATCCTTAACCCACTGAGTGAGGCCAGGGATCAAACCCGCATCCTCATGGTTCCTAGTTGGAATCGTTAACCACTGAACCATGACGGGAACTCCTGGCTTGCTTTCGTTTTTTTTTTGTTTGTTTGTTTGTTTGTTTGTTTTTAATAAGTACATATCAAGATTATTTACTATCTAGAGAAGCAGGTGGGCCAAAATTAGTTTAGTTGGTCCCTGGGTATTAATAACTGTTAAAGACACATCCATGTTGTACCTTATAGATAATAGTTTTGAAGATCCTTTGTTACCAATGACAGATTCAGTTCCATTCATTTAATTCCATATTAAGTTTTAGTAAATTTATAAAGGTGTTCCAATATGTCATTCAGAAAACATTACTGAGATGAATCACGTGGTGTGTCTACAGCTGCTTACCTTCACATGAATAATCCTGATGTATTGAACAGTTTGAACTTTGTGCTAGGCTGTACAGAGCTCTCAAAACACTCTCTCTTTTTTTGCTTTTTAGGGCTGCACTTGCAGCACATGGAGATTTCCAGGCTAGGGGTTGAATTGGAGCTACAGCTGCTGGCCTGTGCCACAGCCACAGCAATGCAGGATTCAAGCCACGTCCTGCAACCTACACCACAGCTCATGGCAACGCTGTATCCTTAACCCACTGACCAAGGCCAGATATTGAACCTGCATCCGCATGGATCCTAGTCAGATTCGTTTCCGCTGCACCACAAAGGGATCTCCTCAAAACACTCTTTATAGCTGCTTTTGGCCGTAAATCCTCTAGCACCTTGTACTGCCATTTAATGATTGCGTGTAAACATTCTACTTGCCAGCGCAGCAAGAACATCATTCATTTGTTTTTCAAATAAATTATTTATCCTCTTTTCTGCACTTACAGTGCCTTACAATGGTATGGGATCTTTCCAAGGAAAGAGGAGATGAAAGAAATGTTAACAGTATGGCTAATACCTAATCCTCTGGGACTCTGTGTCATCTCCTCATGAAAGGTATTCCTGGCCACCACGCCATCTCTCTGCTCCCTTGGAGCTGTGAGCTTGTTTCTATCATATTGAGATGAAGTGTCACAAGGTTGTAAATACCATGAGGTGTCAGAGTCTAGGTCTTAATATCTTGAACACTTAACTACTAGTATAGTGCTTGCAACATACTAAATACTCAATATGTATTTATTGAATACATACTTTATGTAACCTTCATATTTAGTTATTTAGGCAAGAGAGATCTACTGTTAATTTCAAAGAGGAAGAATGTGTCCTAGTTTTGTTAAAGCTTTTCTAGCTTCTCCCAAAATGACACCCATCATACTTTACTTTTAGGGTATTTTTAGCTGCATATAATTTCTACTGAACTCCGTTTAGTGAAAGCAAAGGGAAAAAATGAGGTACTCAATGAATATGTGTTACGTGAACAAATAAATGAATCCCTCAGTCCCCAGCATTGACATGGAGAAGTTGGTTCCTGTAGTGGCCCAGTGGTAACGAATCGAACTAAGCATCCATGAGGACACTGGGTTTGATTCCTGGCCTCGCTCCATGGGTCAAGGATCTGGTGTTGCTGTGAACTGTAGTGTAGGTCACAGATGTGGCTCAGATCCAGTGTTGCTGTGACTATTATGTGGGCCAGCAGCTGTAGCTCCTATTGCACTCCTAGCCTAAGAACTTCCATGCATTGCAGGTGCAGCCCTAAAAAAAAAAAAAAAGGAAAATTAATTTTAAAAAATAAAATAAGCACTTGGTGAATAAATGAATGAATAAATGAATGGCTATAATCATAGCATCCCATGGTAGCTTTATTTTGTGAGTTTAAATCTATCTTAAAACAATTTACAGTTTCCTAACAACTGGAAGGGATTTGTTTTTACCTTTATTGGTTATAAACTGACACTAGCTTTCGTCTCTCTGGCAGCCTTGGAATCCAGGTATTGTCCAATGTCTTTAATAGAATTAAATGATTTGTAGAAAGACTTTTGAGAAGAGCTGGTCGTGTATTTATAGGGTGAGGCCTGGCTTCAGTGCTGCTATGGGAGCCTGGCAGCCTTGGTGTTCTGGGAAGGAAGATCACTGGAAAATTCCCCTCTGTGTGGCTTACTTCTCAGAACCATCCCAACTAAACTAGAATTATCAATCCCTGTGTAAGTCCTTCCCAATTAAGTCCAGTTAAAAGGAGTTTATTTTCCATTTGTTAGCTAAACTGCTTGGAATGCTTCATTCCCTTTAAAAATTGTTCTGGCCAACCAGGCAGAACTGCTAAAGGCTGTTGCCAAGAGCAACCAGCTAAGAAGTTCTTAAATTAAACTAACAGGCCACCTCACATCTTTTCTAGATATGAGTATGTGCACATATATGCATGCTCCATGTCAATGCTGGGGACTGAGGGATTCATTTATTTGTTCACGTAACACATATTCATTGAGTACCTCAACGTAAGTGAATAAAAGAGTCATTACCTACAGATTCAGGTTAAGCAGGGTTTCTATGTAAAAGAGTCAGTCAAGAAGAGGAAAATGGGAGTTCCCTGGTGGCTCAGTGGGTTAAGGATTGGGCATTGTCACTGCCGTGGCTGTGGTTACAGCTGTGGTGAGGGTCTGATCCCTGGATCCTTGGCCTGGGAACTTCCACGCACCATCGGAGTGGCAAAAAAAAAAAAAAAAGGAAGATGAATTAATTAATTAGGAAGAGCTCTGCTCATTAGAGTTTAAACCTTTTGAATATTAAAATGATCCATATTTGTAAATCATTACAGGGGTATGAATTCTGGACTGCGCATAGAACATCTAGTTTGTGAATTCCATGAGGGCTCAGACTCTCTTTTACTTAGGTATCCCTTTATCCCTACTGCCCAGCCTGATACCTGACACGTAGTAGGTGCTTATTAATATTTTCTGTATAGATGAAGGAATGACTGGCTGGATAGTAGTCTCACTTTATCAGTGTGGAATCGGACAGAAATAAATAACATATCATAGGTTTAAGGAGAGAAACAGGCTAAGCTAGCCTTCAAGCCCAGGTCTGTCTAACTCTGAAAACTCTGAAATGAAATGTTGTTTCTTTTTAAAAATACTTTGAAGAACCCAAGTCTAAACACCTCTTATGCCTTAAGAACTGGCACCTGGGAAGATAAGGTATCATAGAGGCAGGTGTGCGAATTTGCAAATTTGAAAGATCTGGGTTGAAAATAACTCCTATCATTTATTCGTAGGAGGAAAATGGGCAAGATGCTTAATATTTCTGAAGGCTAGTCTTCAAGTACAAAATGGAAATACAAGTGGTTTACTAAAACACATTATAAGAATTAGATTATAAATTAAAGTAGATACATAAGTGCTTAGCATAGTATATGCTGAGAAATATTGACTGATAATATTACTGTTACTTATTGTAGAGGAGAAAACAATGTGATAATGTGCTGTTCTGGGAAACAGATTACCCCTAAATAAATAATTAATAAGTAAATGATCTTGCGTAACTGGTTACTTGAGGCAGCACCTTTTAATCTATTTTTTTAAGTCTATAAGGGACTAAAAAATATGGCTCTTATGTATCTTCCTAGCCCAGAAGCTATTTTCATTCTCTTCTTTAACATCGTAAGGAGAATATCTTCGATGCTGAAGACTTAGCTGATTTGCTGATGTTGATTAACTTCATTTGTATGCCTAAACCAGGTTTTCTCTAACCTTAGCTCTTGAGATCCAAATAGCCAATTATATGTTAATGTTATGACAAAGTGTAATTTAGGATGGGACATTTTGTCGAATTGACTTTATCTCAGAGGAGAAGCATTTGTGGCAGAGAATTGCTTGACCTTTGCAAATATGAATGGTAAATATTTGCTTTTTTCGTTGATGAACCACTTACTTCAACATCTACTCTATCTGGATAAAGAAACCGTGTTCTTTAAGATGGAAAGGTCAGTGATTTACAACAACTCAAGATCTCAGGGTTTTTTCAGAGAAATGAGTAAGCCCTACTCCAGGGACACTATTGAAACCGTGATTCATCTGAGCTGTGGCATCTTACAGTCTTCTTGTAATGACGGCATATTCATTTTTAAAAGAAAGATGACTCGATTAGTTTAAGCATAGGAACATCTCATTTGTCTAGCGTAATAAGGAAATTGCAGGTTCTACATAATGCCTTTTTTTTCCCCCACAAATAAAGTAATCCCCTTTTAAGTGTGTAATTCTTTAGAACATTTTTTGGGATGACACTCTTTAGAAATATAGCGTCACCGTCCCTGCTTTAAAAGACCAAATGAAAATGTGTGACAACTCTTTGGGGAAAAATTGTCTCAATAAATAATCATTAATTTCCTATTTAACAAGTAAGCATTGATCTTTTCATGTGACAGATGCTGTGTGAGGCTCTGAGAAGGCAATGATGAAGAAAAAAAGAGATGATCTCTCCTTCATGGAGTTTATAATCAGATGACTAAATAAGTATGTGCAAGAGCAGTTAAAAAGAGAGGAAAATACAATAGGAAATTATACAAAGCTGATTTAAACTGAGAAGTCATGGCAGGTTTCACTGAGGAAGTAATGTTTGGGGAGGATGAATTAGAATTAGAAAGGTCAAGAATGACTGTGGTTGGCAGTGGGGGCTTCCCTGAGACTGAGCAAAAGGAAATATTTGAGGAGATTATCAAGCTTCGTGACTGGTAAATGGGGAAGGGAGGTGAAAGCAAAGGAAGACTCAAAGGACATTTCAAAGTTTTAAGCCTGGAGTTCTGGGGAAATGATGTTAATGTCAAGAGAACTAAGGAAATTAGGAGTGAGTGTGGAAGAACTTGATTTTATTTGCATTTGTGCATTAGGTTTGGGATGACAGTGAGCTACACACTTGGGTGGTGAAGGCCAACTAGTTGAAATGCAGCACCGAGCCAATGAGAGTCCAGCTGGGGCTACGGATTTGACAGTCCACCACTGTTACTGCTACTATACAGTGTTTCTGTTACAGAGTTTATAGAGAGAAACAGAAGTTGGAAAATCCCTGCCTTGAGAGGTGAAGAGTAAAAGAAGTTCAGTAGAGAAGACTAAGAGCTTTAGTACTCCAGTCATAAAAGAAGGAGAGAATCCCAAGGATAGGGGAGATGATGTTATGATAGGTTATTTATTCTTTCATCCAGCAAACGTAATAGGTACCGAATGCTATGTTCCTAGTTCATGTTAAGCCTGTGGGGTTTAGGACGAACAAAGCAGACAGAGAGCCTAGATGAGGAGACAAATTATTGAGAAATAAAATGGGATTTGGTAATTCCAGTAGAGACAGTAGCTCGAAAGCTCAATTGTGGGTGGTTTTTGGAGAGAGCGGATAAAGGAAGCATAGAGGCTACAGCTATGTTTTATCTAAGGAAATCTTCAGAAAAAAAAAGGGTGAAAAACGGGGTATGATCTGGTTGGGTCTGTGGGGTCTAGTGAAGGCTCCTCCCAGGCTCTTAGGCTGTGGTACAGAGAAGATGACACTGTGAGTGGGGTGTGAGGAACCTGGCCACTAGTAGGAACTGTAAGCCTTAGGTTCTGAGACCAGTTTTACTCTGAATACATCCCTTCCATTTTCTGGGCTTCACTTTGCTTATCAGTAAAAAGTAAAAAGAGGTGGAAGTGGTTCAAATACTTTTAAAGTTCCTTCCAGTTTGAATCATTTTAAAAGTCCCAGGGAGTGGAGCATTGCCTTGAGGCAAGTCCCAGAGGAGACAGGGTGAGAACGAGGGCCCAGGACCTAACATACGCTCATAGCTATAATAATAATGATAATAATAATAATATCTATAAAAGCCAATTTATCAAGGTAGTATGCTAGACACATTTTGCTTCATAACAACTCTTAGAAACGAATGCCATAATTCTCAAGTTAAAAAACAGAAGCCTGAGATTAAGTGACTTTACCAAAGTTCCCAGCAAATAAATACAAGAGCTGAGATTCAAATCAGGTAGACATGAAAATGAGAGGAGAATCTTCTCTCCTCCTGGAATTCTGCATCTTTAAGACAATGGTATGTCAGGAGTAAGAGAAGGGGTTTGGGAACAGGGGCCCCATGAAGGGTGGGTATCACGATTGACAGTGGGTCCAAGAAGAAGACAAGATAGCCCCACCCAAGTGGCTGTACCTAAGTCTGTGTACTGGTATCATGTGCAGCATGCTGTTCTACAGCTTGAGAGCCAGAATGGAGAAACAGGAACTGGAGGCAATCCAGGATCCAGGACTGACACATATGCCTTGGCGGAAGTTTAAGTAGGAGACCAGGGAAGAATGGCAGGCTGTGCTGTTGCCGCTGACTCTGGGCTCAAGGCTGGGCAACGAGTCAGGGCAGACAGAAATCGACTGATAGTGTGAGTGCTTCTACCTTTCTTTGCTCAAGTTACCCAGTGTGTTTTCTGTAATAATTAACAATGCAAGTACAAGGAGGAGGACTTGGAATAAAGCAGACCAAGATTCATGTATATATATACCATCCCTACTCACCATGTGATTTTGGTTGAACAAGTTGTCAAACCTCTTAGTTTCTGTTTGTTTTCTCTGTTACAGTGTAGTGCTATGAAAGCCAGTCTTGCAGGTTGTTCCAAATATTATTTTAGATAAAGGATATGACATGGCTTATAAACAATGTTATCATGCCATATTATTATTGACATGGTATTTGAGTGAAATTTGATTTTGTGGAAATTTTGGTTCTTCTGTTATTTCAGTTAGCCAGATTTGGTCAGTTTTCCCTCCAAAATAACTGCATTCTCTTACTTTAAAACCTCATCTTGTAAAAAGAATTCTCAAAATGTCTCAATTTAATTTAAATTACTTTTATATAGTTGTCACGATGATGAAGGCAGGTTTTCTTGTTGCCTTTTTTGCTTTTCTCACTTAGGATTATTTTATGCATTCTGAGAATGGCTTCACTAGATACTCTGATTTCATTGTATGCCAAATTAAGTAATTATTTTCTCTGGCAGCTATAATGGATGACAAGATAAATATTAGTTTACACTATATAGTATCACCACATGTGAAACTTACATATTTAATTTAAAAGTAATGTCTTTAATAAACATCGAGAGCTTTTCCAACTTCAAGTTCCTTTTGCTGGGTAAAGATTCAATTTTATTTAATTGCAAAGAAAGTAAAGGAAGAAAAGTAATGTTTATAATACACGTAAGGAACTGTCCCAAGTATTTCATGTGACATTTATTTAATACTCTAAATGAACATATGAGGTAGGTATTGGCCCATTTTAAAGATAGGGAAATAAGCTCAGGTGGCTGGTCGCACTCTAAGAAGTGGCTTAGCCCACATTTGATCCAAGTTGTTCAGACTAAAGTTCTAATTCATGTTCCCTATTAACCCCATTAACCCCTGTCATGACTGCAGAAGACAGATTTTCTTGGATTCTGGAAGACATTTTATATGAAAGTCCCTTTCTAATTACCTCAAGACAAAAGTAGGTGGAAGCGAAGAATTCTTTAGAACTGGATGTCCCAAACAAGAAATAAGGTAGTGAATCAGTACACCTCCCACTAGGAAAAGACAGGTGAAGAAGAAAAGGAAGATGGGGATGGAAGAGGTGGAATTCAAACTTTTTTAGTACCTTCCGGGTAGTAGACACCAAGCTTAACATCAGAACTCTAGGTCGGGACCAGATCAGCTGAGAGTTCTTCAAGAGTGTTTGGATTAGAAGGATCCCAACAATCACCGCTTGTTTTGCATAAATCTGGGATTAGTGACAGTCATTTTTTTAATTCAATGAATTGTATTGTATTTATGGTTGTATAACCATCATCACAACTCAGTTTTACAACATTTCCATCCCAGACCACCCGCTCATCCCTCTCACTCCCCACAACCTGTCTCCTTTGATAACCATAAGTTTTTCAGAGTCTGCTAGTCAGTTTCCGTTCTGCAAAGAAGTTCATTGTATCCTTTTTTTTAGATTCCACATGTAAGTGATAGCATATTACTTTGTGTCTGAGGACTTTCTGTGAGAGAAAACACTGCCCCTCACCAGGTCACTCATCATGTTGTTGGGCAGGTCTGATCATTAGAAAGGACTTCCTTCTATTTATAATAATTAAATCAAAGCCATCCACTGTTACATTCTGCTGTACCTCTGGATTTTATTTACATTATTGCTAAGCCTTACTCTGTCTCTTCAAATGAGTATGTCCTTATGCCACAAACATTTGGAGAGATTTAGGGATGTGCCCAAGCCCTAACAGCTGATAAGAATGCAAGCTAGGTCTCTTTGACTTTTCATCACACCAAGCTGCCCACCTCTAACTTCTGTCCATGGGCACTTTTCCAAGAAGAAATCCAGGATCTACCACTGAGTTCTGTAGGGACCTGGGGATTCTGAAAGCTGAGCAGTGAGATGGGGAAGAAATAGAGGGAGGGAGTGGGGCACAGAGGTTGGTGGCAAGAAAATGAACATTATAGTGGCCCCCTGACTCTGGGTTTTTATACATAGGAAGATGACTATAAATCCTGAATTATAAAAATAACAAGTCAACAACAGCTGATGACTCTCCCATAGTATGCACATGAGGAGATGACATTTTATTTTTATTTATTTTTTATTTCTAATGTTTGAATGACAGGGTATTTTCAGAACTACTTGAAATACCCTAAAGGAATTCAAAAGTGATGAATTATGGCAGAACAAAAATAATTAGCAGATTATTTTCAGTTGACTTTTAGAAATTATCTGTGTCTTCATTTTTAAGGCGGGGGATGTTTAAAAGGTGTTTTTCTTTATGTCATTAATTCTAGACATAGTGATTACTTTAAAATGAATTTAGTTTTGTCAGATATGTGTCATAGGATATATGCTGTAAAAGAACAATTAAACTCAGTGTGAAGTGCAAACATCTATGACATATGAGAAAGTAGATTCTAAAATAAAATTACATTATGTAGATGAAGTGTCTTTTATAGTTACTTATAATTTAAAAAAAAGTCTATTTTATTTTTTCGTCTATATGACCTGGGTTCAATTTCTGCTCTGCTGTTTACTCCTATATGGCCTGAGGAGTAGCTTACTCTCTTTGAGTCTTGGTTTCCTCCTTTTTCGACTCAATTTAAAACCTACTGCATTGTCTTACTGTGATGAGTAAATGAAATAATACTTGTAATGTATTCAGCACATACTAACATGCAGTCTGACATCAGAAACAGAGAAAGTGAAAGAAAAACATTATGAATTTAAAAGTTAGGACTAGATGGCTATATCTCACTATTTGGATCTTTGCCTTCATGGTTTTGTATCATCTATTTAGCAAATTACACTAAAAGGCTCCTCTCAGGTGTTGTTGTGTATTTTTTCATAAAGCTGGCCAAATCCCCTGACATATTTAGAGTAATTAAGGGTTTCAAGTGAAATATGTTTAATGTTATAGTGATGTATGTTTCTTTGATGATAGGCATTAAATAAAATAACTAATTGAATGGAATAATTGAATTTTCAAAGCCATTCTGTGTTAGAAATTGGCAATACAAAAGTAACTGTGTTTCTATCAAAGGACATAGTGACTAATCATATTGCTTTTCATGGTGGAAAACAAGTATCTCAAACTTCTGAACCAACTAGTTGTGACAGAATCAATGTGTACTTGATTAATTTGTGCTTTGAATTATCACAGAACTACTTTAAAAAGGAAAACTATGAAAAATATATGATATCTTTGCAGAACAGACAATGACTCACAGACTTTGGAAAACCTTGGTTTTTCAAATAAAACAGTCTGGTGGGTGGGGGATGCACTGTGGGTTTGGGACACAAAATCTGTAAAACTGACTTGTGATGATTTATGTACTGAAATAAAATCTATTAATTAAAAAAAGAAAACTATGTGATAGTGAGTTACATTTTTGAGCAGAGTTGTTTGACTATTCACTCTTCAGAAATTATTTTGGATAAATAAATTTTGTAAGCTTTGGTTTTTTTAATCACTAAAATGGAGATAATAATAACACAACTCAGGGAATTGTGATAATTAATTGAGATAATGCATGAAAATCATCAGGCACATTACATGTGTATAAGCATTAGAGTTATATTGTATTTCAAATCCATATAATTATACTGGAAAGACTATACAGAGGCAATTTTATTTTTTTTCTAACAAAATTTGTTTTTAAATAAGTGAATGATCATTGCCTGATTGTGTTTTATAAATCTGAATAATTAGAGCTGAATTTGATTAAAACCAAGTTCACCAGCATTAAATTGTCTTGTATTTAAAATGTGCCTATACTTAGGAAGAGACTGGGATACCAATTAGGCTAGGAACGAAGAGATTTTTTCCATAAGATGCTGGCTTGTCATATTAGATTCTTCATGATTATACTGCCTCAAGGAATCTTGCTGTACTCACACAATTGCAGAAAACATTGCCATGTTCCATTCTAGCAGTGGTCCCTTGAGGTTTTTGAAACAAAACCTAATAACTGATTAGGTTTCCTATATTTTCCCTGCTGTTCCTGTGATGCTTTCATTTGCCCTATAAACACAGGGAAGAAAAATGTTTTCATTTCTCCTGTTGCCCAAGCTAAAAATTTGGAAGTTAATCTCAAATCTTCTATTTCTCTTACCCCCAAAGTTGATTCAGGTACCTAGTTTTGCTGAATGGGTCTCCTTAATATTTTGAATTCTTCTTCCTTCCTATTGATCTGTGTAGACCCTGACCCAGTTTATATTTTCACTTTCTTACCTGAACTAAATTTACCATTTTGACTAATCTACCTCAGATCTCATCTCTCTTCTCCATGCTGTGACAAGAGTGAATTTTCTCAATAGAAATCTAGTAATATTACTTTTTTGATTAACATTGAGTGCAGGGGAAAAAAATCTAAATATTTGGTCTCTGCACATAGGTGGAAAAGTAACTTCCTAGATTCAGAGCAAGAAAAGACAAGTTTATGGAGGCAAGAGACACTGTTAACACAATGGGCCAACTTCCTGATAATAGGGAGAGGCAACCCTGGGAGCATGGTTGTATCTGTTTTTTATAGCCCAGAGACAAAGGAGTGCAAGGAGAGGTCTTAACCATACACCTGTTGACCTGCTGATTGGTTGGGGAAGGATGGGGTCTTCTGATACATTTGCTGGTTGGTTTGCGGTGGGGGGGGGGGAGTTGCATATAATGCCCCTATAGGGGTGGGCCACATACCTTTCCTCTAGGGGGCAGGAAGGAGTAGGCCAAGTTGCTGGCGTGGGGAGGTCCTTAGGGCTAGTTGTAATAATTATGATGAGACTGATGGGATGATAAGGGTCTGGTGATTCTTATCTCCGCCAGAGGCTTTTTGAGTTTGATCTCCTTGTAGAGGCCTTTAAGTCCCATAGTAAAGTCCTTGGTGATGGAGCTCCTGGCCTTCATGGCCTGGCTACTGCCTCTCCATGGAAGTTAAGATCTTAGGCTCTGGAGTCAACAGACCTGGTCATAAGTCCTAGCTCTATTATTTATTTGTGTGACTTACTGTCTTTAGCCTTGATCTTCTTATGTGTAAAATTAGAATAATAATAGTACCTATTTCACTTGGTAGTTTTAAAGACTAAATGAGAATATATTTAGTTACCTGTGTGACCCATGATAAGATATCTCAAATTTAGGGTCCTCGGTGTTACTTCTCATTTCCTCCTCCATGTGTATTCTACACTCTAGACTAATAAAGTACCTTCTGCCCAACAGGTGACATTTTCTCTTGTTTTTGTTTCTGTGACTGTGTGTTTATTGTTTCTTCTGCCTAGTGTGTCCTTCCTCCTCAGCTCCTTCATCTGACTTGCATATCGTGTTCACCTTTCAGATTTAGCTCCAGGACATTTCCGTTTGGAAGACCTTCTGATTTCCCCATTGATAGAGCTAGCCCCTCCCTTCTCTCTCTGCTAACCTCATTAGCAGATTAAAGACAAGAACATCCATTCTGGAGTCTGACTGCCTGGGTGGAATCTAATGACCTTGGGCAAATCACTCAACTTCTCTAGACTCAATTTTATCAATTTGCGTGAATAACAGAGCATATCTAATGGGATTATGTGTAGATTCAATGAGCCAACGTATGTAAATGTTTAGCACAGGAAATTCTCAAAAAAATGAGTCAGTAACTATAAAAACTAGTAGGCTAGGGTTGGTTGTTCTGACAGAGCATATGTTGCCTCATGTTATAGTCTTGCTTATGTCCACCACCAGACTGAAAATTCTTCCTAGACCTTCTATTTTTGTGTTCTCTGCACATGGTTGGAAACCTGACTCCTGATAAATTATTACTACATGTTTATTGAAGGAAAAATGGATGAATATCTCTATTGGTGGTGAATTCATTTGAAAGCTAGTAGGAATTTTATTTTATTCTTTATTCGTGGAGCAGGCAGCCTGGCATAGTGAAGAATATTCCATTTCAGTAAATAGCAAACACTAAACTACAGTCTCTTTGAGGACAAGGTCAGTATTTTATCAGTCTCTGTATCTCCGGAACATACATGTATTACTCACTGTGTGTTAATTATGGAATAATTTATGTGTTAACTCCCTAATTAAACTGTGACTAAACTATAGGCAGAGAGTATTCCTCTTGTTCAGTAGTATCATTCACATAGTAAGTGTGCAATAAATTTTAAATTCTTTGTTGTAGTTGTTGCCCAAATTACAGGCTATGTTAAAAAAAAATCTATTACAAATCATTCTATGCAAATTATTGAAATCTCTTTTCATGCTCTCTGACAAAGCTATTGTAATTTTTAATATTATCAGTTATTTTAGTAATTTTAATTCTAGAATTCTGTCTGTAATTTTTTTAAAAGTGTACACTACCTTAAATTTGGAGGCCATATGTTAAATACTTTTTAAATGTGATGTTCCCAGAGTAGAGAGCTTGTGATCTAGAAATACTTTCGACGTTGTGTTTGTAATCACATAACTCACACAGAACAGTGGAAGGTGAACAGAGTTATCTGAAGCTAAAAAGCTCAACATTCAGATCTTACCTCTGCCAGCAGTACAGTCTTGAACATGTCATTTTATCTTTTTGAACTCAGTTTCCTCTGTAAAACGAATCCAGTAAGACCTGCTCTGCAGAACTATGAAAGAAGGCTTGGAACACAGTAGCAGCTTGGCAATAGTAGTCATTGTGGTTTTAAACAAAGAAAGAGCAACAATTTTACTGAAGCCTAAATTATTTCATCTTATCCACTAGTAAGAAATTCACTTATGGGCCCCAGTGTTCTAGAAGATACCCCAAAGCCCAGAGGCAGTGGGGTGATTAATTTAACCATTTTCTGAAGGTTTGATATTGAAAAATTGCGTACAAAAGATGATTTGGAACATACAAAATGTTCTTGGAAACCATTGATAACTAACTTAACAATAGCTAAATCTATTTGTTCTCCTGGAGTTTCATTTATAATACCCTCTCTCTGTATTGTAAACCCGTATTTGGACTTAATTTATTCTGGATTAATATCTAATTTATTGCCTAAAAATAGAAATGAAAAGTTCCAATAGAGAGAACAAAATTATGTGATAGGCCCACAGTATTCACTCTTTCTTTTTTTCCCTTCATCCAAGAGTTTCAAAAAGAGCATTTAAAAAAAATTTCTTTTCTCTAATAAAGTGGGTCAGTAAAAAAGTTTATTGAATTCATGTCATAGATCTGTAGAAGGAAAGAATGAGACTAGTGTTGTCAGTCTACCAGGATGGCTTATTTTCTCAATCACAAAATGATAAAACATACACCCACCTCAGGACTTCAGGGATATTACATAAATTCAATGAGACTGACAGGTTGACGTGCTTAGGTAATAAATATTACTATATATCTACACTACGGTTTTCCTATAAGAACAATTGCAAAGCTCAGGTTTCAGATTTTCAAGGCTGTAAAATTTTCACTCAAAAGTTCACATGAATATTTTCTGTCGGGTACTCGATGTTATACTTTCGTGGTATTTCCTGTCCCCACATCACAATAGAACCACAGCTGTCTTAGAATAATTTTCTTGAGAAGAGTGCTCATAACAAGGCTAAGGTGACCTATCTTGAGAACCAGATAAGCCCCCCACCCCGCCTCTTTCCTTACGCATGTTTTCTCTTGCTTTCTCCAATATTTGTATGGCTCCTACTTTATGATAAGCACTGTGACAATTATAAATGATATGAGACAGAGTTGATTGAACAGTCCTGCCCCTAGTGGCCTGTGGTCTATTTGAAACTATAAACTTCCAGCAATTACGTATGGTGTGACAAGTGCATCAGCCATGGGACCTTGTGAGGACAGTCAGTAGTTAACTTGAACTTCTAGCTGGGGGAAGTTGTGGAGGAAAACACCTGAATGTAATCTTGAAGAATGAAGTAAAGTTTTCCAGATGAGTAATCATGAAGAACATTTCAGGTGGAAGGAAGAGACTATGAGAGGCAGTTCCAAGGGTCTGTAGACTCAGGGTCAAAGATCCCTCTGGTGGGGCTGCTGTGAGTGGTGAGAAAGGACAGCAGAGGTGGTGAAGGTCAGGTCATGGAAGGATATGAGGGACTGTAGGCTCTGTCCTGTAGGCAGTATAAGCCAGCAAAGTCCTTTTACCATGAGAATGCCTGAATTTGTTTTTAAAAGCCTTTTAATACTTTTTATCTACAGCTTTTAGAAAGACTCCAGTGTCAGGAAGACCATCTATGAGATTGTTGCAAGAATCAGGCAGGGAAAATAACGGTTCAGAGTAAGTTTCAGATTATAGAATTTTCTCACGAGCCTCAATTTAGCCACATGGCTTGGGTTTGGTCTTCATGGCCGGTTATCACAAGGCAGGACTTCCCAGTGGGATTTCCCAGCAGCACTGTCCTGATAGCCTGAGTCAGCAACAGAAGAATGCTGGTTGTTAGCATGGCTATCTGTAAATGTTAGTCATAGAAACACCCCAGAAAAACAGTCCTTGGGCTATACTAAAGAGGGAAATTGTATCTAACTGTTACAAGTCGACAACCATGCAAGTTGTAAGTTTATCTTAACCCTCCGCGTCAACTGATGGAGACAGTAATACTACCTAAGGATGAGATGTTTTGAAGATTGATTAATGAATACTTCTAAGACATTCCTAATTTTTTTTAACTCCCAGACCATTAGAGAAACTAATGAAAGCTATGGCCATTTCCAAAAAAAAGAAGCAACTGACATAGTGGTTAGGAGCATAAAATTTAGGTCAACAGATCTGGGTTAATTTCCCACTTTGGGCTCTTATCAAGTATGTGGCAAGTTATGTAACATCTTTAAGTCTCAATTTCCTCACCAGGTTGCAATGAAAATTAAATAAGATAATGAATGTAAACTGGTGGGCTTAGTACCTGGCAAATAGTAAGTCCTCTGTGAATGTTAACTATTAATTAAATGATAAATGCACCATTACCATTAACTGTATCACAAAATGTTGCATAAAATGTCAGGTTATCTCAGATACTACATCTAGTGTGGTGCCCAGCCAAGCATGGATAAGAACCAAAATGAATGTGAAAGCTCCTTGCACAGTGTTTTATATTTTAATGGTTCTTAATAAATGTTTAATTTGAATTTAAATTACCCATAATAAATCCTTCATCTATAATATTTAAATTTTTGTTTAACCATGCAATTGACCTGGGCTGAAAGTAAACTGCTTTCAGATGAATATATTTACTAACCAGATTTTTTTCATTCTAAATAAAATCTAAAGGTATATATAACCTTTATATATAAAGATGTGTCACATATATATATATACGTACACATATACATCTTTATACCTGGTATAAACTGCAAGAAAATTAGAGCAGAAGTTTTTTTTCACGAGGATCTATGGTTGTAGGCGACAAAGTGAATCATTCTGCATTTCTAGCTCCTAGAAGGTTGTAATGACAGAGATATATAATCAGATTTTTTTTTTTCTTTTTAGGGTCATACCTGTGGCATATAGAAATTCCCAGGCCAGGGGTCAAATTGGAGCTGCAGCTTTCAGCCTACACCACAGCCACAGAAATGTGCGATCTAAGGCATATCTGCGACCTATGCCTCAGCTTGTAGCAATGCTGGGTCCTTAACCCACTGAGCGAGGCCAGGGATTGAACCTGTATCCTCATGGATACTAGTCGGGTTCTTAACAAACTGAGCCACAACGGGAGCTCCAGAATTTTCTCAGTAATGTATTTACTGATCGATTATAACTAATTATGGAGATAGTTGTAATTTTACAGCTTGTTTGAGTAATCTATGTAGCATAACACACTAAAGGTACAGCTTGTTTAAGAGAGCAGGACTTAGGAAAGGAAGGAAAGTTTGTTCTTTTCAATACCCAAGTGATTCCTGAGCCTTGAGAATTTTAAGTGGGCTCACATTCATTAACTCATCTGTGAGCACCCACACATACCGTGGCAAGCTGAACATGATGTGCATCAGCTAAAAGAAGGGCTTGTGGTCTGATGATGGATATGAACATGCAGTGAGTCCCAACAGAGGAGGTGTTTAGGGAATATAAGCAATTTGCTTCATTAAGATCATGGAATGTTGAGGAAGAAGGAAGTTATGGAAAATGAGTCTAGAAAGGGAAGTAGGACCGAAGTATTAGCTGATATTGTATGCCATGCTACATTGATCAGACTTCCTACAATACCTACTTCAATTAATGGTGACATTAATGTTATTATAACTACCCTGATTAAATTCTCAAAACCTCCTATACAATAGACATATACGTGTGTGCATATTTAAGTACACACATACAAAACATTTCGTATTTATTTTTGTAGATGCTACATGTGTTTGGTGTGCACGATAGGGCTGTCATAAAGTGAGTGTTATACATATAAAAGTAATATGCGTATATATGTAGTTCTAATATTATTGGTTACCAGTATAGTTAATCACATCTATTTAAACTGGAGACAGCTAAACTGAATGAATGAAAATATAGCATAGAGTATTATTCTATTTTCAAGTTATTTTATGTGAGAAATAGTATTAAATTTGTTTTTAACAAATAGTGTTACCTAGAGACCTTCCTCAATAAATACTGAACAGTGACTTGTAACTGTTGACTGATGTGAATAGGTAGATGTAAAGTGCTTTAACACTGCGTATTTTCTAGTTACTAAATGATTTTCTATTTTCTCTCTTACTATTTAACATAGGCATATTTTCATAGGTAGTTCATATTATCGTAGGTAGCTCAAGTAGAATTTTAGCCAGTGGAAAAATGTATATCTTGTCTGAGTTGTTGCCGGTTCTAAATAGTTATGAATACCTTGTGAGCACAAAATAAGACAGATATGATTTGGGCATAGACTTCAGCATAGTAGAGGAGATAACATATTAGTATTAAAAACAATTAAAGGCAATAATTGGTATCATGAGAGAAAAGTGGGAGAGTTTAAAACTGGGGGGAATTCAAAGAGGACTTAAAAAAGTCCTTATCCCAATTCAAACTTATCCCAATGGGATGAATAGAATTTATATATGTTTGGAAAAGAGTTGAGGGTGAAAATGTAGAGTATTGTTTAAAAAAAAGATCAGAGGAATTCCTGTTGTGGCTCAGTGGGCTAAGAAACCAACTCTGCCTCTCTGAGGATATGAGTTTGATCCCTGTCCTTGCTCAGTGGGTTATAGATCTGATGTTGCATCTGCGACCTGTAGTGTAGGTCGCAGATACACCTGGATCCTGTGTTACTGTGGCTGTGGCATAGGCTGGTAGCTGCAACTCCAATTCAACCCCTAGCCTGGAAACTTCCATATACTACAGATGCAGCCTTTAAAAGAAGAAAAATAAAAGGAGCAGAGACAGGGGATACTGCTCTGTGGAAAGTGAATAACATTTTATTTATGTCATGGAAATTATATGACTTTTCATAGGAAGGGAAAGCATCATATAAACCATAGTTATAGTGACATCTGTCCATTTCATACTCTCATTGTCAATGAGTATAGTGGATAAATGCATGGACCATAGACTCAGACAAAAGCTGATTAGAATTATCAGCTCCATCTCTGATAAAGTGTCTGATTTGGGGAAAATCATGTAACCTGTCTAAAACATAGTTTCCTTAAATGACGGTAGGAAAGAATGATAATGTCCTACTCACAGAACTGGCATAATAATTAAATGGGATAATGAATATAAAGTACCTGTTACAACTGTGGCTGACACATAATAATTATTCAAGAGACAGCTGTAGTTAAATGGTACATAGGTCTTCAGAAAGAAATTGACTTTTTAATTTCTGTTCCATGCCTCGCATTGTTTTCAGTGAGAAACAGGATGGGAAGATGGCCATAAGGAGTTTTCCTGATAATGTTAGGAGAGAGTAGAAGAAAGAACACAAACACTCCAACGTCTCCTTTCTTTGTTTTCTTCTCATCCTGTCTGTTTAATATATTTGCATTTTAACACACACCTAAGCCATGCAATATGTTTTATGAGTTTTATTTACATGGCTCTTTTTGAAGTTAAAAAAGTTGTTTTCTTATCCTCCCTAGCTTAATTAGGTGTATGGCGTGCATGTATGTAAGTTGTGTATATGTGTGTGTGTGAGTGTGTGTGTGTGTTATGTGTGTGTACTTCTAATTCTTTTCTACTGCCTATTAGACTAGGTCTAGTCATGGTAGAACCAAAATTTTGTACATGTAATTTCCTGCCTTATGGCTGTAATGATGAGAAAGCTGATATTTGCCCAATTGTGCCTAGAGAATTATCAGCCCCCTTTTAAAATTTTATAGTATAAGTATGGAAGATGCAGAAAATAGAATAAATTACAAGAAAGGTGATGTCGTGGAGCTCATCCTGAAGTACTTAATTATTTAAATGCATAACAATTACCTACGGACCTGCTCATTCTCATGCTTATATTTAACACCAGTGAAGTGAGTCATGTCCTCATTATCTTTGACTCTACAGTTGCTGAAGTTAAATATTCTGTTGAGGAGGAGGGATGATTCTACAGTATATCTAACATGCTCTTTCTTTTTGAACCGTTGTTTCTCAATGGATACATTCATTAAAAAATTCAAAGGATCCAAAATAGAGACTTTTTTAAAAAATGACATTCCATTCTGGATGTTGGTTCTGCTTTGGGAGGATGGATAAGAAAATAATATCTCAGCTATTCCATCTCTTAGAAGTACTAGTAGAAGTCTCTAAATGATGCATTTATACTTAGTAGCAATTTATATGCAAATTTTTCTTCTGATGAAGCCATGTAAGGAGTTCCTGATCTCATACTCTATAACCATATATCTATATGCATATGAGTTATTATAGTAAGTTTTGTCAATTCAGAAATCCAGCTAAGAAGAAGAATTATCATTTTCTGAGTAACCACTTTGTTAGGCAACTGCCAGTCACTGCACTAGCATTTTAGACATAATTCCTAATCTGTTTACTCTCACAATGAGTAAGGTTTTATTTCACATTCTACAGATTAAGGAATTCAAATTCAGGGTCATTTGATTTCTGGTTAGCTAACTACATGTAAGCAGAAACTGTTGACAGATAATAAGCTGTCAATTTTGCTTTCGAGGATTTCATAATCTATCAAAGAGAGAAGGTAGGTGAGGCTCTTAATAACGTACAATAAGTATGCTGTGGTGGCGACATGGGGGGCACAGAAAAAAATGGCGGGAAAGGTTACATTTGAGCTCATCTTTCCTGAAGGGCTTTTTCCTTGTGGGAAAACATTGTCCTGGGATGGACATTTTAGGCAAAGGGAGTGAAATTTATTGTTAGTAAAGAGATGACTACTGCAAGTTAGAATTTATATTTGTATTATTTTTATTCACTGAATGATAGCAGCACATGCAAAGAGCCTGGGTGTTTGTAGTCCTTTAAAGAATGACATGATGCTATTAATGTTGATTACTGTGTGTGGGCCTATCTAGCTATAAAACATGTAAAAGAAAGGTTTCTGCTAAATCTTTTAGAATATGAGTCTTAGGGCAGAGACTGACCCACATAACTGGGCCCTTCATGGAGCAGTGTTGCAGACTTGTGGCCACTGCATTGAGGAACATTCTATTCATAACTCTCTATACAACTTCTTTTTAAAGGATCAGTTGTAGACTCAGAAAAACAAGAGTTATTACAGTAAATTGAAAGGTAGGCTTCTATATGGTCTGTGTGTTGGTTGAAAGAGTTCTTTAAAAATTCAGGCTATTAGTGGAGTTCCCACTGTGGCACCATGGGATCAGTCTTGAGAGCCTTGGGACACAGGTTCGATTGGCGTAGGGCTAAGGTCACAACTGTGGCTTGGATCTGATCCCTGACCTGGGGACTCCATATGCCACAGAGCAGCCAAAAAAAAAAAATTCATTCAGAGATATTCGCTCAGATGAAGCAGAGTCTGAGTTCTCCAGGCCCAGGAGAAAGGCAAGTTCTAGGCCCCAGTGATTTGACTCCTTGTGCTTTTTTCCTCTATAACATTTTATCTGTACTTCAAGAAAATACAGATTGAACATAGAATTATTTTACCTTGTGTTAGGGACTGAATATTTTCCCTCCCCCAAATTCTTATGCAGAAGCCCTATCCCCCGGTACCTTGGAATGTGACTCTCTTTGAGACAGGACCTTTAAGAGATAATTAAAGTTCTGATGATAATTGAGGCCATAAGGGTGATGTCCGCCTAAAGAAGAAGTGATACCCAGGACACACTTGTACAGAGGGTTGACCATGAGAAGAGGCAGCAAAAGGGCAGCCACCTGCAAGCCCAGGAAAGAAGCCTCAGGAGAAATAAGCCCTGCTGGATACCTTGATCTTGGTCTTCAAGCCTCCAAAACTGGGAAAGGGTAAAATTTCTAGTGTTTAGGCTACCCAGTCTGTGGTATTTTGTTATGGCAACTCTAGCAAACTAAGGCAGCTGGGAAATTTCCAACTCAATGAAAAACAGTACATTGGCCTTGCTTTTTGATTATATGATAAATTTTAAGTATATGCTATATATATTTGATACTTCTCCACAATATGTATTAAAGATTTGCTTCTTTAGTAGAGTACTTCTCTCCTCACAGGGCAGGAATGGTGGTTTATTCAATTTTACTTCCCTCATGCCCAGAATAAAGCATGGAATGGAACAAGGGCTCAATATCCATGTGAATAAATAGATGAAAGAAATGAAATTATTCCCTGTGAGCATATCTTTCTCATAACTGAATCATGTGCTTTTGATATCAGGCGTATAAAAGTTGACATTTTTAATCAGAAAAAAAAATGTCTTTCTTGAGATACACCTTCTCTTTTTCTTAATTTTGTTGTCGTGATTTCTTTTATATACATTTGGCTATGAAAGCTATGGGCCGTGGTGAGCCATACCTCTTTTATATGGTAAAGTTCAAGGGACTATTGACAGTTACTTCCTGCTATGTCAAGAGGCCTTCATGTCAGGGTCTTCTCATGGTTATGGTACTTAATACGTTTCCCAGCAAAAATTATCTCTATGCTTTATAGTATTTCTGGTTCTCAGGGTCTCTGAGTTTCCTGTTGTTCAGTGATCTCTTTAGCAAAGTCATCTGAGAACTGTGGACCGCATTTTAGTGTTTTCTGCTATTCCTCTGCTGTCACACATTGGAAATATCCTTGAACTTGGCAGTCAGTTGTGCTTGCCAGCAGACAAATGCCAACTCTGTGAGGTGAAGCACTTGTGTATTACACCACCTGGTATAGTACTGATTTGCATCTGAAATCCTTCTAGCCTCAGTTTTCAGTTCATGGGGCAAAATTGTAGCAAATACCTTTGTCCTCACTATCTCACGCAGTAATAAGTATCATTTTTTCCTTCCTTTCTTTGCATATTCCTTTTTTTTTTTTTGCATCTAATGTGTATATGTGTGGGGAAGGAAAAATTAGTAGTAACCATACTTCTGACCCTCAAGCATGAAACTTGATATGTAGAAAACAGAGTGATAATAGTCATTAAAAAAATGTATCAGAAGTACAGAGTGACCTGTACCTCTTGGGTAACTCAAGGCTATTACGTGAATGAATCATGAGGATTAAATAGAGGAAGTTTGAAGAAGTTCATAGTACAGATTGAAGAAAAGAGGAGAGGGGCTTTTATTTTTTTATTTTTATTTTTTATTACTCAATGAATTTTATAATTGTACAGTGATCATCACAACCAAATTTTATAGCATTTCCATCCCAAACCCTCAATGCATCCCCCCACTCTAAGCAAGGGACTTTTAGTACAGTAAATGATACTAACTGAGGTACTCACTTAAGAATTAGAAAATTTTGTTTAGGAAGATATATAGAAAGTTGAGTGATGGAATTTAGGTTATTAAGTACATTAAAAACTGAGTCTGGAGAAATAATAACTACCATTTATTGGAACCTGGGCACTAGAGATTTATAGTCATTCATATTTTCATTCAATTGCCATAAAAATCTTGTAAAAATAAGTTATATCATTGTAATTTACCGACAAGGAAACTGAAGACTCGGGCTGGGTTACGTATTTCTGCAGAATTACTAGTTAGAATTTGGATCAGGTCTGCCTGACTCTAATTTGCATTTTCACACAATGTTCTGTAGAAGGCAAGGAAAAATGAAATAAAATTTTCAGAGTCTAATGAGGCAAATAGACATAATTTTAAGTATTTGAAACAGAAGGAATCTAATAAAATGAATAATGTACATCATCTATGGAAAAACTAAGAAATAAGCAGGTGATGACAAGGTAACCTAGAGATTAACTACAGCATGAAGACACTTCCATCCCCAAGCCGGAGGATCCAAGGCTTGGGAAGGGGGTATTTGAGGGGCAGGATCAACCAAAGGAATCTGAATCCACTGCAGGCCTGTTCAGTGGAGCTATAGCCAAGGAAGAGGTGATTCTGTTGCTGGAGATTTCACAGCAGGCAAGGACACAGAGACTCAGGCCTTGACATCCCTCTTCCTCCTGCCCCTCTGGTCCTTTCTTAGTTGTAAGAAAGTAAGGAGTAAGGTAACAGAAAGGTCCTACTGTATGGCACGGGGAACTGTAGTCAGTATCCTGTGATAAGCCTTGATGGAAAAGAATATGAAAAAAAATATGTAAAACTGAGTGACTTTGCCATACAGCAGAAGTTAATACAACACTGTAAATTTAGTATACTTTAATAATTTAAAAAATGCTTAAAAAATAAAAACTGAAAAGTAAGGAGTGTGGTTTTCATCATGGGTTGCAGAGTTTCACTGTCAACTCCTAGAATTCTTAGAGACGAAACCTTTTTTTGGCTCTAATATTTTAGATGTTTCAGCATAGGAGAGGGAAAAAAAAGAACCTCAGGGTCAGTTGTTTATTAGATACACTGGGAAGTATTTGGTTATGAGGTGAGATCAAACATAGTTCAATTTCACAATGATTTAATTTTTTAGAGTTTTAATACTATGTAACCTTAAGGGTTAGAAAGAACAATGAAATATCATTGAGTAGTATTTTATATAAGAATGGACTACTGTAGAAAGTCCTAGAATATGAGAAACTGTAACAACTCTAGATTCTTTAGACTCTGGGTAATTTATTTGAGATTTGCAGACACAGAGCATAGGTCAAGGTTGTTTACTGCATACCACAAATTGATGTTAACAAGGGAGCAGGGTATCCAAAAGTGATTCCAAAAAAATCATGCTGTAATTTTGGACGAAGGCCTTTACCTCAAGAGGCATGGATTCGACAGCCTCTTCTGGAGAACTGTATTCACAGGCAGTATTTCATGTCCGACCTTAGGCAAGTGAGCAGAGCTGGAGTCAGAGGCTGACCGAGCACCTGCCCACATGCTTCTGGCTTGAGCCCAATTTCCTGTTCATGAAAATGATTGACAGACGCACTAGGCACTGCTCTTGAAGGAAGATCTCTGTTCAGTGCTTCAGATCTCGTAAATGAATGAAGAGGCTCCCTGAGGCATCAGAATTACTGCTGGCCCAAAGAATACAAAAAATAGAGAATGAAAGATAACTTTGAAATGGGTTTTCATTTTGGGAAATCCTGCCATGTTTCTGATGCTCTCTCAGTGTGCCTTTCATTATTTAGATACTTTTAACACCTCTGGCAGAAAAAATACTATAGCTCACCACAGCAGGAGTGAGCTTCAGGAAAGAAAGGGTAATATGTACATGGGAGGCACAGAGGATATTGATTATCTGTTGGATCTGAGAGATGGGCTATGCTTGGCTCAGCTTGCTCTCTGCAGAATTACTTGGGTGGCAATAGAGCTTTTGGCCTAATGATTCTGGGATCATCTCTAGGTTCTGCTTATAGGGCTCACCAAAGTTCACCATTTATGCTTCTAGAAGGGTCTTTGTTCACTCAGTAAATGTTTGTTGAGCATTTCCTATGTTCCAGGATATTGGCTAGACAGGACACAAACATGGAAAGGGTGCTTTTCAGGCACCAAGTGCTACTTTCCAAGAAATCACAGGATATTCATTGGAGGTCCTGGAACTGTGGTGGGTTGGGATGATGGATAAGGATTCAGAAGCCTGGGGTTTCAGCTGTCTCTCTACCACAAGCCACCTGTGTGACCTTGGACAAGTCACTTTCCCTTCCTGGACCTAAGTTTCTAGGTCTCTCAAATGACTGGGGTTGCTTGTAAATCCCTCAAGGGATCATTGAGAATGCAAGAGATAATGTCTGCATAAGAATCATAAAGAGATAAAGTGCTTAAAAAAAAAAAGGAAAACCCTGGACACCTTGTGTCTTGGTAAGTGGCATAGAGAAGCTTAAAAGTAGATTTCCGGGCAAAGAAGAAGAACAACAACCACAACAACAAAAGTACTATAAAGAAAGCTAAGAAACTGATAACAGAGATTATGGTGTGACGGGAGCAAACTGGGAAGTGAATAAAATGAAGAATACATTGACACTAATGGAAAGGCTGAAACGAATGTGTGTGTTAAACGCCACAGGGGGATTAACACCTACTCCTCAGCTTGTCATTTCATATCTTTAAATACCTTTTTTTTTTTTTGGATCCTTGATATTATAGCCAAAGTAGAAAATAAATACACATTGCAACCCTCCTGTGCCTGATGCCTGATTAAATATCTGTAATGCATTAATGTTATAGTTTCCAGAATACATATTTTTTTTTATTTATGAGGGAATCTTAATGTGAAACAAATTGCTTAGGGGACTGAAAAGCTATATTCATGCTAGCTAACTCAGATGCTTTCTATTTGAAATGTGTAAATTTGAGATGCTGTTCCTTGTTTTGTGGGTATAGATGTTTTCTGAAACCTGCCTTAAACCCAAGTCAACATGTGTTGTGAGGGTATTTTGCCACATGGAAAAAAAAGTGTCAATAGCTTAGTTGTTCATATCAAGGACCATCTCCTTTTCTTCTGGGTTCAGCGATAGGACATTGTATGGCTTGGTTTCATAATGAGATTGTTTCTCAAAATCCTTCGTCTCTCCTCCAAACCCTGTCTTACTGGCTTAATGGATGCTCTTCGTGCACCTGCAGATAATGGCCTGGTGCTGCCATTCAGCTCATTTCCTACCAGCTGCATGTACTCATCTGAGAGCCCCAAAACCTCCAGCAGTTGGGTTGCTTGGTGGCTGATAAACTTTGAGGAGAAAGCTCTTAGTTAATCCCTGTTTCTTTGCTGCTTGTATTTTCAGCAGCTGATATAGCCAGGGCAGTTTTTCTTCTAAAAACATGAGTACTTGATTTTTTAATTCCTGGCTTGAAACCAAACATTTAACCAATGATTCCTTTTTAAAAATTTATTTTATTGAAGTATAGTTGATTTAAAATGTTGTGTTAATTTCTGCTATATAGCAAAGTGATTCTGTGATGCACACACACACGTATGTATATATATTCTTTTTTTTCATATTCTTTTCCATCATGGTTTATCATAAGATATTGAATATAGTTCCCTGTGCTCTATGGTAGGACTTCCTTGTTTATCCATCCTATATATAATAGTTTGCATCTGCTAACCCCTGACTCTCAATCCATCCTTCCCCCACTCTCCTTCCCCTTGGCAACCAGAAGTCTCTATATCTGTGTCTGTTTTGTAAATAAGTTGATTTATATCCCCCTTTTTTTTTTAGTTTCCACATATAAATGATGTCATATGGTATTTGCCTTTCTGACTTATTTTACTTAGTATGATAATCTAAGGACCATCCATGTTGCTGCAAATGCCTTATTTCTTTTTTTTATGGCTGAGTAGTATTCCATTGTGTGTACATACCACATCTTCATCTCCTCTGTCATTGGATATTTAGGTTGTTTCCATGTCTTGACTATTGTGAATAATGCTGCAGCGAACCTTGTGGTGCATGTATCTTTTTACATTATAATTTTGTCTGCATGTATGCCTAGGAGTAGGATTGCTAGATCATATTTGCCCATGATTCTGAAGTTTTATCATGAGCACTTGTCTATAAAGTAGTGAGGAACTCACAGGGACACATAGGTAAAATCTGGCTTACACTGGCAGACCTCCTGAATGGGTACTGAATCTCTGTTTAAGTAACATCACCTCACAAACGTAGGAGAGTGTGTCTGGAAAGGGTATTGCAGATACCCTTAGGAAAACCAGGGAGAACTTCAAATACACTTGGATTCTTCTAGTTGATCATAGCATTGAAGCACATTTGAAGCTTGATTCCTGAGTGTATCTTTCTTTCTGTACCTCCTCCTGCTTAGTCACCATACTACGTGGATTCATCTCTGCTTCTTGGGCTCACAGAATGCTTTCTTTTGCTAGAAATACTTCCCCTTCCCTTCCTGCTTGATACCTTTTGCTCATGCTTCAGACCTCTGCTTAAACTTTATTTAAAGTGTCTTCCGAGACCCCACCATGAATCTCCCAAACTAATTTGATCTGTAGCAGCCATTCATCTCTGCTCATGATAAAGAGAAAACAGGTTTCGAGAGCTGGCATTGCTTACTTAAAACCGACCCCGTGGTGGACCAGATATTGGAATCTTTGTTCACGGAATTGTACAGCTCATGATTTCTGCTTTCTACAACTCTGCCTGACTAGAGGCAGGACCTGAGATCAGAGTAATAGAACAACTGGTAGACTGGCTGCTGCATCACTGAGTAACAGAGGTAGGGCTCCCGAGTGTCCTCTGATTAACATGAGGCCAGTTCCAAGCCTCAGCTACAGCTGAGGCTGCAGGGCCTGATCCTGAGACCCAACCATCAAGATACAGGGGTTTGTGGAACAGAGAAGTTGGCATAGTGGTCCAAGTGCAGAATTTTCACAGAGCTTTTCCCAGAGCTGTAGGCTTCCAGCTCATCAGCAACCACATCTACATAAAGGCTAATACTGACTCTAGAAGGCAAGTCAAGGAGTAGCGCTGAGCTCTCCCCACCCCAGAGCTTTCCAGAATCCTTCCCTTGGTCTTCACAGCTACCTCAGAGCCCCTGTTGAGAGAAAGTCAAAACTTTTCTTATATTTGCATTTTGTGTGACAATGTTCAAATCCTTTTTCTGTAAGAGCATCATTTGACCCTCACAAAAGCTTGCTGAAGTCAGCAGACCAGGTACTATTATCCTCATTGTTCTTAGAGCTGTCAAATAGAGTCACCTAGAGGTTAAGTGATTTGCTTGGTGTCACAGAGCCTGCAAGTGATTGCAGTGGGACTGGAACGGCAATCTCCCAATTTATGCTTCAGTGCATTCTTCACTTTATCAGACTATCTAAAAGCAGCATGACAATGACCTTCCTCCATCTGTCTGCCTCATAGGAGGAGGATAGCATCTCAGTAGCACAGATAGACTAGCCTTCCATGCACAGTTACTGTTGGATCACAAGAATAAAATCTTAGTCTAACCCTGTTTTGACCAAACTCTGGAGTCAGACTGCCTAGCTTCAAATCTCAGCTGCACTGCTTACTGGCTGTGTGATATGTGGGATATGTTCCTCAACTTCTGTGAGTCTCAGTTATATATCAGTAAACACAAGGGGAATAGTGATAATATCCATCATATAGAAAAATGCAGCAAACACTAAATGAGTTATTTCATGCTTTACATAGAATAGCGTCTGACATAAAAAGCAATCCAGGCCCCTCATTTGGTGCACTGCCCCATTTTAAAGCAAACTCAGTTACTGAGCTCACCTTTCATAGATAGTTCTCATCATAAATTCTACTTTCTCTGGATCACATATTTTATGATGTCCTCATGTTCGTCATGACATTTAGAGCATTTCTGGCCTCTTTCTCTTGTTCTTTCAGTATTGTAAAAAGGTGATGTGGAGGACTACACTGTCTTTCTTTTGGGCCTTCCCCCTAATTCATTTGAATGCACTTGCTGAGCAGACATAATCATCATGACATAATCTAATGACCTGCCAGCTCCTCTCAATGGCCCAGCTTCTCTCAGATAATCATATGTTCTTTCCCCCATTCCTTTCACCTTTCATGGAAATAGTCTCTTAGTGGGTTCATTTTATAATCACAGTATTCCATAAATGCTTAGCAATAGTGCCGGGTCTAATGGTCAGCAAGGGACAGGGAAGAACTTTTCTACATGGTAGTTTTTCATACTGGTCTCTGCTTTGCCCTGTAAGTGAGCAGCAAGAATCACTGAATCTGAATCCCAGCAGGGGGAGGCTCCTAATTGCCCCCACTAGCCAGGAGCCCAGGACAGTGAAGTGAAGTGATTACTGACTGCAGATGGATTGTCTCATCTGCAGATTCCCACCTGCAGAGATCCAAGGTATTAATTGAAAGCATTTAAAGGCGATGCTTGGAAAAACCAGCATCTCCTCTTTTTCTGTGTTCTAAAGTTTTATTCTGCCATTAAGAGACTCTGGAACCACTCATTGTAAGCGTAAAACTGCATGTTCAAACACTTACACCAATGCTCCCTACTCTCTAAAGTGTACCATTGTATATCCTGCATTTTGAAATCACAAATCAACAGTGTGCAATCACTGAGAGAGATCCAGCTTAGAAGCTTTGTGGGTTTCTTCAAGTTACCTAACCTTTTGGAACTTGAGGTTGTTCATCTGTGAATTTTCTGCTTTGTGGAGTCTCCAATGAATAAAAATGAATAAGGTAAATCACCTAGCAGCAATACAGGCAATTGTCTCCGCTCTTGCCTATTTCCTCCTATCAGGAGCAGAAAGGCTTGTAGGGGAGTGGACAATTTGAGGTGATCCTCCAGATTATCAATCACTAATCCTCAATATGATTATTGATTACATTTCTCAAATTGGCTTTTTATATTGAAAGAAAACTGAGGTTCTGGTGATAAAGTAAATTAAATACAACAAACTCATTCCAGTGTAGTCATATAATCTGAGAGGCAGTGTGCTTCTAGTAGATATTTCTGAATCTTGTTGGCTACTGCATCCCATTGTCTGACTAGAGCCTGGCACACAGGTGATACTTAATGAGTGCTTCTTAAATAAATTAATGAGTGATACATAGTTTTAATGATCCAAGGCATGGATTGGAAGCATTTAAACATGGCAGAATGACCAGTAAATATCTCCTTTTCTCTGTATGCTCGATTTGAGTTGAGTCATTTAAACATTCACAGACTAAGGATCATGTTTACAACCACTAAAAGATAATTGACCTGAAAAGAGAACATTATGTGCAAACATGATGTTGGCTATCATTTCCTTTAATTCACATACCAGCGGTACACACTGCGGTGTTAACTCCAGCTGTATGGAGAGGTTAACTTTGCCCAAAGTCACACAGGTAAGAGGTAGAGGAGCAGAAATGTGAATCTAAACGTATCTGGATCCAAAGCCAATGTTTATGTCACCACATCAAATTAGATAAACAGTTAGAAAAGTTTTAACTGAAGAAATGCCAACATCTTTGCCGCCCAAGTGAAATGATTTCTTGAACTCCAAGATCTGTTTGATAGTAAAAGAGTGTCCCTTCTGAGAGGACATGTGCTTTAAGAATAGGTAGATTCAACTTGGCATTATGAGGAGGAGAGGAGGCGGGGTGTTGGTTAGTATAAAGGACAATGGTTTGTCGCAAAAGAGATTATCGCTGTCTTTATAGTGATACTTAGCATATTAGGCATATTGCCATAGTCCCTTAGAGGTGGACCATTTTTCAGCAAAAAGCAGAATGGTTACAGGGTCACAGGAACAGATGGGACTGATGGAAACAGCTTTGAAACTGATTGTGATGTCCTGCCTTGAGGAAGTCTGGTGAGGAGGAGACAGGAAGTTGTCCATAGCTTGAACAGAGGCTATGACTGTGTGTTGGAACAGAGAGACCAAGGGACAGAATAAAAGATGTTAACAACATGAAGAGAAAGGAAGAGGAGTTGGAAATAGCACTAAGTTGGTTGTCTCAGAAAGTTGATGTGCCTTCACTTAGTGTTGTTGGACAACCAAGTTCTCCCCCTGCAACAGGACCAACTGTTGGCTTAATAAGACAGCACCATTGTAAGCTTCATGCAGGCAGAAACTATGACTGGCATATTTACTTGTATATACTCTGATACCAAATATTTTGCATGAATAAATAACCCCAAGCCCAATATTTACATCTTGTCACAAAAACATGAGCTCTGGATCCAGACTGTCTAGGTTCAGATCGTGGTTTTACAACTCAGGGTATTTATAACTGGGTATAACTGGTCGCAAGTATGTATTTATAACTGAGAAGCTGGCTTGCTGGTGAGTGATGACAATGATGATAATAGAAGTTGCAGACTTCTCAGTGATTCAAATGTGCCAGTCATCATCTTAAGTGTATGATCTTAAATTTCCTCATTGTTAAATAAAGGTTACAGTTACTTTACCTTTTTGGCTAAAAGTGAAGAAGAAATAAGTTTAATACATGTGAAATATTTAGAACAAAAGCTGGCATAAAGTAAACTTTAAATAAGCATGAACTATTATAAGGAACTTTCCTTTCTTTTTCATCTCAAGTCTTTTGCCTATCACTTATCATAGTTCCAGGGATTATTGTTGAGATAACTCACCTTCACATAAGCATTCATATTCTTTCTTGCTCTCCTATTTCTTTCCTGATTTTTTTCTTTTCATTCTTGCCTAACCTCAAGAAAACCTGTCTATCCCTCTGCTCCATTTTTAAAACATTGAGAAAGAGGTGAAAAAAAATGATCCAAATTTCCTTGGAAAAAGCCAGCTGGAATCAGTTATCAGTTGTTGCCACAATCTTTGAAAATCTCCAAACTGACATCAGAACTTTCGCATCTCCATCAGCCCCTGCAGACACCTCTCATTAGATTTTCTTTCCTTCAGCATCAGCACTTAATGCAAACCATTGTTCCTTATTTAACTGTATTGTCCTATTTATTCTCTTTTACATAGTTACTCTTACTGGAGTTATTGCTGTTGCTTTGGAATACTTTTTCCATTGCAAATGATGGTGTTTAAGCTATGCTTGAGGCGAATATGTTGCTTTGGGCTAGCTTGTAAACTTAAGGGCCTTTTGTAATATCATTCTGTGAAAAATGTATATTCTTTATCCTGAACAGATGACTCAGATGGAAACTTTCTTCCATGTAGATACATACTTTACAGTCATACATTATCTCATGTAGCTCTATTTATACAATAGGTTTTGTTATTTCCAGATGGCAAATAAAAATAAGAGAAATTTAAATAACTTACCTAAGTCACATAGCAATCAAGACAGGAGAAGTAAAAAGAGACCATTTCTGTTCATTTTCAATCTTCTACACCAACCTCTTTTGCCATACGCAATTAGATCAGGGAGTAAATGTATTTTATTTTATTTATGTTTGATTTTTAGGGCCACACCTGTGGCATATGGAAGTTCCCAGGCTAGGGGTCAAATCAGAGCTACAGCTGCCAACCTGCACCACAGCCACAGCAACACGGGATCCAAGCTGCATCTTCAACTTGTACCACAGCTCACGGCAATGCTGGATCCTTAACCCACTAAGTGAGGCAAGGGATCGAACCCACATCCTCATGGAAACTAGTCAGATTTGTTTCCACTGTACCACAACGGGAATTTTCAAAATATGTATTTACAACTGAGAAGTTGGCTAGCTGTTGAGTGATGATGATGATAATTAGAGTTACAAATTTTTTAGGGATTCAAATGTACATTATCTTAAGTGTGTGATCTTAGTTAAGCCTCATTATAGTCATGACAGATAGGACTTGTCACCATGGACACTGTAGAAAATGGGCATCCTGGCAATGAAGACTTTGTCAAAGGTCACACCATCAGTGAGTGGCAGGATTGGGATTCAAATTCAGTCTCTTTGGCCCTAAACTCCATATTTTTATCACCTTCACATTCTGCTTCTTTAACGGCTGGAGAAGATAATGCACCTCCTCTCCCTAGCATGCCACATTAAGTCGGGGGTAGAATAGACTGAACACAGGTGGGAATGGCTGTAGCTCCTGTTGGTGTGCAAGACAACACCCAAGGAGAAAAATCAGAGCTAAACAGAAAGATGTATTTATATCTGATTCATAAACCCATGGGAACAGATGCCATTGTCCAGAGTCTGAGCAAAAGGAACAGAAATGCAGTGATGCAGTCCTGGAGTGACTCTCACCATTCATATGTGGATGGAGGCAAAAATAGTGGCATGTGAGAGCCTGCTTTTCTAGGGAGTCTTTAAATGAATCCTCAGGGATACAATTTGTTACAAGTGAGCTTTTGCAACTCATTAATTGCCTTGAAATTTAATGGCATTCAACAACTTAATTCCTTCTTCAGTCTGTGAACAGTTTTGCTTTGTATGAATATTAGATTAATATTGTTCTGTGTGCAATTTGTATATGCGCTCTGAGTTAACAGACTTTTCTTAATGGTCAGAAATGATATTTTGTAGAAATTTGAAAGATCTATGTCAGTTTGTAATGATACTATGCGGTAGTGTTATTATAAGGAATGATTTGTAAGTAGTTCTAATTTTTAGGTATTAACAATTTTTTTATCCAGTCTGGTCACTAGAGAAATATTACCTTCTTTTTATTGTTTTTTTTTTCTTATTATAATGCCTTCACTGGCTTCAGAGGAGCCTGCTAATTTATTTAATAATTCCTCAAATAGTTTGTAATCAGCAGGAGAGTTCCAGACTGTGAAGTTTTCAACTTCTCTTATAAACAGGTACAAGTAAAACTACTAGAATGCCAAGAAGATGCCCTGACTGATTGAATATAATCCAAAAGGAAATTACAGCAGATTCATTTTCCTACATTTATTTTTATATGATTTTTATTTTTCCTATTATAGTTGATTTACAATGTTCTGTCAATTTCTGCTATACAGCAAAGTGACCCATTCATATATATATTCACACACATATATATGTATATATACATATTCTTTTTCTTATGTTATCTTACATCATGTTCCATCACAAGTGACTCGATATAGTTCCCTGCGCTACACAGCAGGATTTCATTGCTTATCCACTCCAGATGCAGTAGTTTGTATCTGCTAACCCCAAACTCTCAGTCCATCCCACTCCTTCCCCCCTCATTTCCCACATTTATACAACCTACTTTAATGAATACCTTAACCAAAACCATTGGGATTCCACCTCTTGAGGTTTAGCCATACACCTAAATTTGTTTCCTATTATTACCAAATTGTTGGCATTTTTTTTTTCAAAATATACTTCTGATCATGCCACTTTCTGGCTTAAAACCCTTCAATGGATTGCAGCTATTCTATTCTTGGGATAAAATCCATATTTGTTTTTATGACTTCCACAGTCCATTGTGATCTGTCTCATTCCCACCTCTTCATATTTATCTCCTGTCGCCAACCCCATCTGCGCTTTTGCAAAGCCCCTTTCTACAGCAGGCTTTTCCTAAATGCTATTGCATCCTTCCCTGTTCTCACCACATCCTCATTTCTTCCTACTCTTGAAGTCTCAGGTTTTTTATTATAATTTTCCATAATATTCTATGCTTCTCTGATCAAGCATAATTAATGATTTGCTAATAAGTACATTATGTTTGTGTCTGTCACACATTCTAGACAAGGGCCACTTCTGTTATTCACATCTGTATTTACAGCATATAATATAGAATCAGGTACATCGTTGACCACACAAAATGTTTATGAATTAGTTAATATATCAAGCACTTGATGAGTGTCTAGCATAGAGGAAGTACTCCTACTTAAATTGTTTTTGTCATTGGTATTGCTCTTACTTTCCCTTTATTAGTAGATAAGTTTAAAAATTTTTTTATTTTAATTTTTTTGTCTTTTTAGGGCTGCACCTGCAGTGTACAGAGGTTCCCAGGCTAGGGGTTGAATCAGAGCTGTAGCTGCTGGCCACAGCCACAGCAATGCCAGATCTGAGCTGCATCTGTGACCTACACCACAGCTCACAGCAACATCAAATCCTTAACCCATTGAGCGAGGCCAGGGATCAAACCTGCATCCTGTTGGATACCAGTCAGATTCGTTTCCACTGAACCATGATGGGAACTCTGATTAATTTTTTTAATTTTAATTTTTTAAAGCATAGTTGACCTACAGCATTATATTAGCTTCAGATGTATAGCATAGTGATTCGACACTTTTATGGTTTATCCACAATAAAATGTTTTTACAATATTATTAATCATATTCCCTTATGGCTTACTTATTTTATAAATAGAAGTTTGTACCTTTTAATTGCCTTCACCTTTTTCACCTATTCTCCCATCCTCCTCCCCTGGTAAATGCTTATTTGTTCTCTGTATCTGTGAGTCTCTTGCTGTTTCGTTATATTTGTTTGTTTTGCTTTTTAGATTCCACATATAAATGAAGAAATATGGTATTTGCCTTTCTCTGTCTGACTTATTTTACTGACCATAGTACTCTCCAGGTCCATCCATGTGTTTGCAAATGGCAAGATTTTCATTCCTTTATGGCTGAGTAATATTCATGGTATATATAACCACATCTTTATTTATTCATCTGTTGATGGACAATTAGGTTTCTTCCATATCTTGGTTATTGTAAATAATGCTACAGTAAACACTGGGGTGCATATATTTTTTCAAATTATTTTTTTTTCCAGATAAATACCCAGGAGTATAATTGCTGAATTTTGGGGTAATTTTATTTTTTAGTTTTTTGAGGCACCTTCGTGTTGTTTTCCATGGAGGCTGCACCAGTTTACTTTACCACCTGAAGTCCACTAGGGTTCCTTTTCTTCACATCTTTATCAATATTTATTACTTCTTGTCTTTTTTTTTTTTGTCTTTTTACCTTGTCTAGGGCCACACTCGCGGCATATAGAGGTTCCCAGACTAGTGGTCTAACAGGAGCTGTAGCTGCCGGCCTTTGCCACAGCAATGCAGGATCCGAGCCGCGTCTGCAACCTACACCACGGCTCACAGCAACGCTGGATCCTTAACCCACTGAGCAAGGCCAGGGATTGAACCCGCAACCTCATGGTTCCTAGTCGGATTCGTTAACCACTAAGCCACGATGGGAACTCCACTTCTTGTCTTTTTGATGATAGTCATTATAAGAGGTGTGAGGTGATATTTCTTTGTAGTTTTGATTTGCATTTGCCTGATGACTGGTGATGAAGAACATCTTCTTTTGTACCTATTGGTCAACCGTATGTCTTATTTGCGGAAAAAATGTCTATTCAGGTCCTTTACTCATTTTTAAGTCAAACTCTTTGTTTCTTTGTTATTAAGTTGTATGGAGTTTATATATCTATATCTATATCTATATCTATATCTATATCTATATCTATATCTATCTATCTATCTGCTATTAACCCCTTACTGTGCATATCATTTACAAATTTCTTCTCCTCCCACTCAGCAGGTTGCCTTTTCATTTTGCTGATGGTTTACTTTGCTGGAGTAGATGTTGATTAAAAGGGTCTTGGATAGTGATGGAGGACCTTGGGTCCTAATTATAGCTCTGCTGTGTGGTCTTTGGAAAGTCATCTAATTTTTCTGGGCTTCAGTTTTCTTGCTTTTACAGGCATTTCTTAAAAACTTTCATTTAAAAAAAATCCTTGGAAATACAAATGTCCTTAAATGACAAAGTAAAGGAGAAAGAGAAGGAGCTGGCTAATTATGAAGTTAATGTTTATTTTTCAGGTTTCCAGCCTTTCTATATGAAGTGTTCTCTACATCTAGGGTGGTCTTTCATTTCCCATCATCTTTCTCATTGGAAAGACTCATATCATTTATTGGGCTCAAGAAATAGCTCTCCATCTTCCTTCTCTGGTTTCAGTATCAATTGAGAAACAAATCAACAGGAGATCTATCATATCATCTTTGTTACTGATGAGGACAAACTGGAAGATGTAGCTCTTCTATGAGATTCAGTGGAGCTGCTGTCTTTCTACCACTGTATCTGGATAGTAGCACAATGGACAGAGTCTTCAGAGGAGAAACACATACTCAGGAACCCAACTACCACTGATTTAGGTGGAGTAAGGATAAGAGGCCAAATTCCCTGTGCACAAGACCTTTGGCAATCAACTCCACTCAGCTGGGGAACCTGGATTTGATAGCCATCATCCAGAACCCAGTAACTCAGTCTTCCTCTGTGAAAAAGAGTAAGAGGTAGGACAATGAGTTAGGACTTTTTGGCTATGGAAGAAAAGACAAAATATTTTTACTTTAAATGTCACTTATTCAGTAAATTTCAATTAGAGATTAGGCAGTTTCTAGAAATACGCAAAGTGAACTCATGTGAGCAGCTGGTACCATGGGAACCAGAAAATTCATTTGAATTTTTTTTCTTCATTTGTTTTTTTTTGTAAACTAGGGGGGAAAAAACATAGCTCAGGAGGCACCGAGATTTATAGGCTGTAACAAGCAGTCTAGGTTTCCCTGGGACATTTGGGATTTGAGCCTAAATTTTCCATTTTGAATATCAGGACTTAACTTATTTAGTGGCATCTTTAAGCACTTGGGAAAGATTGTTGGCTTGGGGAGGTTTCCTGAAGCTTCTAATATTATTCCCTAAATACAGTGTTACCCCTCTAGGAGACAAAACCTGCTCCTTAGAGCCATTTTCATATTTATATCTTCTTTTTCTTAATTTATTTTAGGTTTTTACCCCAAGAGCCTTATTTTTTTATGACCACTTTAAGCAAGGCAACGGAATGGAAGTGGTGTTTTCTAAAGCAGTTGTCATAAGACTAAGAATCTTTTGAGAATTTGTATATATGTATTGATGGGTCCATGTATTTGCATGTTGCTAAATTCATATTGACAGCTCTGCATGTATGTAAACATAAATATAGCACCACACATCTGTGTCTCAACTCAGGGAGACTTAGCCAACAAGCATGCTGCAACTTTCCCCTCATGGTTGGCAAAGAAAGGAGAGATACAAGAGTGGCAGGGACTAAGCCAGCTGTACAAGTAGTTCCCAAGCAGAAAGGTCAGCCTCCCAATTGGCAGTGTCCAAAGGGACACAAGAAATTTGACGTTACCAAGGAGTTGTAATCTAGGAGGTAGCAGTTGGTTAAGGACTCCACATAGCACTAATATTGAAATTCAGGTATTCAGTTAATTCAGTCATCTCTTAAGAACAAGAACTCAGGTATTGGAAATCTAGGCAACAAAATCAGGACCCTGGACAGAGGGGGCAGCAGCATTGTACTGGTTTCTATGTAGTTCCCATCTAGCTGGTCAGGTTTATTTCTGCTCTCCACTTGTAGCTTTGTGAATTGAGAAGGAGACAGAAGGCCAGGTGTTACATATTGGGTTTATGCAGTAGAAGTCAAAGGAATGTTCTCCCTTGGGGAAGCACTGTAAATCCAGGTGTTTTCCAGAATGCAAAATTAGTGACAGTACAATTTAATTGATTAGCTGGTGGGAAAAAGCCATTGCTTGATGGACAGCCTTATTCAGGCTTGACTCAGGAGCTAGGTCAGGTGGAGTCCCAAGCTGAGATCTTAGAGATTCAAAGTGAGTCCGTGTACGGAAAGTGAAGGCTCATGCACGTGTGCGCATGCACACACACACACACACACACACACACACACACAGTGTACACATATATATGAACACACAATCACATATTACCATTGTGAAGGTTAACTCAGGGCTGGTTTCCATCCTTACAGTCAAAGGCTGAAAGGAGGGGTCAGGAATTCCCATTGTGGCACAGCGGAAATGAATCTGACTAATATCCATGAGGTTGCGGGTTCAATCCCTGGCATCTCTCAATGGGTTAAGGATCCAGTGTTGCCGTGAGCTGTGGTGTAGGTTGCAGATGCATCTCAGATCCTGCATTGCTATGGCTGTGGTGCAGGCTGGCAGCTGTAGCTCTGATTTGACCCCTAGCCTGGAACCTCCATATGCCACAAGTGCAGCCCTAAAAAGCAAAAAAAAAAAAAAAAAAAAAAAAAAAAAAAAAAAAAAAAAAAAAAAAAAAAAAAAAAAAAAAAAAAAAAGAAAGAAAGAAAAAAAAGCAAACAAAAAAAAAGTCCAAAAGGAGGTCACTGAAGAGGCGCAAATTAATTTTTAATATTCATGAAAGATCTTTCTTATCCCATCCAATGCAACAGAGCATATCACTATGGTCAACAGGAGCAATCATACTTGAAGCCCACTTGTGCCTTGGGTAACATATTGTCCAGAGATATCTGAATGTATAGTGTAATAAGAAGATGCAGTTTTACTAAAAGGTTGAAGACATGAGTCTGCAGTTAGCAGGAGAGAGGAGCACCAATTTAGAAGGCAGGAAAAACTACCACAGCGTCTGTTACTTAATAGGAGTCAATAAAGATTTATTGACTAAATTACATTTTGTTCATCCATGTGGTGTCATATGATCATGACAAGTTGTCTTAGAGGGAAAGCGTCTTCTCTTGAAGACAGGTAATTTAAGCTTTTTAATCAAGTGACCATGTGAGGAACAATTATGAATCAGAAAGGGACCTGGGGTCACACATATTTCGATAGGGTTTTCTATTGAATACAATGCCACCAAGAACAAATAATCTTGTCTTCATGAAAAATAATTCAGAAGGATGCAAAAAATTAAAGGGGCATATGTCACTGTCACTGTTATGTACAATTTTTAACTTTCAGTTCTCAAGAATTTTGTCCCAGGATTAACCCTAGAGCATGTGTATCTTGCAGCTGTCATCCTCCACCTCTTGTGGACTCTGCTGCTCATTGGCAAGTAACCGAGGAAAAGAACCAATGATTCAGGGTCTGAGCCCAAGGCCAAAGCTAATTAACTCTGGAAGTAAATGGAAGCTGTTACCCATGTTCTTCAGAAGGGAGCAAACCCACATTTGTGTTTTTTGCTGTCCCCAGGCTGATGGTGCTCTGGTTGTAGTAAATAGATGGCAGGTAGTATGACTTTCAATATAAATTGATAGCTGTAGAACAATGGATGAGGAGGTCTCCATAAGTCCTTTCCTTTTAATATCTTACAGACTGCTATACTGGTTAAGGAGGTATGCTTATTCTGAAATATACCAAATTCAGTAACTTTTCAAATCTCAAACTTTCTTCTCCTTCCCCAGGTTTCCTGTTCCAAACTGTTACAGTCTTCACTGCTTTAATGGATTTTTTTTTTTTAGGACATAGAGAATTGGGTGTCTCCTAAGAGATTTTTGGCATTTTTTGATGGTGGGTTAAGATTTTATTTAAAGAAAACTTCCACCTAATTCAGGTAATAATACCACAATTTACTTAACAATTATAATATGCTAGGCACTTATATCTGTAATCTCCTTACCCACCATGTAATGTAGGTTCCGTTTTGATGGGAGGGAACACATGTTGTATTTGAAAGAATCAGGTTTCAAATTCAGATCCGGTTCCAAAGTCTACACTCGTTCTTAAACCATACCATGTTATCTCTCTAAATTAGTTGGGGTTAGGTCCAGCTGAATATAGAATAACCCCCAAATAACATTAACCAATATTAAATGTTAATCAACATTTATTTCTCTGGGGAGTTCCCTTCGTGGCTCAGTGGTTAACGAATCCGACTAAGAACCATGAGGTTGCGGGTTCGATCCCTGGCCTTGCTCAGTGGGTTAAGGATCCGGCATTGCCGTGAGCTGTGGTGTAGGTTGCAGACGCGGCTCGGATCTCGCGTTGCTGTGGCGAAGGCCGGCAGCTACAGCTCCAATTAGACCCCTAGCCTGGGACCTTCCATTTGCCACGGGTGCAGCTCCACATAAAGGCAAAAAGACAAAAAAAAATTTATTTCTCTGTCATATAGAAGAAATTCAGAAGAAGGTAGCTCCATGACTGCCAGAACTTCTCTCTGCTCTATTATCCTAGCCTGTGCCTTCCTTCTCCAAAGTCACATCATGGCTCCGGATGGCCACTGAGACTTCAACCACCAGATCTGCCTTCCGGTTGGCAGGAAATAATGAGAGGGGATGGCAAAAATGGTACCTTAGGTGCCCGTCTCCATTTTAAGGAGCTTTTCTGGAAGTCCTGTCCATCAATTTTTCACTTACGTATAACTTATTCATGTCTGTAGCTCCAACACCTAGAATAGTTCCTGGCAGAGTGGATGAACAGATGGATGGAAATGAGTGACTTTGAGACAAACATTTTATTAAGCCCATGACAGTTAAGAGAACCTCAGACTTGTTAACTTTTCATGTATGTGTGTGTGTGTGTGTGTGTGTGCGCGCGCATATGTTTTTCTTAATCTGCCAGATGTGACTCTCTCCCTCTCCCTCTTTCTCTTTCTCTCTCTCCTGTCTACCCTCTCTTCTCAACACAATACACACTTCATCTGACTCTTAACAACTCATTGCTTAGGTTTTCGCTGACTCAGAACTCTCTTGGAGATTTCTCTGTCCTTTTGAAAGATAAAATTTGACCAATAAGTTTAAGTGCAATATAATCTATAAATATTTTAATCATTATGTTGTACATCTGAAACTAATATTGTAAATCAACTATACTTCAAAACTTAATGCAAAAAAATGAGGTTCTGGGTGACTATCAAACTTTTCCAAAGTCACAGAACTTGATATGGACCAAAGTCTCTGCTTTTGAAGTCTGTATTCCATCACGGGAGGACAAAGATGCAAATAGAGGAGGAAAAAAAAACCAAACCAAACCCCAACACCTAGTTTCACAGATCTAAAGCCTTTTCCTCATATATTTCCTATAATCACTTTCAAGTCTCTTCTCAGAGTAGTGACTGACTCGGATGAATTTTCAGAAGCCGAGATTAAACCAAGCGGAGAAGTCCACACCAGTCTTTGAAAAAGTGGTAAAATTTGCCACACTGTGCCTGTAAAAAAATTTTATCTTTGTTTTCCTCTAGTGAGGACTCATGCATATGGGCAAGAGCCAAGACAAAAGGCATTCTGTTTGGCAAAGAGAGGGCTTTTCAGCAGGGTTTATATGACAACAGGTTTCCCCAGCAGAAGGCTGTACCACTTATCCCCTAAGACCTGTCATCTTGCTCCTCTAGCTGTAGGATATTTATAGAGTTATAAAGTCTTCAAAGGCACTGCTGTTCCAGGGTCAAGAATGACACCGTCCAAGGTACAACCCTGAAGTGGACGAAAGAGAGTGGGTGATATGGCTGCCTGCTGTAGCATTTGGCCTCTTAACCTACAGAATATACACTGTAGGGATGTGTGGCCTCATACTAGCAGCATAAAACCCAAGAAAATCATGACCAGTCACTCTTGTTAAAGACTTGCTGAGAGGAAGTTATAAGGTTGTAATATTTTTCTTTTAATAATTAATTCAAAATATGAAAGGAATAAGTTTTTAAAAAATCAGCTCTGTCATTAAGAAGAATACCAAGTTCTTAGGAACTTTTCAGATAAAATACAAGTCTCAAAGCAAATAGTGTCTTCACCTATGAACCCCTAGACTTACTAGGAGCTTAACGATCGTGCTCCTATAATGTTACGGTGGGGGTAATGTGGTAGAAAGAGCAGGGGCTTTGCATCAAGCACACTTAGGTTCATATCCTGGCTCTACCAAGATCTGTATGACTTTGGACCTCTTGGAAGCTGTTTTCTCATCTGTAAAATGAAGATAGTAACAACTGGTATTGTGATTAATGACATTGCATATAAAGTGCCCAACATATGTTTAATCAGAAATGCACTGCATTGGTGTTTGATTTAGTACTCTACTAGAATCAAGAGAAGCAGTTTTGGAAATTATGATTGAGTCTGTTGAGAAATGGCCACGACTTGAAGTTCTGGAGCTCCTGGTAGATACACTGGCACCCCATCAAAAGCACCTTGCACCTTGATCTCCCCCAGCTCCAAGCAGAGGCAGCATAGGATGTACCACTGAACTCACTTCTTTTCCTCAGGGTTTGCTTATGAATCAAAAACCGTATGCACTTAGTGTGCTTTCTCAATTTAAGTATGATAAATATGTTGAATGCCTACTTTATATCTCAAATACTGAATCAGAAGAGAGCCTTCCCTCCCCTCTGAGAACTTACTTATTGAGAATATGGACATCTTATTAATGAGAGATACACTGAATGGTGAAGAAGCACAGGGAAGCTGAGACAGTGCAAATGAGGTAAGGAGAGAGGTTGGATTTGAGTCAGACTATTTGTCCTTCCATCACATTCAGAATGAAATCTTAACTCCTTAGGATGGTGTGCATGGCCTCTAAGATCTGATTCTTATCTATCCAGCCAGCCATCACCCACATACTCTATAATCTCCAGTCCATCCAGAGAACTATTTATAGTCCCTACAACAGGCCCTGTTTTGTTGTGCCTCAGTGTTTTGCATGTTCTGGTCTCTGCAAGGAAGGTCCTTGTCTAGCCTTTGTCAGGTCAATGCTACCCTTCAAATCCTGACACAAGCTTCAACTCCTTTTAGAAACTTTCCCCAGTACTTTGAATACATGGCTTGAATCCCAGGGAATTGTATATTTGGCTTATTGCAGTACTTATTACCAGTGTTATAAACGGCTCTCTTTTCCACTAGAAAGCAAGTTCTTGTAATAACCAATGCAGGAAAACTGCTGAACAAACCTTAATAGCTTAATATAATATGGTTTGTTTTTCTTTCTTCATAGTCCAGATCTATGTGGTGGGTGAAGAGTTGTAGAGAAGATAGAGTCTGTTTCACAAAGATATTCATGGGCCTCAGATCTGAATCCTTCCATCAAAATAGCTCCAACTATTCCCAGGGTCTCAGAGCCACCCACTAATTATCTACCCAGCAGACCAGGGGAGAGAGAAATCATGGTGGATCTCCATGGTGGATCTTTGAGGACTAGTTAAAAATGGGGTGCATCACCTCTTCTGAAAGTCCATTTGGTCAAAGCTTTTTTAGGTGGCCCTTACCAACACCAAGAAAGGCTGGGAAATGAGGCAAGCTTTGTGTTTAAGGGGGAAGATTTTGGTGAACCTTAGCCGTAATACTTGAGGCATAGTATTACATCTCCACCTGTAGCACCTTACACTGTATGGGCTAACTAATAATTTGTCAAAATAAGTGAAAAATTCTAAGAATGAACTAGTAAATACATAGTAGATGAGTAGACTATCAAAAGGGATGGTAGTGCATTAACTCTTGGGAATCAGTGCTAGCAAAATAAGGGCAGCATGGTGTGTAGAGAAAACCAATACTTGCCATTCTCGCACATTGGCACACAGTCCCCTGACTGGTGAATGTTTTCCTCAGGATCTGGGCACTTAAGATTCCTCTATCCTCACCTGTGGACACTTTCTCCCTTGCTTCGGCTTCCTTATCATTTCTTTTTTTTTTCTTTTTGTTTTTTTAGGGCCATACCCACGGCATATGGAGGTTCCCAGGCTAGGGGTGAAATCAGAGCTACATTTGCCTGCCTACACCACAGCAACAGCACCGCTAGATCCAAGCTGTGTCTGTGACCTACACCACAGCTCATGGCAACGCCAGACCCTAACACATTGAATGAGGCCAGGATCAAACCTGCAACCTCGTGGTTCCTAGCCAGATTCGTTTCCATGGCACCAGGATGGGAACACCCCTTGTCATTTCTTGCCAAACGTGATCTCACTTCAGAACCTGATCTGAGATGTGCCTACATCCCTGGCCAATAGCCATGTGTTTCTCCCTCATCTTGCTTAGAGCTTACCTCAGATCTCATCCTCTCTGCGAGTCCTTCCCTGACTTCCAGACTTCCTGTTCCCCACGACCCCCACCCCATGTTATTTTTTCCATTACATTTATGAAGATGAGATATACTATGTAACGTATTTATTCATTTGGTCTTAGTCATCTCCCCTCCCCACTTGAATGTATACCTATGAGGTCAGAGAATTTTGTCTCTTTTGTTTATTATTTTTTCTTTTTTTATTCTCTTTTTTTTAGGACCACACCTGCTGCATTTGGAAATTCCCAGGCTAGGGGTTGAATCCGAACTACAGCTGCCAACCTACCACACATCCACAGCAATGCAGGATCCAAGCCATGTCTGTGACCTACACCACAGCTCATGGCAACACCGGATCTTTAACTCACTGATTGCGGTCAGGTATTGTACCCGCATCCTCATGGATCCCAGTCAGGTTCATTACCGCTCAGCCATGATAGATACTCCTGTTTGTTTATTGTTTTTTCTATCACTCACACTTAGGACAATGCCTGCTACATTATAGATGTTCTCATACTTTTGAATGGATGAGCACTGTTTGTTTCTTTCACAGTACTTTGCATCTTGTTGTATCAAAGTGAAAGATGTTAATTTAACAACTGGATATAAAAATATTGCCAAAAAAAGTTTGTCAATTAAATGTAGAAACGGAAGGAGGAAAAGGAAGATAAAAATTATCAGTAAATGGTGGTGTGGCTTGACTCAGCCTCAGAGCTAAAAAGCTATTGCTTATAAAGGACGTACCTGAAACCACTAGGGAATGTTTTGATAGTTTCAGTGTTTCTTCCCAGAATGCTGATTTTGATGCCATTCAAACATTCAAAGGATGCAACTTGAAAGAATCAACTGCAGAGCTAAGTAAACCTGTAATGAGTACTTCAGCCTTTTCAATTTAGTCTTATCGGAAAGGTCATTCAGTGAAGGAGGAATTTTGATCACAGCAATTCTCTTCACAGAAGTGATATCTGGGAAGCTGCTCTCTTTCTACTTGATTATTCAAGGATACATTTGGGATGCTGAGAACATTTGCCAAAATCTATCTTTAAAACTCAGCTGCTTAAAGAAGAAATAAATGCACCATGGAACAGAAAAACAGAAGAATCTCTTTAGCAGCTTCTTTAATAAAGTCAGTGTAGAATGTTGGACTCAAAATGATGGCATTGTGGAAATATAATGGAAAAGACTTACAGGCGAGGAAAATGAGGACTGGAGACAGGGGTACAAATGTTTATTGAGAGAACTCTCTGTTGGGCTCTTTACAAAATAACTTCATACAGAATAGGTATTGCTGTCTTCATCTGGCTCGCGTCTTCAGATTGGTTAACTTGTGTGCCGTCATACAGCAGTTGCGTAGCAGAGCTGGGCCCACAGTGGCAGCTCTGGGCCCACAGTGGCAGCTCTCAGACTCAGAGTCCCTGTTATTTCTCTTTGCTTTCTCAAAGGCAGAGAACACTACCCCTCCACAAATTGCTTGACTATGAAAAAAAAAAATATGTATATGTATATCCAGAATAAAACTCAAGCCACTTGACTCCTAGTTCAGTGCTCTTCCCACCAGAGTTAATTTTCTGTGTGGACAGACATGAAAGTAAATTTTGTCCAGTAAAATCTATTTATTAAATATCAGTCTATACTCTGTCCCCTCATACTTCTTTCAGATTTGACTTCGAACACTTTATTTTTCTAAGACTAGGACTTGAATTTCTATTTTATCATTACTGTTTTTTAACATTTCTGCTTATGTTATTCATATTTTCATAGTCCCCATGTCTGTAGCTCCATATGATGACACTTTCTCCCTTTCAAGAGATATATTAGATTACTGTGTGGAAATATCTTGAAAGCCTAATGTTTCTGTTACATAATGTTGATTACTTACCTGCCAAGTGAGAATGGTGTCAGAATTTAGAAACATATTTCTATTTTTTTCTCTAAGTAGTCTCATAAATTACAAATAAGAAAATGAGGTATTCAATATTAACAATAATAATAGTTAACACTTAGAGCATAATGTGTGCCAAGTTACAAGCTCCCTTTTCTGAACATATATTGACTTATTTTACTTTATTTTATTATTATTATTATTATTTATTATTATTATTTTTTTTGGCCATACCCCTGACATGTGGAAGTTTCCAGGCCAGGGATCAAATTCCAGCTGCAGCTGTGACCTATGCCACAGCTGCGGCAACACCAGATCTTTAACCTGCTGCACCACAGTGGAAACTCTTAATATCATCCCAATCATTTTTTGAGGTGCTGGGGTGCTATGCCCTAAATATGTGTAAGTTCCTGGGCCAGGGCTTGAATTCACACCATAGCAGCAACCCAGTCGGCTATAGTGACAAGGCCAGATCCTTAACTCACTACGCAATGAGAAACTCCTATTAACTCATTTTATACTTACACAGTCCTATTAAATGAACATTATTGTTCTATTTTGCAATTCAAGAAATTGAAGCTCGGAGGAGTTAAGCACATTGCTCAAGATCACACATTTGGTAAATGGCAGAGCCAGCAACCTTGCTTCAGAGTCCATGACCCTAACTACTTCCTATGTTGCCTTTCAGGTGGCACATCAGAACTCTGTACAAAATTCTGGAGTAGTCTCTATCAGGCGCTCTCCTTTGCTGCACAAGGCTACTCTAGAAGCTGTAGCTATATCCAGTTCAAGACTACCATGTTTCCTCTGAACTCAGAAACTTAGCAGAACTAACTTTGAGTAGTTGGGTGAGAGAGCATTTGAGGACACTGGGTGTTATAGGACTTATTTCTGGAAAACAATGTGAGAAGAAGAGTGGAGTAGGACCTGGTTTCACCCCACACCACCACCACTCGGTCACTTTCTAGTTGCCTGAACTTGAGCATGCTATTAAACTTCATTGAGCCTCAATGTCCACAGGTGTAAAGTTGGGTTGATAGTGTCCAGCTCTGAATATTCAGAAAGACCATCTCTAGAGGCAGTATGTCTTAAGCACCTCCATAGTAATCTTCCTGTAATAGAAGCTCACAGTGGTTTCATTCTCAATAACAAGCGGAATAAGACTAATATATAACACACGTAATTCCGGCAGAACTAGGTTAGATAAGAGGCTATGTAAGTAAGAGAACACATAAAGTTTACCTACCATGAAATGAAGCTTATTTTCATTAGTGTGGTATTGTGATTAATAATTTAGACCTTTGGAGTCATGCAAATTTGGATGTAGATCTTATTTTTATCTCAGTTCTATACTTATTGGCAATCTGCCCTTAGGTAAACTTTCCTAAGCTTTGTTTTTTCATCCACTAAATGGGATAATTATAATTACTTCAGAAAACTCTCCTAAGATTTATTAAATTATTTAAATATAAATATGTATTATATATGTGTGTATACATGTATATGCACTCACTATATACATATAAACACACCCAGTTTCATATGGAGCTGGCTCTTTGGAAAGTACATTCATTTGCTACCAAATTATCTCACAGATAGTGGGAAGTTCCCTAGATATTTTATCCCTGTGCTAGTCAGAATTCTCCAGAGAAACAGGCAGAACCAGTAGGAGCTGGGTTAAGAAGACTGAGTGGAGGTTCCTAAGTGAGAAAAGAGTGAAGAGAAATTCCACACAGGGTTTTAGCATATGGAAGCTCATGGAGATGAAAATGAGTTTTGAATTTTGGAGGATGTAAAAAATATGACTGGTGTACGTACATGAAGAAACAGAATCATAATATGTAAGAATTTTTACTCCGGGAGTTTCCATCATGGCTCAGTGGTTAACAAATCCGATTAGGAACCATGAGGTTGCGGGTTCGATCCCTGGCCTCTTTCAATGGGTTAAGGATCCACTGTTGCCGTGAACTGTGGTGTAGGCTGCAGATGCGGCTCGGATCTGGCATTGCTGTGGCTCTGGCATAGGCCGGCAGCTACAGCTCCGATTAGATCCCTATCCTGGGAACGTCCAGATGCCATGAGTGCAGCCCTAAAATGACAAAAAAAAAAAAAAAAAGAACAAAAAAAAAAACCAACTTTTACTCTGAAGCCGGAATGCCCAGGTTCAAATTTAGGCTTGGCCACTACCTAAATTTGTAACTAACTATGTAACTTTGTGTGAATTACTTTAATTCCTTCATCTGCAAAATGGAATTAAATAACTTAACAGAAAGCACTTGAAATAGTGCCTGGCACATTGTAAAACTCAGTGAATATTATCTATCCTATTTATCATTGTATAGGTCAGTTCCAATAACAAACGTAGATTAGAGTCACTATGGCCACTCCCTGGCTAAGTGCCTGCTTCTTTTGTTCTCTGATCCTAGAACCCGATTAAAGAAAGGCCTCCAATTGATGCATGCCATTTTTCGTGACAGTGTAAAAGCAAGATTATTGGCAGAAACTCAGCCTCTGCTTATACATAGCACATCATATCCATTGGCCCAAGCATAAAATAAGACCCAAAGCAAAATCAAAGGGCAGGATTATATAATTTCTTAAAGGAAAGGGCAGTGGATGGGTACTAATCCTTGAAAACAATAGAAGTCTAACACAGTCATTGAATATCAGCATCTTCCTATTATCCTTCGTAAGGTGCTGATGGGGAAGGGTAAGACCTATGGGGAAAGAAATGCAGAGGCCAAAACCTAACTGGAAATCAATTCTAATTTCCTGGACACTTTACAAGCTTTTTGGCCCACAGGGCCCTATCTCCCTTCTGTCTTGCCTGATGTTCTGCTTTGTTCAATGAGTCAATCACCTGTACTCTAAGCTTAAGTTTGAAAAGCTGGGACCTTTGCCACATGTTATAATATGTGGTAATTTGGATTTGAATTATGAATGGGAAACAAAAAAAAGTTTATGTTACCTCTGTAATTGATGTCCTGACCTGCTATTTTCAAAGCACTATAAACATTTGTCAAAGTCTCCTATTAATTATAATTATACTTGCTAACTCAGAGTCAGTTGTCATTTTCATTATATTCCATGACTTTGTAATTAAGCCATTTGCAGTAGTTGGAATTTGCAGTTTTATTGAGTAGATAATTTCAGGCTTGGTTTTCTGTTTTTGATAGATTTGAGGAGGAGGCTTAGAATTAAAACTCCTTTTAAAGGAGACTATATGTACACAAATGTTGACAGCTAATACTTGACAATAAATTATGGTTATGTGGTTATCCATAGAGTAAAAAGGATCATTTGAAAAATGTTAAAGTGTTTCACAGAAATGTGGCTGCCACTTTTCTTCATTCAAAAGAAGGAAGGCTCTTAAGGAATAAAAGAAACTTTGTTACTCCGCCTATAACTTTATTTGGGGATTAGAAAGCTAAATTCCAGTTGTCAGCAAAGGAGACTTGGAACTTCAAAACAGCAGTCCTGTAGTCATGGCTTGGTCATGGATATGGGTAGGACATCTGGAGTCTAGATATTTGCAAGCCCCTTTGAATTGAGTTGGGTAAATAAATTCATCCATAACCAAAAGTGGGCATTTTGCATTATTTTCCTATTTCTAATAATTGCTTTGAACAGTAACACCTTTGATACCATATATTTAGTAAGACCTGTTCTTCCAAATGGGGTGGAAAAAGTTTCATAAAATCTTTGTGCTTATTAAAAGGCAGTGATTTTTTTTAAAAAAAGGAATGGATTTATCATCCAAATAAATTCATTCTCTAAACCTGTTCCTTTTTGGGAGTATAAGATGACACGTAAAAATGCTGGGTCAATAGTCACAAATCAGGGCAGTCTTAGACAAATAAGACATAAAGAGATCTAGAGAAAAGGAAAGAGCAAATAAGTACCATCCTATATCCTTGTCTCTTTCAATCACATATTTATTCAGCAAATATTTGCCGTGCTCTTGTATCTACTTTGTGGAAGCAGAGATGCATAAGAGGTAGTACCCACCTTTCACATTATCCTGTTAATAGCTGGTTGGAGTAGGTTCTAATTTGTTGGTGCTCAAGCCCGGAGCATCAATCTCTGATCTAGCCTTAGATCAGGAAAGAGAGAAAGTGATGAGATTTCCTAGGAGAGGCAATATCTGAGGTGATTTCAAAGTGGAGATTACGTGCTAGAGGAAGACATACTAAGTAAAGGGTACTTTCTAGTAATAAACAAGGAAGACAGTTTAACTCATGAAGGTGGTCTTCTTGGCAAGGAAATTAGAAGAAGGTGATGTCGTCATGTGACCTGGTTAACTTGTTTCCTCTCAGGGTTTAATTTTAGTTCACTGGCTTATTTCCAATGTCCCAATTGGTTAAGAGCGAAATTCATGGCTTCACAGGTTTAATCCACGACTGAAAGGATTTGACCAGGACCTTCACTAGGCAAAATCATGCCTTCTCAGAAGTAACAGATTTTAAAAAGAGAATCAAAGAGAAATTAAGTTTAAGGACCGACAGTTTGATAGGATATATGAATGAGTAGCCATGGAGGCAGAGAGATCGCTTGAGGAGAGGTGGCCATCTAAGTCCATGTCATTATGCAGCATATGTTTCTATCTGTGATTCCCTGAATAGAGAAATTATAGAGAAAAAAATGCTAAAGCCCCTCCCCCCAAAAAATAAAAGGGTAAGTGGATTCTCTCTGGGTGAGATTGTACTTCTCTTTAGCCTTGAGTCAGTATGTCTTCTATCTCTTATCCCCCTCTCTCTCTCTCTCTCTTTTTTGTTTTTTTTGGTCTTTTTGGGAGTACAACCATGGCATATGTAAGTTTCCAGGCTAGAGTGTCAAATCAGAGCTGTAGCCACCAGCCTACACCATAGTCACAGCAATGCCAGATCTGAACTACACCTGTGACCTACACCACAGCTCAAGGCAATACTGGATCCTTTAACCCACTGAATGAGACCAGGGATCGAACCTACATCCTCATGAATACTAGTCGGGTTCATTACCACTGAGCCATGGACAGGAACTCCTTATCTTTAAGCCAACCTGAGAAGAGGAAGCTCTGGATTTACATTAAGTGGTCAATATATAAACATTTATATCAAATACCTTTAATAGTTAAGAACTATGCTACTAAGTGGTTTTTCTTGGTTCTAGGAACATAGAGACCTACCCCCCCCAACACACACACACTAAATTATGAGCACTTCACAGGGAGGATAATCTTATTTCCTTTTTGTGTCCCAAGCTTCTACCTCAGGTCTTGGCCCACAGTAAATACTGCATTATTTAGTGGTGATAAATTTCTACTAAAAAGCACACACAGTAGAAATTAACATCTTTATGGTGCTCTCTACTTTTAAGGCCTGTTTTACAAATATGTCATATTTATAATCCCTACTGATGCAAGCATTAGTTGTATTGTGATTTTATATGAGAAGAAACTGAGGCTCAGAGGCAAAAGCACACCCCTGTGGTCGTATACAGTTTGTGTCAGAGGCTGAACTCAAGATTCTTGGCTTTTGGAGTTCCCGTCGTGGCGCAGTGGTTAATGAATCAGACTAGGAACCATGAGGTTGCAGGTTCGATCCCTGGCCTTGCTCAGTGGGTTAACGATCCGACATTGTCGTGAGCTGTGGTGCAGGTCGCAGACGCGGCTCAGATCCTGCATTGCTGTGGCTGCAGCGTAGGCCAGTGGCCACAGCTCCAATTAGACCCCTAGCCTGGGAACCTCCACATGCCGTGGGTGCGGCCCTAAAATGACAAAAGGCAAAAAAAATAACAAAAAGAGATTCTTGGCTTTGAATCCTGTCCTCTCTGAATTATGTTGCTGCATTTGTGAATGTAACTTATCTTCCTCATTCTACAAGGTAAATGCTTCTCATGCTCTCAGAAGAAAAAAAAAAACATTCATTGTTATTCGAGGGCCCTTTCAAGCCAGGAAACCATCTCATAACATCCCTAGAATTTATAGGAAAAAATACTACCTAAAGGACATAATTACAAACAAGCATTGTATTCTCGTGTTGTTTCCTACACACAGAAGTTTGAAGTGGCTTTACCTGCAGTGAGTTGAGTGTGGAGTATATATGGTAACAAAGTCATAAAACTTTATTTTATGATCCATCTGCAGCCCCTGGGGAATGTTGCAGACTAACTTTAATTAATCATCACTGCTTGAATTGATTTAGATCCTCCCACTCCCACATTAAACTGTAATGTGTTCTTTATAAAACTGTTCAACTTGAAGTTAATTTGAGTCCTTCAGGCCAAAGAGTTTATTTATAACGTGCGGTGAAATATTTTATGGCCCCAGTTTCAATTAAATCATGAATTCAGGAAGTAAGAAAAAGGAACTACTCAGTCACCTTGCCCTTGTCAGAAGAAGTAAGATCTGCATCTGTGGTCTATTTCCCATTGCCCGGGTCAATGTGTGTCTTTATATATCTCCTCATATTCAATGCTGCTGATGAAAATAGCTTTCGTGTGAAACAGCATAGATCAAAAGGCTGGTGTGGGATGTAGATTGTCCCTCGTTTGCAGCATGTTCCCTCATAGTCTAGTTCGAAGCAAAGATTATTTTCTTTAGGTCTCAACAAAAGCATCCCTCTGCCTTGCTGCCTCAGATGATAGTATTTCTACTCTGGGTCAGGTTGATCTGTCCATCAAATATCTTCCTTATTAGTACTTTAAAGAGGTATCAGACCAGGCCTCAAGGGGCCATCTGCAGGTATAACAAAGGGAGGGTCAGGGTGCCAGTGAAATATTGGGGCTGGCAACATCAAGTCCAGGATCCTGGGAGCTGAGAGAGGTTCTGTGTGGTGAAGAATTTAGTCTCATCCAAGGACAGGTTCAGCTTTGCCCTCTAAGCCCTTAGCATATTATGTCTGATAGGAATGTCTTTGCCTGAGGGTTTGGGTCACCAAAAAGTCTAACGGTGTGATTTATTATGAGGCCATTGGTTTCACCTCTGGAAGGGCTGGCGAATGAAGGTCTGCTGTGTGAGCAGTATGTGACTGAGCTCCAGTAAAACTCTTGAGTCCTGAAATCAGGCGAGCTTCGGGGTTGGGAGTATCCTGTGCATATTATCAAGCATCAATGCTGGGAGAGTAATCCATCCATGACTCTGTAAGGACAGGACAGCAAATGCTCCAATTTTAGTATCTTTTCTGGGCTCTGCTTAATAAATTAGACTTCTTCCATTGGTTACTTTTAACCTCTATCCTTTCCTTGTAAAAAACCAAAACTGTGAACATAACAGCTTTCAGTTCTGTGAGTCCTTTAAATGAATAATCTAAACAATGGGTAGTTTGGGGAAATGTCCAAACTTAAAATTGGTATCAGAAAGGAGGACGGTCTTCTTTGCACTGTAAAAGTTGATGGTTGGCATAAATGCCTTACAGATGTAACGCTGAAAATCAATGTCCAGAGAATTCCAAGGACCAGAAACTGGGAAAAGAGTGAGGGACAGTTATGAGCTAATTTAGTGGACTTCATATTTTTTTCCCTAGGATCTGTGAGATCTGTATGTAAGTATGTGTGTATGTGTTCCTTGCTTCACAGTCAACAAAAGCACTGTGTGTCCCCAAAGGACTGATAGAGCTTAGAGCCTCTAGCAATGGGTATACGTAGATATTCAGAAAACATCAAAAAATGTTGCATCCAGAAATTTGTTGGTAGCCAACAGGTACATGAAGAAGATATCATTCTAGTCCAGACCTGAAGAGAGCTAAAGAGCAGTCTTGGAAAGGTGTTACAGGAGACCCAGTGGAGACTAAGAAGATTACAGAGCTCATTCCTTAGGTCCAGGATCCAGAGACAGACAAGACTTCAAACAAAAGTGAGCTGGCAAAAGCAAGACCGGTGTTCCCGTGGGTCCCAGCTAATAGCCATGAGAATACGGTTTCAATTCCTGGCCTTGCTCAGTGGAGCAAGGATCTGTTGTTGCCGTGAGCTGATACGAGGCTCAGATTCCCAGTTCCCGTGGCTGTGGCTGTGATTGGAAGCTACAGCTCTGACCCCTAGCTTGGGAACTTCCATATGCTGTGGGTTTGGCCCTAAAAAAAGACAAAAACAAACAAACAAGCAAAAAAGGCAAGACAAAGCTGCAGCCTGAAAATATAAGATAGACTAAAGCTACCACAAGTTTACTTGATACTGGTGTCAGAGTTAAATTTGGCTATGGCTCTTTGGTTCCTTATAGTATTCCCATGGACAGTCATTCCATCATAGACTACTGTTTGGCATTGCTTAGTTTCCCCTATGTTGTTATGTGGGACTCCACAAGCGGCGGTGCTCTGAAACATTCCTAGTATACACTTTCTTGCCTTTAAGTTAATATATATGTTTCTTTTTTAAACTGACCTCCCACTGGGAAAGGCACTAGTAAGTTCACTTGAGTTGGTCATGCCTGTTTTTGAATATCTGTTTTAGCCTTTACTAGCCACATGGCCTTGGAAAAGATTCTTAATCTCTTAAGACTTTAGTTTTACTGTATGTAAAGTGGAGACAATAATGCTTACTTTCAGAATAGCTAAGATCAGAGATAGGGATAACACTTGATCCAGAGTTGGTGCTTAGTAAATAGCAATTATCATAAGCAAAACTGTTAGCTTGACCTGATCTTGACATGATAAACATAGATACTTGGAGGGGATGATTAAAATGGTTCAGCTGCCTACTGTGTTCCAGGTATTTTAAATGCATGTTACCTAATACCTATAACAATCTTTTGAGGGGGTTAATCTTATTTCTACGTGACAGATGAGGATACTAAAGGTCTAATAATTTTGTGATTCTACCAAGATTGCATTATCAGTACTAGAAATGAGATTTAAGCCCAAATCTGTCTAGTTCCATTATACTTTATATGACTTAAATTCAGCTATCCTGGAATTTCCATCGTGGCTCAGCGGAAACAAATCCGACTAGGAACCATGAGGTTGCGGGTTAGATCCTAGGCCTCACTCAGTGGGTTAAGGATCCAGCGTTACCGTGAGCTGTGGTGTAGGTCACAGATATGGCTTTGATCCCGTGTTGCTGTGGCTCTGGTGTAGGCCGGCAGCTATGGCTCCGATTAGACCCCTAGCCTGGGAACCTCCACATGCCGCAGGTGTGACCCTAAAAACAAAACAAAACAAAAATAAATTCAGCTCTTCTATTTCCAGTTAAGGATATGGGGCTCAATAAAGCCAAGAGACTTCCACGATCCCAAATACAATTCATGGCAGGTTATTTGATCTCTAATAGCTAGCCCAAAATTTCTCCTGCTCCTACCTCCTATATTATTTTTAACTTATATCTGCTTTTCACAAGCTTTAGCTATATTCTTAATAATAGAAAGTTTATTTTTGGTTTTTCTTAACTTTTAGTGTTGTATTGATTTCCATTTTTTATATGCTGATGGACTGTTTTAGCAAGGAGACTTAGTGTGATGTGGGGGTGATTTTAATTCTCTTCCTTGGTGTGAGCGAGTCTAATGGGTGCCTTTGCAGAGAACTGAACAGATGTTGAATCTATTTCTAAATACTTTAGGAGGATTGGAATGGTTGTGCACATGGAAGAGTTTCTTTGCTACTGACAGATGAATTGGAACTGAATGTATTGTGATTCTAAGCCATCTATGCGTGCCATATGGAACAATCAGCTTTTTGTACGATATTTCTCTCCATGCAGAGGTTGTATGCCAGAGGGAGATATGTTGTTACCCATGTCTGTCTGTCTCCTCACCTTTCTCCTGTGTGGTGAAAACTGACCTGAGGTAACAGGATTTTTCTTTATCTGTTATCAAGTCATGAATAAATTAATCTTGCTTTCTACACCCAGGGGCCCAGATCAATATTCTGATGTTGATTGTTGAATGTTGATTATTTTGTTTTTCATTTTTTTAGCTTTTTTTTAGGACCGCAGGTGCAGCGTATGGAATTTCTCTGGCTAGGGGTCCAATCAGAGCTGTAGCTGCTGGCCCACAGAACACCAGATCTGAACTGCATCTGTGACCTACACCGCAGCTTGCGGCAACACCAGATCATTAGCCCACTGAATGAGGCCAGGGATCCATCTAACCCATGTCCTCATGGATGCTTTCAGGTTCGTTTCCTCTGAACCACAGCAAGAACTCCTGAATATTGACTGTTTTAGTGAATGGAAATGAACTGGCAAATTGCCACGCAGAAGATTTGAGCCCTGGCAAATGACTCATGGGCCCTGGTAGATGAAAAGGCCCCTGAGAGAAATTAAGAGTAGCATTTGCAGTTTCTTGCCATTTATATGCATTTGCCCATATATCTAATTCTTACAACGATGCGATAAAGAACATAAAGTAGATTTCTGTCATCATTTTATAGATGGGAATGAGGATGATAGAGAGATTATGACTTGACCAAGGTTACAAAACAAAGTGACAAAACCCCAAGTCACATGCAGATCTTCTGGCTCTAAACTCTGCTGTTTTGTCTTCTGGACATCATTCTCTCCAAACTGGGACTTTGCTTCTGAATATTGCTTTTTTCTGTGACTTGGTATTTTTTGCTTAAAAAATACCATGCAGTGGCCCGTGAACTTTATTTTCTGCTCTTCCCCTAGTAAAACATTCAAGATAACAAAAAATTTCAACTCTTGGCTCAAAGGAGGTTGAGGATTATTTGTGTCCTTGGATTAACAGTCTTTCCTCACCTACAACCCCCAAATAGGCTCCTTTACATTAAAATGCATGGAATCACATACGTTTGTGTTGTCCTGAGTTTGTGCTACTTTTTGTAGAAACTCTGTAACCCCGAGCCATTGGTCAATGTTCTCCTTCTGGTGCTATTTGTTATAAGATATGAGATGAATTGCAGTGGGGTAGGAGGGAATGGGATGGGTAAAGTCACCCTGCAAACCTCTCAGTAATCGGCATATGGCAGATCAGAGCCTTTCTTATATCAGAGATAGATGGCTGGCAGGCATTTCAATTTTTCTGGGAAGCAAGTCTTTTATAATGCTTTCTTTATCTATTTCTGTGTTACAAACAGAACTTGATTAGAAGGAACAGAAATTCAGAAAGTCTCTGACACTTTAGATATGTTTCTGCCTCAAGACAAATGCTGTGTGTGTGTGTGTGTTTTTAAGAGAAATCAGGATAAGAAAAATATAGAGGTTTTTCAAAGCTCCATGTGGTTAGGAGCCAGGTGATCTGCTGAGGACTGAGGATGGGAAATGGGGAGCAAGAGATTGCTAGGAAGCCCGCTGCAGCTGGAGCTGCCTGTGAGTCCCAAGAGGAGTGTGGCAGTGAACTTCTCCCTTGGGAATTTCATGCCAGAAGATGCTCCTGTAGTTAGGGAACAATGTGATGAGGCAAAAGATTGATGCCAGGTAGTGTTTGATCCAACAAACATTTCTTTTGTGCCAAGTACAAAAATAAGTAAGATTCAGGCTCTGACCTTGGACTCAAGTACCAGCAAGAGAGGGAAGCAAATAAACAAATATCACAAAGCAAGACAGCAAGTCTTTTTGTTAAAGTAAGAATGATGGTAAGAGTGGCAGGACCTATTAAATGGGGATTATGGGCCAGGTTTATTCTGTGCATTTATTATCTGATTAGATTATCCTAATAACTCTTTAAACATGTACTATTTTATTACCAACTATGGGTGAAGAACTAAGGGTTAGAGAGGTTAAAGGACTTGGCAAAGGTGGCACGGCTAACAAGTGAAATCCTTTTCTCCCTAGGAAAGTCATCTCTGACAGGCTCCTCTTATTCTTTAAGCAAATAAATATTTATGCATATTCATTTATACTCTCAAGGCTGTATGGAATATAAAGATAAGTGATCCCTAGTCCCTGCCCTTGAAGAGCTGATAGTAAATGAGGGGGAATTAGACATGATAGCCCCAAGCTTTAGTGTGAGGTGAGATTAGGTGAGAGTCACAGAAAACCTGAAGGATTGTGGGGGTGAAAAAAGAAGTTCCATGGGCGAGCTGGTGGTGACATTGGATCTCTAGAAGACAGGATCCACAGGTTCATGTTATGACTTGTGGATATGGTATAATTTGTTGCTAAAGCTACAAGGTACCACTTTGTAGTCTACAAAAATCGTCCAGGTGTTTGCACACAGCCCTCTGCAAGCAGAACAGCTTAGTTACAATTAATGTTGGATGTGTATAAAGAAACTCAAGCTAGAGATCTGTCTGTAGAGATGTCTCAGAATCCTGCAGCGTGATCCAGGTGCAAAAATGTTTTCTCCCAAGAAATGCTATAGAGAGGCAGTAAGCTACTAATTGCCCCACCTTCTCCCTCAGTTGTGGCTTACCTTGTTATCGCATCTCAGAGCCAAGAGAATACCTGACACTGAGAGGAATAGGAGACAATTTCTTGAGACCCAAGCAGCAACATGTGCTGTAATGTCTCATAAGTTGGGAGAATTTACAGATATCCTGGTGGAACTATAACTAAGGGGCAGAGGAGTCTCCCTTGCATGTGTAATGAGTTTGCTTCTGACACTGCGGTATAAGAAGAGGATCACAGATGGGAGCTAGCCCACATAAGGACAGTCAAGTTGGTCATGTAAGGGTCAGTCTAAGGAAGTAAGCATGTTTACCTAAAGGAGAGAAGATGGTGGGGTGATAGGGAAGTCATTGGTGGTGAGAATAAAGGCACTGATTGCCGGTTTCAAAGAACTGACCCTAAGGAGACTTTGACCTTGTTCTGTTGATTTTGGAGATTGCAGATGGACAAATGGAAGCTACCATGAGGCTCATTTCAATTTAATACATGATAGAACTTTTAAAAAGGGCTTCAGTTAGAATTGAAACTGCTCTGTAATTCTTCCTACATGTTTCAGGTCTGGAATTGTCTCAGCGTTGAATATTGAACATTTAAGTTTGGCTTCTATTATAGCTCACCATTATTCTGTACTATCTTGTTAAACACATTGACTCTCTGTTCAAGCTGCTTGGATTTATATTCAGGTTCTTCCACTTGCTAACTCTGTGACATCGAGGGAGTCACTTAATCTCTTAAGCTTCAGTTTTCTCATCTATAAGATGGGGCAAATGATAAATATCCTATAGAGTGGTTAAAAGGTTTAAATAAAAGAATGCCTCTAGGAGTTAAGCCTCCTCCTTTATGTGTTGAAAGTACTCAAAAGATGATTATTACTGTTATTTTTATTAGGATGTCTGTTAGAAAGAGCTTCAGCAGTTCAACTGTACTCCATTTTGTCTTAGAAAACCTTCACATTTTCCTATTGTTAAGTAGTATTTCTGTAATCCTGGATTATTAATTCTGTTAAGGAGAGAGGACTCAAGAGACACTCTTGATGCCAAGTTCTTCAGTAAAGCCAGATCCACAAAACCTTCTGTGTTCATAGGAAGATGTTATATGTCATCAGACAAAAATAAAAACCTCCAAAGCCTTGCTGCAGACAAAGGCCAGTCCTCTTCTGTCCCCGGTAAAGCTTGAACTATTTTAGATGGTCATGGATGGCTGGAGTCTGGAATCAGACGCAGCTGTTGGTATTCGATAACCTGTGGCATGTAGATTCTTAATTTGATGGCAACTGCAACTGATAAGGCATTGGAATTTTTTTTTTAAGTGGAAAGAAGGTTTATTTTTTTAAATTTGCATAAGATATAATCTTGTCAACTGGATAGGAGATGTATATAACCTTGTCATCATGATCCCGAAAAGCACCATGAAAGCTGAAAACTCTGTGAGCCAGTTGAGCTGCTAACTTTTTCACAGATGTTAAGATCCCCAAAGAGTCATGTGTAAGAATATATAGGTTTTGGAGTTCCCATTGTGGCTCAGCAGTAACAAACCTGACTACTATCCATGAGGATGTAGGTTCGATCCCTGGCCTTGCTCAGTGTGTTAAAGAATCTGGCATTGCCATGAGCTGTGGTGTAGGTTGCAGACATGGCTCAGATCCGGTGTTGCTGTGGCCGTGGTGTAGGCCAGCAGCTACAGTTCTGATTCGACCCCTACTGCCTGGGAACTTCCATATGTCATGGCTGTGACCCTAAAAAGACAAATATAAGTGTGTATATATTTTAAAGCCAGTAACATAGTGGTCATAATTATTAGGTGTTAGAAGTAACTTAGAAGGTCAGGAGCATTCATGTAAATGTATAAGCAGAGACTGGATTATACAGAGCAGAAGAGTTTAGAGGAAAAACAGGAAAATGTGGGTGAGCCTAGAATTATGGCCAGACTATTGTGAAGGAAGTGATAAAGTATTAGTAAGAAGCATAAAATATTTGAATAAATAAGGAAATGCCCCATGTTCTTGGAAGTGTAAATGTTGTAAACATGTCACTTCTTTCTAAAGTGAGTCACAGGTTTAATGCAAACCCAAGTAAGGCAGCTGTGTTTTGTGCATTTTTTTTTTCTGTTTCTTGATCTTTCTAATAGTCCAATTGTTACAGAACAATTAGGCTGTAAATCCCTCTGGCTGACACACAATGAGGCCAAACAATACCTTAACTTCGGAGTTCAGAACAGGCTTATTGGCAGGGCCATGCAAGGAGATGGGTGCCTCTCAATTTAAAAAGCCCAAACTGCTAGAAGGCTTTTAGCAAAGACTTTTTATAGACAAGGTGAAGGAGGGGTATGGTTAGCTGTTACAAACTTCTTGGTGTCCAATCCTTTGTTCTTATAGCTGTCCATGTAAGTCAGGTCAGGTTTAATGTTCCTGTAAGCCTCCATCAAAACAAACGGTATTCTCTATTCTGAACATTTAACAAATCCTGTAAGCAAAGCCACATCATTACTTTACTTGTTCAAGGTCCCCAAAATCAACTTTCACCCTCTGAGGTCTAGGCCCTGGCTAAGAGGAGAGGGTCCCTGGGAAGACCAGTTTCCCCACCCAGGAGCATTCCTCCAGCACCCAGTCTGAGTCCTCCCACCAGTGCCCAGGGCTGGCTGAAGAGGCAGATCTCAGCTGGAGGTGACCTACTGCCCAGGTCCCCAGACCCTACCTAGCCATCATCATTGAGGGAGTCAGGTGCCCAGGACCTAGCTGGGCCTTAGGCGCCTCAGCCCACCCAATGGGGCTGGTCCCACAGACTGTGACCCAGGGTGACTGCTGCTGGCATGGCCATCGCAATACTGACCATTGGCAGAGAAAGACCGCTAAGGGTTTCATGCTCACAGGTCTTGTGCTAATGACTGTACTCCTATCCCGGCCCTATTACATAAGCTATGACATCCTATGTTCCTATAGGAGATATATGAGAGTTAATAAAGAAATAGATTCAACGATGATTGATTACTGATTGGATGTGTGGGTCAAGTGAGGAAATCTAGATTAATGCATAAGCATCTGTCTCAGGAGTCTAGCTGAATCATCACAGCTTTCAGGCTTTCACTGTCTCAGGCAAAACAGGTTAATCCAGTTTGAAGAGGAAGGTGATGAAATCAGCTTTTGACATTTGAAATCATTGTCTATGGAATGTTTAAGGAAAGATATTTTAGAAAACTGTGGGGTACAAAGATCTAGGGCCAAGAAGATAGGTCTGGATGAGATTTATTAGGCAACATCAGCACATTAAGGCCATAGTTGAAACCATCGGTATGGGTATAATTACACGGAGAGAGGCTATAGACCAAGAGAAAAAAACTGAGCCCTGGGAATGCCCAGCATTTAAGGAGGAGATGGAAGAGAAGATGCCCTAAAAATAAGGAAAAACACTAGCCAGAGTGGTAGAGAATCAAGTGAAAGAAAGTAGTATCTTGAAAATGAAGACCTTGAGAAGGAGAAAGAAGTCAGTCAAAGGAAGTCCCCGTGTGGCTCAGTTGTAACAAACCTGACTAGTATCCATGAGGACATAGGTTTGATCCTTCATTAAGTGGGTTAAGGATCTGGAATTACTGTGAGCTGTGATGTAGGTTGCCGATGTGGCTCAGATCTGGGGTTGCTGTGGCTTGGCTTAGCCTGGCAGCTACAGCTCTGATTTGACCCGTAGCCCAGGAACTTCCATATGCTGTGGGTGTGGCCCTAAAGGACAAAAAAAGAAGAAGAAGTAGAAAAAGTCAATCAAGTCAGGTTGTTCAGAAAGATTGGGTAAAATCATACTTACTTTCATGTAAATTGTGCAACTTTTATATTGATAGTATACATTACTTTTTATAAAGCTTAGACCCTTTGACTCTGTAATTTCATTTCTAGGACTTTATCATGCAAATATACTTCCAGAAGAACACAGAACATATCTATTAGAACACAAAACATATCATATCTAACTTTTATTACAAGTTTTTTTGTTATAGCAAAAACTCAAAATGACCTAAATACCCATCAGTACATGACTGAGTAAATATATTATAGTGTATCTACACAATGAAATAAAATGCTCCTATTGAACACTGAGATCAGAGTGTACTTATGGGGTAAATCTCTGAAGCACATTGCTGAAAAAATAAATAAAAGAGACTGCAAATGGTAGTTTAGTGCGAGGTTGAGCAAGCAGGAACCTAGCTTCTTGGCTTCAAAGTCCAGATCTGCTACTTACTAATTACAGAATACTGGGACATATCTTGATTTCTCCATCTCTTTCCTATTATCCTTGGCTTTGGATGAACTCTCCCCTTGGCCCTTGTTTTTCTTCAGGTTTTTTTCAATTCAGTAATTAAAATGTCCAGTTTCATGCCAAGCCTCCCACATCACCAGTACCTCCAACAAAAGGCAGAGAGAAGGTTCTTTTGCATTTGATACCTAGGAAGTTATTGGCAGTCTCCACTAGGTGGTTCCCGTGGAGGAGCAAGGCAGAGCCTAATTGTAGTGGGAGAGGGAGGAGTGAGAGGTGTGGATGAGATGGAGCAACAGTAGGCAGACTTTTGGAGCAGCTACAAAAGGAAAAATTAAAATAGAGGAAAGAGGTATATTTAAAGAAGTAAGATTGCTGAAGAGGTGGGGAAAGATGGATAGAATTCTTGGCTCAGAGGGTACATTAGCTTTGGAATAGAGACTACTAGAATACACACATCTAGAGCCTACACGTAGGGAACATTACCTGGAATCTAAGAGGGTTCCTACTTGGTATTTGCTCCCTTGAAGAGAGAGGGGAGATGATGTTAGGGACTCAAAGAGTGTGGTGGTGGTTGATAGCCTCTAAAGGAAAACAGGAAAGGGGAGCTTCCTAGAGTCATTCCCTAGAATTTCTGAGCAGTTTTAAGAGCAGGTCAGATTATGGAAATCATAGATTTATGGGATCAGAGCAGCTTAGTGATTTTCCCTGGAAGCCTCAGAAGAAGGATTGCAAGCACAGAGCATGCCTCCCAGGGCCATGCTGCAGGCTGTCTCAGAGGAACCCAAACACCAAAAGGGCCATAGAGAAAATCTGCCCTTCCTCATAGTTTTGCTTCAGGCTGACTCCAGGAGGCCACACAATCTATCGAATACAAATAATTTTTTTTTATAACTTCCCTCTTGAAAAAATAGCACCTTGATTTCCCTGTTTAAAAACATAATACAAAGCTTGCTCAACAAATTATAGCCACCATCAGTGGCTTGGTGCATTAGCACCCAAATCATCAACACACTAAATTCAAACATATAGGTTTCTTTTTTTAATACATGAATTCTCACCACCCCATTCATTACATTGCCTTTCTCCTTTACTTCTAATAAATACCTCTTTGGGGTTTTATTCTATGAGATGTTGAGTTGGTCTTATTATCAAAAATGAATATTTTCTGTTGAGTATCACAATTCATTTTGATATTTTATTATAATCTTTTTTGAGAGTAGTGTATTTTTACACTGTGACACTGTAAAGAAACTGTTACTAGGGAACTAGCGGAATGTTTCTTTCACCAGAGAATTCTTAACACTCATATTCAAGGGCTCAAAGGTTTATGGAAGTACTCAAGATCCAGGGAAGAAAACAAAGACAAAACTTGCCCCCCAAAATGGCCTTAATGCAAAGCTTGTATTAGCTGAGTAATTTGAGGCTCTAAAACTAAATCACTGGGAAAGAAATCCAAGAAAACTCTAAATGTCTTTGGTTAAAAATTTACATTTGGTAAATTGGGCTGCTTTAGAAAATGTAACGGTTTGTTCATAGGAAATCGTAAGTACCCAGAAGTGAGGCAAGTGTGGTATAAAAGAGAGAAATGAAACAAAATGGAAGTCAAGAAGCTTGAGTCTTGCCCTTGGGTTTCAGCTCCTCACAGGCACTTCATCTCGCTGGGCCTCTGTTTTAGACTGGGAAGAACTGCTATTTATTCTGAATCCACTCACTTATACACCTTTTGCACCAATAACAAAACAGATCCCTGGTAACCAAGATAATAGAACTAGCCTGTTTCTTCCTCTGTAAAGTAAGGAGTGTGAATAATCCATCTCTAAGGTCCCTTTTGGTTCTAACATCCTTGTCAGTCTGTGTGGCCTCTAGTCTCATGGTGATTATAATCAAAAGAGCCAAATGAAGAGTTCGCTCATGGTATAGCAGGTTAAGGGTCTGGCATTATCACTGCTGTGCTGTGATTCAGGTAATGCTGTGGCACAGGTTTGATCCCTGGCCCAGCAACTTCCACATGCTAAAAAAAAAGAAAAAAAAAAACAAAAAACAAGTACCAAAGTGAAAGCGCACAGGTTTTTTGACAGCAGTAAAATCTTGTTCACAATCTAACTCACATTCTTCCTTGCTCTGTTACCTTGGATATGTTACCTAAGCATTCTGGGCTTCATTTTTCTTCAACTGTAAAAGAAGCAAGTAACCCCTACTTTATAGAATTGTTGTGAAGATGAAGTGAAGTAATGTATGAGCATCAGAATTATCACAAGGCAGAGACCCAATAAATGATATGGAAATCACCTCACATATGATGATTTGGATAATGAAATGCTAGTTAAGTCTTATGGTTGGTTATTTTTGTCCCCCAAGTACTGTGCAAACTTCTGCAACAGAGGTTATGACACTGAACTGATGTTATTTATTTGTCTCTGTGACGCACTACCTGTGAGCTCTCCCCTGCAAGTCACATCAGGCAATTTAATGAGAACATGATGGACCCTCAAGGCCAGTGTGATCTAATGGCTATTTGACATCCCGTAGGCGTTTAATAAAAATTTGTTAATGATAGAATACAGTGGTAGATGAGTAGATGAATGGAAATAATCTTGGAAATTTTCTCTTTACACAGGATAGAATTCTGGTTATAAAACTTAAGTTTTCAAAACATTTCTACTCCACTGATCTATTGCAGATACTTGGATAAGAATATTTGTGGTTTGACATGCCTAGGCTCTGATTAATGCTCGTCTTTTTTATTACATTTCTCCTTGATTAAATTACGGCCAAATATGCATCACCTCTTTCATAACAAATAGTAATTTGGTGATGATTATAGCTATAGATCTAGATGAGGCATCTTTGTCATCATTTCATTTAGTTACGTGTATGTATAAGAAATGTTCTGACCAGGGAGTTCCTGTTGTGGCTCGGCAGTAACTAACCCGACTGGTATGCATGAGGACAAGGGTTCAACCCCTGGCCCCACTCAGTGGGTTAAGGATCTGATTTGGTGTGTTGCTGTGGCTCTGATTCGACCCTTAGCCTGGGAGTTTCCATATGCCGTGGGTGTGGCCCTTAAGAAAAAACAAAGACAAACAAAAAACAACAACAACAACAGCAAAGAATTGTTCTGATCAAAACCTTCTTTCTGCTCTTTCTTCAGCTGGCAAAATTGTACCTACTCTTCTAGGTACAGTCAAAATGCACTTCCTATGTGAAGCTTTCCTCAGTTCATTCAGGCAGAATTCACTGTTTCTTTGGGCTTTTACAGCTCTTTTTATGCCAGTACTACATATAATATATATCATACATGATATATATAGTACATATCAATTATATATTAATAATAACATATTAGATATGCTATAAATGTCTCTGGAATGTCTAAAACCATTTTACATTTGTTGAATAGGGTCTCATTTTCCCTCTCAATATGCATACACGCAGGTCACACACAAGGACATATACTGTGAACCCCTTAATAACAGAGACTACCTTATTTTTAACTTGTTCTGCTAAAGTGTGAAGAAAGGATGTTTTCTCATTAGGTGTCTGCCAGATAATATTTTATATCTCAGGGCCTAGCATAGTGCTTATCGCCATATATAGGCAGTAAAGGTTTGATGGTTTTAATTAAACTAGATCCTCAATATATCGTATTTGGCAGGGATTGACTAATACCTTTATTTTTATTTTTTCCTTTTTTAAGATATAAAATCCTGTGCTCTAAGTTTATGGGTTGTGTTGTTTTTAAACCAAAATTGACCTGCTAGGCCATTAGTTTTCAGGGTAGGGACTTATATATTATAAAGCACTGGATTCTGGTTGTTTCTGCCATACTGAAATATTCAAGTGGTTCATGCTGTGCTTGTCTCTTGGATGATGAAAAGTTTGCAGAAGTTATTCTGGACCCCTGCCTGGGTCCTGACAAAGATTTCAAGTAAACTCCAAAGCGATAAGGTCAAAAGAAGTTGTCAAAAAGCTGCTGTCTTTGCTTACCCACAGACACTATCTTAATTGCCAGATTCTCTAAACAACTGGCATCTTTTATTTCTGGCTCAAATGCTTTTGACAAGCCCCTTTTTCATTTACAGCTGCAAAGGTGGTCAAATCCTGTAGCATCAGGTGGTCTATACTGACTTTTTTGCTTTTAACGAAACTGGTTTTTAGGGGAGGAGAGGTTATTTTTTTCCCATCTACTCTGTGCATGCATTATGTAAAGCCGCATAGGTCGTTGCTAACTACTGTAAGCCTGTGATGTTTGCAGAATAGCCTTCCCCTGCCCATTCTGAAGATTTTAAAGAATCTCAGCTTTGTCCTTCACAGAAATCTAAAACCGAAAATCAAGACAAACAACAAAAAGCTTTAGAGATTTCAAAGTTGACACGCTTCTTGGAAATTTCTAAGAAGATGTCTTGCACCATTGTCTTTGTGGAAAAAGTATAGCAGATTATCATATCATACATTTTTTCACCGAGTTGGTCTGAATGCTGGGAGCCAGATCTCCTACGTCCATCCTAGTTGTGGGGACACCCCCACCAGATACGCACTTCGCTGGAGCACAGGCAATTAACAAATAAAGCATGGGAAGCATTTCTCTGTGATGTTCACCACTTTATGCAGAGATAATTGTGATGTTCACTTTCTGGCTTACCTTTGTGTAATCTGGGCACCCTTCTCAGACTCCTCCCCAAGGGCAAGTACAGTCTGTTTCTGAGGCTCTGGGTAAGAATGACTAATCTTCATTTAGGCCCTATTATGTACCAGGTGTTTTGATAGTTATTTTACATGTCTTATTTCATTTCCCCTCAGAAAAACAGTAAGAGGTTAAGTCTTATAATTCCCATTTTGTTGATTGTCTTGTTATGTTTTGTTTTGTTTTGTTTTGCTTTTCAGGGCCACACTCATGGAGGTTCTCAGGCTAGGAGTCGAGTCGGCACTGCAGCTGCCAGCCTACACCACAGCCACAGCAAAGCCAGATTCAAGCCACGTCTGTGACCTATGCCACAGCTCATGGCAGCTCCGGATCCTTAACCAGTTTGTACCTGTTTGCTCTTACGGGTACTCCTCCTGGTATATGTAAAGAACCACTGACGTTACCCTGGAAGAAGCAGCCTTTTCTGCCCATTGACTCTAAAGACTTTTTTTTGCTGTTGTACCACGTGGTTAATGACAAGGTGAGGGCTCTATGCCTATTCATCTACAGAGAAGTCTTGACTTAAAAGACAAACAGAAACCCCAGAGTGACCAGTGCTTTAAATTTCCTCAAGGTATATGTGAGACCCCTGCTTCACAACAGATGAAATTATTCCAGTTTGAGAGAAACGTTCTTTCAGATTTGAGGAAATAACTATAGAAAACATTATGCAGTATATATTGTGAATTCACTAATCTGCATTACGATTTTTTTTTCTGCAAGCAAAATCTATTTTGTCCCTTAGCATTGCAGGTGAGCAAATCAAGGTAAGACACCTGGGAAGTATAGATCCAGGTCATCTGACTCTATAGCCTATGCTTCAGCTGCTTATATAATGATGAAAACTGCTCTCTCTGTTTCTGAGAGAAGTTACAAAGGCTGTATTGGCTGTTTTTAGACTACAGAATTTTCCTTTAGAAAGGTACAGCTTCAGTGAATATACTGAAAGAAAGACTGTGTATCCACCTCCCTTCCTGGCCCTCGAGTAACTAGCATAGCCTCAGAAGTGCCAACTATAAACCCAGAGATGGCCGGAGAATCTACCTTAAAATGTGTTTAACAGATGTCTGTGTGGTAAGGGTAAGGAATCAATTTAAGTGTGGCCAGAGTTTGAAAAGAGTGGTGTTAAGTTTAGAATGCAGGATGTTTCACTCTCTTTAACCACTAGCTTAGACCGTCTTCTGAAGAGAAAAAAATTACCGTAGCATTATTTTAAGTACCATTCTTCTTCATGCAAGTCCGTTCTTTGGATTCTTAAATAGCTAAATCAATCTGCAAGTATTCTCTGGGCTTTTTGACAGAAAATGCAAAGCCTTTACTTTTCCTTGTATCATTTCTCAGGTCTATTGCAAAGTTTTCTTTGTATCATTTCTCGGCAGTTCACTGTACATTATGTTTAAAAAATAAAAGCACTCTCTCTTCCTCATCCTAACCAGGATGTTAACCAGTAAGACTCACTGCAGAGTAGGGGGCCAGTAAGGTCCAGTCTTAAGCAGTAAGACTCCCTGTAGATTGGGGACGAGAAAGGTCCAGCATGTTTTTTTCCCCATTTTTTAAAGTTTTATTGAAGTATAGTTGATTTAGAATGTTGTGATAATCTCTGCTGTACAACAAAGTGATTCAGTTATACATGTACACACATCCATTCTCTTTCAACTTCTTTCCTGACATAGGTTATCACAGAATATTGGGTAGAGTGCAGGTGGAACAGTAGGCAGGCGTGTGGCCTCTCTCCCACTCTATTATTGATGGACCCTATCATTGTTTATTCCTGTCTGCTTGCCTGCTTAATGGTAAGCAACAAAAAAGCAGGTATTCTCTATTATTCTCCCATGGTTCACTGAGCACTTTACACATTGCTTGATACATAGAAGGTACTCAGTATGAAAGTTTTCAAATATGTGAAGGACAGCAGTAATTCATTTAAAGTGCATATTTTCCTATCACGTTTTGAAAGTTCACATTACACTGAAACATATTTATTTTGACTTGATTTATACCCCATATACATTTATTCCTATGCAATTTAGGTAGGAAAAGCTTTATAAATACAAAGTTATTTACAGGAGTTGGGTTTAATTTACTACAAGAATTATTTTTCAGTATTTTGTTCATTAATTGAGTCAATATGATGACTGTCAATTTGAAATTCATTGAGTAAATTTTAGTAGTAATTTAGGAGTAAATATTTATAGTACAAGTTTCTATAGCAACCTAAGAAGGAATTAATCTTTCTTACCATCACCCTACTATTTGTTCATTTTTTTGACAAAAATTGACCTTTCTACTTCTCCTAATTAGAATTGGTATTTATTTAACCAACCCGTGTAGAAGTTATTATTTGAAAGTAATGTTTTAAGAATTTTACAAATATTGAACTAATTTAGTGCTCATGATAACCCATCATTATGCATAGCAAGATTAAGCCCTCGCCTGAAGTCATCCAGCTGGGAAGAAGCAGAATGGAGCCAGGGTTTCCAACCAGGCAGTCTGGCGGGTAGAGCCTTTTAAAATATGTTGCTTCGTGGAAAAAGCACCCATGTGGGCTAAGTCAAGGTCAGGCTAGTGTGCAAGGCACACCAGGTCTGGAGCGCATGAGACTTGCTGACTCCCTGCTGGAAACATGCAGCTTGTTTCATCATTAAGCTTTGAGCTGGTTTAAGGCTGGATTCAGAAATTCACCTCCATAGGTCAAAGTGAAAGGCAGCTGAGAAGAGCATCTCAGAGAAGAATCAATAGTAGCTAATCAAGTAACAGTTATTGAGTGCTTTTTCTAGGTTAGGTACTATTCTAAATACTTTATGTGAATTAAAGACTCATTTCATCTTGACTCTTAAAGAAAGGTATTATGATTATCTTCATTTTATATATGATGAAGGTGAGGCACGGAGGAGTTGAATAATTTGCTGAAGAATGGGCAGCTGAGAGGAAGAATCTGGTGTACCAATCCAGGGAGCCTGGATTCAAGGCCTGTGCTCTCAATGGCTACATTGTTATGGTTTAAGAGAAAAGAGACCATAGATTGTTGCTCTTAAGACCCCAGACAGCTCTGCCAGTTCAGCCTGTTTATCTTGGTTTCCCATAGAGAAAAGTGGTCACAGGTAAAACTCTTAGAATTAAAAGAGCTTGTAGGGTTATCTGGAAAAGTAATAGGATACTTATCTGGGAAAGTAATAGGATGAGGGGTGGTGAGGAATGTCAGGCTGGAGGGAAGGGGGAAACCCAGGGAGGAGGTGCAGTGATTTCCCTGGGAGAGAGAGGTATGCTGATTCCAGGAAGGGAGTGGACATATCCAGATGGAAGAGCTCAGAAAGCACGTCTGACTCTGTGGAGGGGAGCTGGCATTGAGCAACCGAAAGCCCACCTGCAGCCCTGAGTAGTAGACAGACATTAGCCTACAAGTCCAGGAGCACTGGGCTTGAGTGTCAGTATTAGCCCTAACAACTTCACTGGTACCATGGAAATAATTGGTCAAATGCATCCACATTTACTTTAGAACCATGTGGTCAAGCAAAGCTTTATAGTAAATATTAGAATTGCCAATGTTGTAAGTTAATAGCAACTGTCATTTGTTTATTTATAGAAGCCTTAATAATTTCTTGATTTTTACAAAATAAATGTAATCCAAAGGTCACTTTTTAGCAAAAAAAGCAGATATCTGGAATATGCTACAATCATATTGTCATTTTCAAAACATGAAGAAAAATATGTTCAGTCCAGAAAAATCAAGGAAACAAAAATTATAGATAGTTGAGCAAATTCCATAAATGATATTCCTTCTTAGATTATGATAGAATAAATTGCCAAAATGAGTAATGCAGTCTGGCATGCAGTCATTTTCAATATGGGTTTATTAAAGGAGGAAGCTCAAAGAAATAAGAAGGAACTCATAACATGCTTGATAGAATAACTAAATTAAAAGGTCAAAGAGAGCTAATGACCTAAAACTGACTATTTTCATGCAGATGTGATCTGAGATCACACTAGGTTGCCTCAGATTTTCTCAGTGGTCTTCAGGTTGGATATCCTTGAATAGTAATGGAAGTCCTTGAGTATCTTCAGTATTCCAGTATAAACATGCTGGTCATAACATCCAACTAAGCTAATGTACACATCGTTTAATCCTGGAATTCCATTAGTGGAATACTGATGATATGTTGATTAGAAACTCTAAGTTACTGAACACACACACACATACACGTGTGCATGTACAAATAGGAAAGAAATTATTTCTCAAGATTGAAGAAGTCTTATGTTGTGATAAATTATGATGTCACTAAAATATTTGATTGCCTCTGTACCTTCTAGTTCCCAATGTAGTTCTAAGATTTAATTTAAGCTAAATGTTATAAAGCATTAAGTATGGGCATTGGAGCCAGACAAAGGGGTTTATATGCCTGCTCCATCATTTTTTTTTTTTTTTGATCTGAAGTGATTGTTCTTCTTAACTTCTTTGAGTCTGAGCTTCTTCTCTTCCAAAAATGAGAATGATGCTTATTTGGTCAGGGTGCCACAAGACAGTGCCACCTACAAAATACTGATTTCATTTCTTCTTGCTATCCTTTCAGTGGTGCCATTAACTATTGCATTTTATTGAAAGTAAAATTATCCATGTGTATTTCCTTTTCACTTTTCATCTGGGACCAAGGATATACTTGGACCATGTAGGAGGTTAAACAAAGGTCACACCTGATGTACTTCATGATGTTCTGTTCATTTTTATTACTCTTGTTGAAATGGCTTATCTGTAATCTGGCACGATTTCAAGACAGTGCATTGAACAAGCTCATTTAATATGGAACCAAAATGAAAGCGGAGGTTAAAGCTGTTAAATCAAAGATGAAATCAGCCAACCAGGCAAAGAGATTTCCATTCTAGCTCTTTAAGGCAAGCATAAGGTTGAGAAGCGTAGATTAGAACACAATGTAGTTAAGAAAAGCACTGAAGTCATTACCACAGGCTAAAAGAGCTTCAGAATGTTGGCATGTCTTCAAGTTTTAACTTCTTCTAAAGCTCACACAAATGTGGAGTTTTGCTAGGAAATCTGCCAGGGATCAAATGAATTTGTATTTCTTCCTTGTGCCATGTTTTGCCAAGAGTTTGTATTGTAAACCAAAAGCTTCATACTGAAAGTCATCTTGGGCCATAGACTTCAGATCTAAACCAGAGTAAAAATCACCGGCCACAAAAAGAGGTAAGGTGTCTGGAAAGCAGAGTCTGGTACTTTTGCCTTTGGCATTTCTTTCCTCTGGATCCAAATTTCTTTCAATAAGAACAGATGAAATCATCTTTCTCTGCCTGTTGTCTCCTTTAGATCTCAAGCAGTTGGCCTTACCCCTGCCCTTGTGGTGTTGGGTTTTAGTTTTTCCTGCTATGTAATCACCTGCCCTTTCAGAGATCCATGTGAATTCAGTTCAGTTCCTACGGGCATTTATAAAGCCCCTTCTCTGTGTTAGACCCTATGGAAGGTACTGCAAATTCATCTTAGTCAGTGTCATAGGCACTGCTCTTGAGTTGCTCTACTGTCTAGCAGCAGAGTCAGGTAATGAAACAGTCATTCAGCTCAATACAAACCATGATCTGAGCCATGACTGAGATAGAAACCATGTGCTGGGTTCACAGGAAAGAATTATCACATAGCCTGAGGGTTTGCGTAACTTTTTATAACCTCCTTTATAATCTTTATAAGGGAAGCCTTTTGTAACCTTCTCCAGGTTGCCTTCTCTGACCCTCCTTGTGGCCTGTTCTCTGACTTTCAAAGCCCACTGGCGCGCTCTCTGATTGACCGTTTACTTCTGTTAATTTTTCCATTCAATTGGGCATCCCTCGATATTAGGAACTACGTTTAAATTTCTTCTCCCAATACTTTGAAATAGTAAATGACATATATTAGTTTCTCTCTTTTTTTTTTATTTTTATAGTGGCAAAGGGAAATTCCTGGGTGAGGGGTCATATCAGAGCTGCCGCTATGGCCTATGCCACAGCCAAGGCAACACTGGATCCAAACTTCTTATGCAAGCTTCATGGCAGCTTATGGCAACCCAGATTTTTAACCCACTGCTTGAGGCCAAGGATCAAACCTGCATCCTCACAGATACAGCATCAGGTTCTTAATCCACTGAGCCACAATGGGAACTTCATAGAAGTTTCTTAATAAACGTTAGTTATATAAATAAATGATATGACACTGTGAACTTGGGCTTGACTAACGAGCGTGTCAGGCGTGAAAGTATAAGAAAGGCATCCCCAAACTGGAAAATGCTAGTTCTAATAATAAAAAAATAGAGTAATAAAAACTGTGATTTTTTTCTAAGTATACTTTGTTCCCAGAACTGTGATAATAATCTTCTGAACACTATCTCTAAACATCATGATAATTCTGCAAGAAAGAGGTTATTCGCCATAATTCACAGAGGTGAAAACCAAATTTTTAGGGGTCAAATAAGTTGGCCAAGGATGTGCAACTGGTGGGTAACAGAACTGGGATGTCAACCCCAATTTTCTCAGCTTGACTATCGTAGTTATATTACTGTCCATCAAGGCTTCTTAAACTTGTATGTGCAGAATGCAAATTCCAGACGTTAGGATTTGAGGGAGACTGTGGTATTCCCAAGCAAAATGAATCGGCATGTTTTTATAGAAACATCTGGAGGTTTTGATGAATTCCATGATGTAGATATAATTAATAGTGATATCAGCCTCAAAGAGAAAATAGACTTCTACAAGTTTGGGCATAAAAGAAGAGAGGTTGTCAAGTATAAGTGTGTGTGTGTGTATGTGTGTATGTGTACGTGCGTGTGCACACGTGTACATGCACGCACACATCTTGGATGTCATTTGGAGCATAATTTTGCTAATCCTAGTGGTTGTCATCATTTCTGGGCTACTTTCTCTAAAGGTCCAACATATATGTGAACCTTTGATTTTCACACACTGACACACCTGCAACTCCTGTAACCATTCAGCGAATGCCTGCATAGTTCTTCCCACACCTTTAGCCCAAGCAGTGTCTCTTAGATTTCCTCAAGCCATAGTGAAGTACAGATTTCCTTGTTTTGTCATTGGCTTTTCACTCTTTCTCATTTGCTCTTTATTAAAGGGAGACTGTTTATAACTGTCATTGCATGCATTCCTGTGTGCAAAGAATGTATGAAGAAAACCTTGAGGAGTTCCTGTTATGGTTCAGTGGGTTAAGGCCCCAGCTAGTATCCATGAGGATGTGGGTTTAATCCCTGGCATTGCTCAGTGGGTTAAGGATCTGACCTTGCTGCAAGCTTCATTGTAGATTGCAGATACGGCTCAGATCCAGTTTTGCTGTGGTATAAGCCTACAGCTATAGCTCTGATTCAACCCCTTGCCCAGGAACTTCAATAATACTGCACGTGTGGCCCCAAAAAGAAAGAAAAGGAAAGAAAACCTTGAGAGTATATAGAATTGTGGCTAAAAGGACAGAGATAAACCTGAATTCCAGTCATGGCTGCACCACTTTCTCAAATGTGACCTTAGAGGAGGAGTTACTGGAACTCAGTATCACTTTCCTTATCTGTAAAATGAGAAAGATGGCAGAATTCTTGAAGGAAATAGTGAAATGATGCGTCTGAATACTTCTGTCATGTGTGGAACATAATAAGGACTTTGTTTTTAATCTTTGTTTTTACCTTCAAGTTAAGGTTCTAAACAAAGTAATAAAAAGAAATGTAGAGCTGGAGGGAAAGAAGAGGAATAGCCTATACTTATGTATTTATAGTTCAAATCATCTGTATCTAATAAATATGTATTCGGTATTAATTAAGAGCAAGGTGCTCAAAGTTCCAAGTGCTTCAGTTTTCCATGCATGCTTGTACATTCTTCCCATTCCTTTTTAGGCATTTCTAGGCAAGAAATTAAGACCACAGTGGATGTGGGCTTTCAGGTTAAAGATAAAAGTGGCAAAGGGCGCATTGCTGACTCCAGAGGAGGATGGTGTGGAACAGAGAAGCGCTCGCTGTATAGCCCTCCTGAGAGAGTTAGTGTTGGGCTTTCTGCAGATGGCTGTCCCATGGTCTTTTTCACATGGGCTGCATCCAGGATGTGGGTTTGAGATGGAATATGCTGATCTTGAGTCTTCACTTTCTGCTGCCTAGGAAGAGCCTCTGGTTTGCTCCTATAATACTCATCTATCACCTCTTCATTTCCTTGTAGGTTTTGAGGTTTTTCAGTATTTTTCCATTTTCAACTCTGATGCTATTTCATTAAAGGGCCTGTGTTAAGCAGATTGAGAAAAGAATGGGTGCTTCTAAAGCTCTTAATACCGACAGGACACAACTTTGGCTCTTGTAGCTCACACTGCAAACCACAAAAGCAGCCAGGGAAGGAGAATACCATTCATTCATTCCTTTGACAAATATTTTACTGCTTTCTGTGTGTCAGAACAATGTCAAATGAGATGAGATTTTTGAACTAAAGAGGACCTCAGAGATCATCTGAGATGAAGAAAGAACCAGGGAGATGGAGTGGCTGATCCAGGGCTGTAGAGCTGACTATAGGAAAGCAAAGCTAGATCTCAAACCCTGGTTTCCAAATTCATACTTCCTGACACGTTGTTCATAGATGTTTTAATGCTTAAGTTGCAGATGCCTTAAGTACAAATGGGACAGTGGTGCAGAGCATTTTTGTTTTATCTATTATCTATGTATCTATCTATCTATCTATCATGATTTTTAAGAGAGTAATGGCTAAATGTGCCAATGGCCCAGGTGTCCCCACCACATTATCTCAGTTTCTGAGATGAGGCAGCACACAGTAACTTCCATTTTATTATCTTTATATCTTTCCTATTTGGAGTTGCTTTTGTTATCCCACTTAATCCAAATCCACCAGGACCAAAACAATTGAGAAAAGACCACTGTGTGTGTATGACTTAACCATTCCCTGCATCCCAAAGATGGCCCTAAAGTTGTATGTTTCTAGTAAATAGGTCTAATCCATAACCAAACATCCATCCATCTATCCATTATTTAACAGCAATAGTGAAAATGTAATGAACAGCTACTAACAGTTTTTGTGTAAATATATCATGAAGAGTAAGATACAGAACCTACCTTTAAGGAACTTATTTCTTAACCAATAATTATATTCAGAGTGAAAAAAAATGCTGTGATAAACTTTTAGATAATTTTGTGAGAGACCAGGGGACAGGCTCCTATTAGTATCTCAAAGACTGGGAGAGAGGAAGAAAAGGTGGACAAAGAGTATTTTCTGAAGTAATGAATGAGTTGTATCTTAATAGATGATCAGACAATAGGTTAAAAAAATGTATATCAGGGGTAGAGATATGTGGAAAGGGGAAGAATGTCCCAGACATAGGGAACAAGATGGAAAAAACATACGGGTGTCATGGTAATGGCCAGTAGTTTAATGTGGCTGAAGTAAGGGATCCATGAGAAGAGGCAGAGTTGCAGATATCGTTGGGGAAAGAGCTTGGGGCCAGATCAAGAAAAAGCTTTGTATAAAATGCTGACTCTGAATTTTATTCTAAAAACAAAGATGAGCTACTGAAGAACTTCAAACAGGGGAGTAATTCAGCCAATTATACATTTTAGAAAAATTATTCAAGCTGCAGTTTGAGAATTGTTTGGAAGGAGTCCAGAATAATTATTGTTGAAGAGCCCCATCCTTTCTCTAAATGAATGCACTGTTAATCTGCATGGCTCATAAACATTCTTTGAATTCTGTGTAGCCAGTCACTCTTTGGACCTTAAGAGCAGAGTCCTATTTAAGGTCCAGGAGTTTGCTCAAGGGTGGAAAGCTGTGGAAATATTGCTAAAAAAAAAATATTCCATAGTTATTGATTTTTGAAGAAAATGTCCATTTAGATTACCATTTTATTTGTGAATCAGGATAGACTTATCCAGATAGGAATAGCTTGCAGTAAAACTGAAAGAATTGGAAATTCAGGAGTGTTGCTTTTTTTGAGCTAGAAGAAACTTTAAAACATGACCAAATTTCTAGCAACATCAGAAAAAGTTAAAGGAAAATCCCAAACCACAAATCCTAAAGCTTCAGTTATTAAATAATTTCAATATTTATCTTCAAGGATGGTTGAATTGGGTTAGAAGAATGATCTGAAAAATGTACTTGGATAATCTATCCTCTGTGTTAGACGTGATCCACTTGGTAGACGTTGGAGCACTTCAAACTTAAATCTAACTATAGGCCCTATTATGACAAGTGTTCCTCTTAGCAACATTTGTAAAAGGGGATTGAAGCTACATGTTCTAGGGTATGTCTTCCTTTTCAGAGAGCTTAACTCTACTCTGAAGGGGAGTATTCCTTTTTTCCTTTTTTTTAGGTCAGTTGACCTCAAAACTGGAAGATTCAATTGAAATTCTTATTTCTAATCTTTTTTTTCTTTCAAACATGATACAATTACCTGTAATTTTAAAGATATTATTTTGGAGAGTGAGAGCTACCTCTGTGGAATGATCAATGAGGATTTGTCTGGTTCTGTCTTGGAATAGAAGCAATTTTGACAGGATCTCCTGAGTGTCTGCTGTTCTTGATGACAGGTGCTAAGCTTTTGATAGAATGAGCTCCAAGTTCCTGTATTTGAAGTCTGGTATAAATATTTCAACACAGCAAACTTCTGTTGGCAAGTTGGCGTTCAAGTCTGGTAGTGGGCAAGGCTTTAGGTAAAACTATTGAGCATGAGTAATATACTTCTGTCAGTGGTTCAGTCAGGAACTGGGATGGGGCCTAAAGGAAAGGAAAATGAAATAACATTTATCGAACACCTAGTATGCTAGGACAGTTATCTTTTATCTAATTCTCATAATCCTAAGGAGCATACACTGTTAAAAGAATTTCATCAGAGAGAAAAGTGTGTCAAAAAAGCAATCTGTCTAACATCATATACATAAGACATGTCAGAACAAAACTTGTGCCCAAGTCTGTATCCCAAGTCTATCATTTTTCTGCTATTTCATGCTACCTGAAATAGTACCAGCTGATATTCATTTTCCTGGTACGCATTTAAAAACTTTCTTTTCAGTGAAGTTATTTATTTTGTTTCATTGACGTCTTTTTCCGTGTATGTGCTGGGGTCTGGAGCAGGGCAGTTGGAACCTGCTATTGGTTATGATCTTTTGAGACCCTAGGATACCTTGGAGTTCTAGGTTTTACTGCTATGCCTTGCTTTCCCCTTGTTTGATCGCTGTAACAGGTCTATGAGGACGCTTAATTGCTATAACTCTTGACACACAAGAAAGGAGGATCAGTAAAGCTGCACTGTGGATCTGACTAAATCCTACACATTATTTTCTCTATAGTATCCTTCATTCTTCCCAAAACTAATGTGACAATGTCAGAAAATTTTATTATTTTATGTCCCATCTCCTTAACTGCCTTGTTACATTAACTCGCTTCGTCTTCATTCATTCATCAGGCATTTACTGATAAAATGAATGTTTTTTGTGGTTTAGACTTGATACAAATAAGGTTGAAGAAGACAGAGTCCCTACCCCACAAGGAATACACACAGCTTAGTGGATTATTTACAGTATGCAACCTGCCATTACTTTTGGTAGCCTTGTTTGCCATGAAAATGCCCCTTTTGCTACCCTTGATATTCCACGATGATAACAAATACGAGGAACAAAACATATTTTTGTGTGATGAAGGCATTTAAGAAACACCCAGACTGGCTTCACAGGACTGGCGCCATATTTCCTGAAACCTCAGATAAATCACACAAATAATAAAGAAGCATTTCTGGCTTTATCAGTCATGCTTTACCAGAAAAAGAAGGAACAGTGAGTAGATGTTGAAGGGAACAGTGAAGCCAACCGCTGGAATTCCAGAGCTTCTTCATTCCCTCCATCCTGACCAGGAATTGTTAGAATGTGTAGAGTTAAAACCATCAGAGTTATGCTGAAGTGAATTTTTTTTTTTTCTTTTTAGGGCTGCACCCATGACATATGGAGGTTCCCAGGCTAGGGGTCAGATCGGAGCTGTAGCTACCAGCACAGAAATTCCAGATCCTTAACCCACTGAGCGAGGCCAGGGATTGAACCCACAACCTCGTGGTTCCTAGTTGGATTTGTTTCTGCTGCACCATGATGGGGATCTCCCCTGAGGTGAATTTTTAATGAAAGAAAATTTTCATAATGTATTACTCATTTAGAAATAGTAGATTAGAAATTATGTACAATATCATATTTTTCTTAAGATAATCAATACATATCTCGTATGTAAAAAAAAAGAATAAATCAGTATCAGTGATTATCTCTGAAAGATAATGTTAGGCATTTATTTTTTAAATTCAGTTTGCTGTGAAGTTTCTGTAATAAAGCTGTTGCTATTGTCATATAACAAATGGACTTTATTGTAGTTGAAAAAATTGTTATGTACTATTTTTTTTTTTGGCTGCACCCATGGCGTATGAAAGTTTCCGGGCCAGGGATTGAACCCGCATCACAACAGTGACCCAAGCTGCTGAAGTAGCAATGCAGGATTCTTAATCTCCTGTGCCACAAGGGAACTCCATAAAAATTGTTACTTAAAAAAATAAAGGCCAGGTAGTTAAAAGCACTGCAAATTCCAATGCAAAATGTACCTGGATTAAAAATTAGACTGAAAACCGTAGCAACAGCAAGAGCTATCTAAAACTTAACTTCTGGGCACAGAAAGGGATTGAAGAAACTCCTCCAAACAGTTTTTAAATGACCCTGCTGCCTCTTCAGAATTATTTACTCAGACTCTTTTTCTCACAGTCCTTTTCCCTACTCTATGGACTATTAGAAAGTCACTGGGTCTGCTGAAGCAGAATAGATGATGTGTGCGTATAGCATGGCTGTGGTCGGGGGTGGCACTGAGGATGTTTGATGGGTCAGTAAGTGAAAAGGTTGAGGGTCGTCATGCATTCCTTGAGGCTGACAGCCTTCTCAGGTAGAACAGGACACCTCAACTGTGTCTCTATGTTACCCCAGTTGTCTCAGGAGACAACAACCGACTAAGAAGGAGCTTTGTACACACAATAACTGTAAATGGTTTGGAGGTGTTTTGCTTTATTTTTGCTTTAAGACTCTGTGTCTTGTCAGGTTATGAGCAGAAGGCGTGAGGAACTTGATCTCCTTTTCCTCTTCCTCCCTGTCTCGCTCTTTTCTCCCAACTCTCCCTGTCTCCCCCTCAGCTCTCGCTGTAGTTTTTTCTCCCTATCTGTTTTTCCTCTTTTTCCTTTCTCTCTTTCTCAACCATATCCTTCCTTCCACATGCTGTGTGTGCCTGTGTGTGTGTGAGCACCTACTTTGTCAAGTTCTGCTAGGTACCTGGGACCCCAGTGAATAAGATAGGCCCAGTGTCTCTCCATAAAAAAGTAGAGAATGACAAAAGGGTTGTCAGAATACTTGCTAAATTTTAGAACCTGAGAAAGAATTTGAAATCTTCGAAATTTTTCACATGAAGAGAAACTTTTCCAGGCACTTCTGCCAGTATGATCAAATGAAGTCAGCAGTTGTATCTCTCATTGGCCTCTAGGAGCTGTCAGCTTCGAGAGCTGGAAGGTGTTGTCATCTCCAGTGACAGCCCCCAGCCTTCCCACAGCTGCTCCCCAAAGCAGGCCAGTTTTTACTATCCTGTGTGAATACGGAACAAAGAGGAGAATGTTTTCGCTCTGAAATAATTTGTTAATAATGTCATGGTTCCTTTGAACTCTAAGCAGTCTCATCTGGTTTTTTAAATAGTTTTTACACAAGGGTTGGGGCAGAGGGGCTTGTTTTTAAAGCTAGACTATCCGAATGAACTAAGTAAAACTGGCTATTGGATCTCAGGAATTAGGAGATTCAGGAAAAGGCAGAGCAAAGGTGACACTATAATTAACAGGCAGTTGCAGGAAAGGAAGGATTCGTGCTGTGCAGTATGTAATTTGGAAACCAAATGTTCTTGTCAGAGAAACCTGGCCTTGTGCAGAAAGCTCTGAGGGCTGTTCCAAACAAATGGGCTGAGGAAACCTGCTTTCTGTGCTGGCAAACGTCAGTTACCTGTTTTCTTTCTGTTTGATCACAGCCAGACCATTTGTTATTTCATTCAATTATTCAGCGAATAATCACCACCTATTCACCAGGCATGTTGCTGAGTATAGAAATACAAAGATAAACAATAAAAAATCCTTGTCCTCAAGTAGGTCTCTATTTTATAGAGAAGATGGTCAAGACCACTGACATCCTTGTCCCTCGACCCCTAAACAAATGACTTCTGAGACAGAAACTTACATAGGTCCCCACAAAGCAGAGAGGTGGAACTCTTCAAATTGCCCAAGAGTTTGGAGAAAGCTCTAGAGAAAGGTTCAAAGTATATCCGGAAAGACTAAACGAGGTGAACCTGCAGGGGAGAAGTAGTCTCAGCAAAAGATGGAGCATAAGCAAAGGCAGGACGATGAGGAAATACTCAGCAAAGTCAAGGAAATTTACATGGTTCATACGTTAAGAATGCATGATGGAGCCAAGAGTGGAGGAAGAGAAGATGAAGCAGGAGACATTTTAGGACAAGTTGGAATATAGCCAAGTTAATTAATTGCTATATTGAAAGAATTTGAAATCCACCATTTATTCAAAGGTCAATTTCGTTAAGAAGGGTATAATCAAAATCCTTCAAGGGCAGAGATTATGTAATATTTTCTTTGCATGGCCAGCATGCACTATACTGCTTGGCATAACGGGTACCCAATAAATGAATAATCAGAGAATAATCCTTGGCAATGCTGAACTATTGATTCTAAAGGAAGGAGGAAAAAATTTAAAAAAAAGAGTGATCTAGGTATAGAAAAAAAAAGAAAGGAGGGAGGTGGAGAGAAAGAATGTTGAACTCTTGCCGCCAGACCCTGTGTTAGGAGATATACATATATTAATGCTAATAAATCTTCACAATAGCTTCATAATATTCACATAAGATATATATATATATATCCCCGTTTTTCAGAACAGGCATTTGAAGTTTTGGGAAGTCAAGTAGTTAACCACGGTCGCATAGCTGATATATGCCACAAAGCAGGATTTAAACTTAGGTCCGTCTTTCTCTCCAGCCTGCATTTTTACTTTCAGATGCAAACCTTTACTGAAATTTCTGCTGCAGGGCTCTGAGGAGAATGCTGCAAAACGTGTTCATTTATAATACTAGAATAATATGGAATTACACAATCAGGTGCTAATTTAATTTTTCTAGTAAATCCTGTAAATTCTGTAAAAAGTTCAGAGAAATGGAATTGAACTTTAGCTACCCCCCTCTCGATTTTGTAGGTCTGAAAATCTTTTATATTTATTTTTGTTATATTTAACTTATGACTGGTAAATGATACATGAAACACAATTAATGAATAACAAATGAAATAACAAATGAAATGAATAAATGATTGTGCGAAGCCTGTGTTGAAAGCAAGGGTTTCTGAAGTTGCCAGTGTTAGATCACTGGATGTACTGTGTTCTGGATATTTTAAATGGGTCGTGGATGACTCGTTTGGCCTCCAAAGAGAGTGAGAGTATAAACATAACAAACGAGGAGAAGAGATTGCTTCTAGAGCACTGCTTGGGAGACCTCGGGGAGTACTCCTTTGGGCTTCCTGCCCTGGTACCTGACTTTCTCCTGCCTGCCAGTGTCGAGCTGGCCTCCTGTTTCCATACCCTGAGCCTTGTCGCTGGTTTTCTAAAGCAGCATCTTTTTTTATTTTTTAGGGTTTATTAGGATGTGATTTTTTTTCCTTCTTTTTTTTCTCTCGGTTTCCTAGGCCAAAGCGTTTTTTTTCAGCCTATGTGTCAAAAAGCTCCGCTGCCTTCAGACCTCTGAGTCATGGGCGGGGACCAAAGCCACCAGCTTTCCGCCCCAGGTCCCACATGCTTCCAAGAGTGCACATTTGCTGGATGAATCAATGGTGTGGAGGAGGATTCCAGATAGGCTGGACCTTCCCACTGCTGAGCAGGCTACCCGTGGCTTCCCTCCCACCCCAGGCTTCAAAGGCCAGAAGCGTTGTGTTTCAAACTGAAGAGAAATTCTGCCCAGGACTTTGTTGCCAACGGTACCAGAGATAAGGGCTCCCACAGAAAACAGTCTGCCTCCAACTCCCCACAATGTAAATTTGGAAACCAGTGATGAGTTATACATGTGTTCTTTTAAATCTCCTGGTAGAGTTGAAAGAGGGACATGTTATTTAATATGGGGGCAAGACACCTGCTTTATATATTCATAGTACCAAAAGATAATGCATTTAAATCACCCAAACTAGGCCCTAAATAATCAATCTACAATAAGTAATAGCACTCACCATCATAGTTATTATAAAACAGATGACGGCAATAAGGACAAAGAAGAGTATATTCTGTGTTTGACATCTAATTCTTTATCCCCAGCCCAATGCTTTTACTAAATTTCTCATTTAAAATGTAAGGAGAAAGAGAAAATATTGATATGATTAGTGGACTATGTGATAGTACAACTGTGATTATTCTCTTACTCTCTTATAATCTAAATCAGCATCCAGCCTTTCCAAATTGCTTTTTTTTCCAGCATGGTAAGGTGTGGTCTGGCCTATCCTGGGAAAAGTGCAGAGTTTAATGAATTAAGAAAAACAGTCAAAACTTTGGATAACTGCATACCTCAGATTGTCTGAATACCAATAGTTTTAGGAAAATGTCTGCTGTTTTGAGTCTTAAGTGAAGGTAATCTAGGCCAAAGGTGTTTCTGCCTGAAGTTTTTATTACTTTCATCATTTCCTTCCAGTAGAAATGGGATGTATCTTTGAGTTGGAAGATCTGTTTTGTGGATCATAAGTTTGTGTTCTCAGAGTACCCGAAAGTCATGAGCAGATGTTCTGAGAAGAAACCCCAGACTGAATTCGATTTCTAGGTGACACTTATAGAGTAACCTTGAGTAGGGAAACTACATAATTAGCCCAGTCTTGATGGGAACTAGTCATAAGTAATACAGAGGCAGCTTGTACAGAAAAATTGGAGCAGACAGTTTTGTAATTCAGCCAAGTTGCTGCTTCCTCTTTCTAGTGCAGTTGCTAGGAATGAATATAGTCGACTCTGGTAGAGAGTGGTTTGTGTTGAATGGTGTCTTGGGGACATGCAGTGGCTTCAGGGGGTTAATATTAAACTTTAGATTTTTAATCTCCAAATTGTTAAAGGCTTTTCACTTGGATGAAAGATGGGCCCCTTCTTGGGGGTAAGTGTGTTGCTGGAGAATTGTATTATATTCTTAAGATGGCTGGGTCAGGGGCAGGTATATGTCCTATTTGAACTATATAGTGGTCACTGGAAATGCTAAGGTTGATTACAAGCCAGGATGCCACAGGCAAGATCTTGTTGAGCAAATCTGTAGTCCTTAGTTTCTCTGTCAATTGGAAATGACAACGCGAACGCAGTGGGATTGTGAAGAATGACAGTGACGCGTGTGGTAGACCCCATGCAGTGTCTGAGAGTATGTGCTCAGTACATGGCGACTCATGGGGGTTACGGTCACACTGGTCATTCTGATACTTGTGGTCCTACTGACAACAATAAAAATAATAGAAATAAACTAACAGCAGCCAACTGTTCTATGTTTACTAAGTGGGAGGTGGTGTTTTAAAGCTCTATAACCATCATTTCCATTATGGAAATACCCCTTGGAAGTAAGATGCTATTATTATCCCATTTTAGAATTACTTATACAGTGGTGGTGGTAGTATTAATAGCAGGAGTATTATAATGCCATTCCTATTCCTTAATGGTATAGACATAGGCATAGTACAAAAGGCAAATTTACCGAGCTCTTTAGAAAAGCTGTACAGGAGTTCCTGCTATGGCACAACGGAATCGGCCGTGTCTTTGGAGCACTGAGATATGGGTTCATTCCCTGGCCTGGTGCAGTGGGTTGGGTATCTGGATCTGATCCCTGATCCCTGGCCCAGGAACTCCAAACTCCATATGCTCCATGGCAATAGAGATAGAGCGAGAGAGAGCGAGAGAGAGAGAGGGGGGGAGATAAAGGTAGAAAGAGAGAGAGAGAGAGAGAGAGAGAGAGAGAGAGAGAGAGAGGGAGGGAGAAAGAAAGAGAGAATAACAAAGAAAGAAAAAAAAAAGGAAGAAAGGAAGGCAGGCAGGCAGGCAGTACAGTTTTTAAAACTTCAGTGTTGTCTATTGATCTCTTTCCCAAATCTTTGACTCAAGTAGAACTGCACAGGTGAATATCTAGCCATAGCCACATTATTCAAATGTTATCTGTCATAGTTCACCATTCTAGTAAGTATTTGAACAAATACGCCTCGAGTGTCTACTGTGTGCAAGTACTCAGCTAGGCACTGAGGATCCAAAGATCACAGTCCCTGAACTTGTTTAGGAGCAAGTGGCGAAGAATAATGGGTCACTAAGTGAAATATAGTGCGAGATGCACAGCAATATGGAACTAATTGTACAATCACAGAAAGTAAAATATTCCTATTGTGATGGGAAGGCCATATATATACTACAGTGACTGAGAAAAAGCCAGACCTTTATTTCAGATTGGTCTAGACATTCGAACTGGGTATATTAGCGTGACATTTCTTTATTAAATACTGCGTGTATCCATTATGTTAAAAACAGTAAGCAAGATAGTCATTAGCAGAACAATGTATATAGGGAAAATTCTTAAGGATTTTCTGGATGCAAGTGATGTAGGGGGTTTAGAAAATGAGGTTTGGAGTTATAAGTTCCTTGATTAACAATAGGTCACTCCAGCTCTGGTTTTCTATTTTGTCATCTGTCCGAATGTAATAATATTCCTGCTCTACCTTTGCCTTACTTTCACAGATTTAAGTGCTATATGAGCTATGAAATACTTTAAAAGCTTGAAAGTAGTATATAACCACTACTTTTTCTTTTATATAGCTGAAAAGACTAGGGAGGTTTCAGTGGAAAGACTTTTCCTTAAATTGAGCTTTAATGGTGGGATTTGCACAGGGAGAGGAAGAGTTTGTGTTGGGCAATCAGAAAGTCTTACGGTTCCCTCTTTTGTCATCAATGATCCTTCTTCCCGTGGTGGAGGAAACGCCATAAGCAAATACATGTAAATAGGGAAGCTCAGGACTAAGTTGAGATATATCTAGTCATGAGTAGGAAGCCACTCAAAAGCAGGCAAGGGGGCAGTATAACCAAAGATCTGCATTTTGGAGAATATTTAGGCTATAGTTGATAGGATACTCCAGAAATCAAAGAGACAGAAGAGAAAGTGAGTTAGGAGGCTAGAGCTAATAAGAGCCTGAACTTGGTTGGAGGCTGTAGGAGCTGAAAGGAGAAAGTGTGTATAAGGGATATTTCAGGGGTAGACCATCCAGAGATTGGTTTATCTCTCAATTTCCTCTGATACCAGAATGACCAACAGCTTTGGAGAGATTTGAGGGAGTATCGTAGTGTTTGATATCCTCCATTTCTTGCAAAATGGAGATGGAACATGACCTTCAAAGCTTTCCGTGTTCAGGCCTTGATCTGCCATTTTGAGCTTTTAATTAATTCTATGCTATTGTCACAAGCAGATCGTTTCTCATTCTGTGATCATGTCTGGTGTTTTCTTTATGCCATTTCCCCTGCCTAGCATACCAGTTCCAACACACATAGAATGTTCTCGTCCTTCAGTTACAAGCTGAATAGCCACCTTTGCTGTAAGACCTCCCCTGGTATATACCCTCTACCCCAAGCAGTCAGAGTTCCTGTCTCCTCCCTTGAAGCAGCTCTCATGTAGGTACCTTCATTAGCACAAATCAGTATAGGCTAAGAGTTAGGATTCATTCGGTAATCAGTACTGATGTGTAAAGTTTTCAGTCCACCATGGGATTGGATACTTAGGAAGGACTCTGATACCTTTTGGATTCCATATTCAAGAACCTTTGTGATGAGACTGATGCCACTCAGGAAACCCATATCGTGAGCCTGTGCTGTTGTTAGAATATGCCATGCAGTCATACACACTGCCAAGAAAGACTATTTGTTGTGACAAACTGAAAATTATACCAATTTGTCTATCAAAGTTAGACAAAGCAGGAGTTCCCATCGTGGCTCAGAAGAAATGAATCTGACTAGGAACCATGAGGTGCGGGTTCGATCCCTGGCCTCGCTCAGTGAGTTAAGGATCTGGCATTGCCGTGAGCTGTGGTGTAGGCTGCAGATGTGGCTCGGATCTGGCGTTGCTGTGGCTGTGGCTGTGGCGTAGGCCAGGGGCTACTGCTCGGATTAGACCCCTAGCCTGGGAACCTCCATATGCTGTGGGTGTGGCCATAAAAGGACAAAAAAGACAAAAAAAAAGTTAGAAAAAGAAATCATCCGGGATAAAGATGCCTCCAAAATATCAATATTTTTCTCTGACACAAAGGAAGATACTTCTCTGCCTTCAATCATGCTGGCTTTCCCAAAGGTTGCTTTTGTAACAAAATCCCTAAATATGAAAGAGCCCCATCTCTGAAGATAACCCATTAAATGGTAAATGATATCAAACTATGTGTGTTGAGGGAAAAGGGGGTCCCTACCTTTTCACTTACTGTTGGCCTGTTAAGAGTATAACAGCAGCTTCAAAAAATTGTCCTATTAATATACAATTCAACAAGCAACTTCCTGTGTTATAGGCTCCTTATACTTCTTGGTAGGTAATTGGGTTGTTTTCTAACACTGTATGTTGATAGTTTTCAGCTTGGTAGTATTCTAAGCACCCTTCCCCCCAAAAAATTATCCCACATACACACACTGACACTCCCATACTGTTCCTAGGACACAGTTGCTACCCATATTGGTGAGTCTAAGATCTACAGCTGCCCACTTGGACTGACCTTCACTTTTGTCCAGCTAATTGCATATGCTTATTAGTAGGAACTGACCAACTGGGCAGTCAATTAGTCAGCAGCCCCTGCTTTTAGTGCTCTTCCAAATTGCTTATGTTCTTGTTTCCCATTTAGCAGATGTGAAATGTCATTGAATTATTTTGCTTTACTTACTGGGCATTTTCTGGATGAAGAGTAGTTTTGAGGATCTTTTAATATGTTTATTTAACCTTCCTTCATGTTTCTGTTTCTTGTAAAAGGACAGTTCAGTGCTGTTTTCTTATATTTTATGACATTGCCTTTTTTATTATTGATTTATTTATATTTTATAATCTTTTTTATTCTTTTAAAAAACATTTTATTAAAGTTTAATTTATTTTGGAGTTCCAAATATCAAATCTGACTAAGAACCATGAGGTTGCGGGTTCGATCCCTGGTCTTGCTCAGTGGGTTAAGGATCCGGCGTTGCTGTGAGCTGTGGTGTAGGTTGCAGACACGGCTCGGATCCAGTGTTGCTGTGGCTGTGGCGAAGGCCGGCAGCTACAGCTCCTGTTAGACCCCTAGCCTGGGAACCTCTATATGCCACGGGTGCAGCCCTAGATAAGGCAAAAAAGACAAAAAAAAAAGTTTAATTTATTTATAGTGTTGTGCCAATTTCCGCTGTACAGCAAAGTAACCCAGTCATACATATATATAAATGCCCTTTCTTATATTATGTTCTGTCATCTTCTGTCCTAAGAGACTGGATATATTCCCTGTGCTGTGCGGTAGGACCTCTTTGCTTATCCATTCTGAATGTAATAGTTTCCATCTTCTAACCCAGACTCCCAGTCCATCCCACTTCCTCCCATCTATCCTTTGGCAACCACCTCTTTTCTCTATGTCTGTGAGTCTGCTTCTATTTTGTAGATAGGTTCATCTGTGCCATATTTTAGATTCTACAGATAAGTTATATCATATGGTATTTGTCTTTCTCTTTCTGACTTACTTCACTTAGTATGAGAATCTCTAGTTGCATCCATGTTGTTGCAAATGGCATTATTTTATTCTTTTCTATGGCTGAGTAGTATTCCATTGTATATATGTACCACATCTTCTTTATCCATTCACCTCTGAACAGACATCTAAGTTGTTTCCGTGTCTTTGCTATTGTGAATACTGCTGCAGTGAACACAGGGGTGCATGTATCTTTTTGAATCATCGTTTTGTATATGCCCAGGAGAGGGATTGATGGATCATATGTTAGTTCTATATTTAGTTTTCTGAGAAATCTCCATACTGTTTTCCATAGTGGTTGTGCCAATTTACATTCCCACCAACAGTGTAGGAGGGTTCAAAGTGGAAATATTTTAATGCAGATTTTGATAGTATTGATTTCCTGTTTAAAATCCTCCAGTAGCTCTCAGGTTTAAGAACAGTGTCTTTAGCAAATGCGTTAAGGCCCCGAGATCATATCTCTTCTCACCTGTCTAATATTCCTTCTTCTGATGCGTATGAACCTTTACTCTTTTATACCAAAATCTGTACATGTTCTTGAATACCACACCTTTTTTTTTTTTTTGCCTTTTTGCCTTTTTATGGCCACACCTGAGGCATATGGAAGACCCCAGGCTAGGGGTCAAATCGTGGCTACAGCCACTGGCCTATGCCAGAGCCACAGCAATGCGGGATCTGAGCGGTGTCTGTGACCCACACCACAGCTCAGGGCAACACTGGATCCTTAATCCACCGAGCAAAGCCAGGGATCAAACCCACAACTTCATGTATCCTAGTCATGTTCATTTCTGCTGCACCACGATGGGAGCTTCTCTTTCACTGCTTGTTTTTGTCTGTTTTTTTTTTCTTTTTTTGGTCAAGATTTAAAGAAAAGACTATTTCTTATTTTTTCCTCTATTTCCAATGCATAACACTTAGTGATCAAACAAGCTAATCTCTTAGTCAGTTCTGAAGGCTCAGAATACCATAGTCTGGGTGGCTTATAAGCAACCAAAAATTATTTCTCGCAGTTCTACAGTCTAGAAAGTCCAATTTTAAGGCACTGATAGATTCACTGCCTGGTGAGAGCTTGCTTCCTTTTATAGACAGCAGTCTTTTTGTTGTGTCCTCTCGTGGCAGAAGGAGCAAGGGAACTATTTGAGGTGGCTTTTCTCTAAAAGCACTAAACCTATTCATGAGGGCTCCACCCTACTGACCTAATCATCTCCCAAAGTCCTCACCTCTAAACACCATTACATTGGGGGTTATGAATTTTGGAGGGATGTAAACATTCCGTCTATGGCAGCAAGGTCACGCAAGAAAGTCCTCGCTTTCACATCTAGTTTTCCCATGGTAATGATTAATAGTACACATTGGTTTTCCAGAGTGCCCACTTTGGGTGAGGAATTTCATGGTTGCCTTAGTAATATTGTATATTTGTTAGATGAATGGAAATATAAAAGGGAAGGAAAGAGGGTTACTTGCAAGTGGACAATGCAATCTGACTTACCTTACTAATATTCATTTGTAAAAATTAACTCCTTTGTGCTTTCCTTTATTCATCTGCAAAAAAGGGAAACTATTCCCCATCAACTTCAAAGAGAAGTTAACGATAATAAAAACTCTGATGTCCTAAGCTTATGTAATTATTTAGATTTACTTCACACATATAATTTCATTTATCTTCTAATGATAGTGCTAGGTAATGACCATTTCCAGACTTTTTTGAATTAACGCTCCGGGTGGTCAAGAATAGTAGTTAGTGGGTGTTCATCGTTCTGGTGACTCTGTTTGCTTTCTGTCTGTGTTTATTAAGAGTCTACTATGTGTAAGGTACCTGCTTATGTACAGAGTTATATTTAATGTGGCTAGTGAACTTATCTAGTGAAACTAAAGCTATATTTATTTTTCACTGGTTTCTCCACTCCAGAATTACAGTCATGACACCTAATACCTTCCATGTTATGCAGCTCTCACCCACAGCAATTAGAAGTGACAGAACAAATCAGTGGGGGAATATTCCATGAACAGTATCATCCTTATGAATTGGGCACTTGCTTGAAGGCTTGGTTGAGTAATTAAGTGTGGCTTCCACTTAAGAGTTCAATCAGTTATGTTTATTTCCTTCTTATTGGATTAACTCATGAAAAATGAAGAACCATGGCAGGGCTCATATGGCTACTTTGAAAGTCCTGTAAAACAGCAGATGTGGATTACAGCACAATTGATTTAACCCCTGTAGCTGAACTGATTGTCCAGATGGTGAAAATGGCAAGGCAAAATAACAGTGATCATTATACATCTCTCACTGTGTGGTGTTCTACATCTTACACTTCCATTCACATGATTTCAAAATGATTAAACTTGTTAAGTATAAGAAAGGGATTTTAGAGATAAGGAAACAGATTGGTAATACAAAAAAAAAAAAAAACAACTGGTTAGCACTTGTCAGATTCCAAACTAAATGGTCTCCCTGACTACAGTTTACCTACTGACATAAGATTGTTCTAAATGCAAATTTAACCTACTTTCTCTATTATATAAAATCTATTCCTCTACATTGCTATTAGTTAAAATTTAAGCACTACAATATTTGTCTACAGGTGTCTCATGATCTAGATCCTCCTTGCTGCTCCAACTTTAATTTTAATCATTTTTATTTTAGTCTTTATTCCTTTTACCCATCCGGGCGCAAGTGTGTCTGTCAGGCTTTCACACTATTTCTTCTGCTTGCTTACGTTCAGTGTCAGCTCATGCTCATACATTACCTGCTTTCTAAAGCCTTTGCTGACCTTCCTTGCTTTTCTCCAAAGACCTTTTTCCCTGGTATCCCTACTCTCTACAGGTGTCTATCAAAAAAATAGCACTTTAAAAAAAATGAATCTGCTTCGCTTAACTGAACTTACTACCCATTTGTTTCTGTTTTCCTAGCATCTGGCAGAATTCCAGGCATATAATAGGTACTCAACACGTATTTATTGAAAAAATTAATACATGAATGAATAGTATATGATGCTACCTTACTGACCTGAAACCACTGTTACATATTCATAGTTTTTCACAGTTGATCAGATATATTCACTCCTCTTATTCCATCTGACCACAGAAATAACACGAGATGCAGAGGCAGGCAAGGACCTAGTTTACAGCTATGTCTGCCTCCAACCTGGTGACTGTCTGATGTCACTTCAACCTGAGAATACGTGTTCTTGCTGTGAGTGCTCCAAGTCTGACCGTATTAGCTCTCCTTGGGCAAGGGATTTCCACCATTGATTTAGGTGACTTGAGATAGGAAAGCTTAGAATAGCAGGTTTTCAAAGACCTTGAAGAATTCCAAAGAAGGATTAACAACTTTTATTCATTCTTTACTCTTCTCAGCACATCATTTTATTGTGGCAGTTAGGCATTGAGTCGGTGGTGTTATCAAAAGTATCCAAAACATTTGCTGAGATAATAAGAGTAGTTAATCTTCACTTTCTATGTACAGGGCATCATGCTGACTGTTACTTGCCTTTTCTCAACTCTCAAGACCAGTTCTTTTCCTAGGCCTTCTTTTCCACACTTTACGGTTAAAGAAGTCGACTCTCAGAGGGTATTCTGTACCTTGCCCAAGCCAGTTAGTGAGTGGTAGAGCCAGCACTTCTCTCCTCTGAAGGGAGCTGGCTAATGTATTGGCCAAGTCTGAAATTTTTGAAGGCATTTGCCAAGAACTGAGCTTCTCTTTGATGACTTAGTTCACAGAGGCTCTTTTCCTAGCATGACTTTGATAAACTGCTGTCTGGCGTTTGCAATAGTATATATTGAACATAAAATACCAATACTTCCTTCCTGATTTGGTTATCCTGAACATTGTGTGAAGTCTTGGTGCCTCAAGAGAGATCAGTTGTCCTGATAGTATTGCTTGGAGGAATTCAAATTAGATCAAGCCAGTCCCCAGCGTGTTGCAGTGTTCCCATTCAGCCTGGCTGCCTCACAGAACACTGCAGTGCAAACTTGTTCTACAGAATCTTGATCACCTTGGACTTGCATTCAGGAATTCGTAATGTTCCATCCGTGCACTCTGTTTTATAAGGACATAAGATCTGCTATGCATGATTAAGGATTTGAAAGGACAGGACTTTTGGAGCTAGATGGTCCTGAGCTCAAATTATAATCATACCACTTACTAGGTATGAGGCCTTGGGCAAATGACTTAATCTTTCTCAACCTTAGCTGATTCATCTGTGAAACTGAGCCAATATAATTATCTCATGAAATCGCTGCAAAGATAAATAGCATAGATATACATGTAGATATATAGATACAGATCTCTCTATATATTAAGCTGTATATATATATATATATTCCCACATATAGTGGGTTTTAACAAATATTATTACTCCTCCCCTTTATTTAAAAATAGTTAAAATAATTTAACAATATTACAAAATATTTACAAAATGAGAAAAGAAAAAATGTTACCTATAGTCTCATCAAACAAATTAAACAACCACTCTAGTTTTAGTGTGTTTTCTTCTTGAAATTTTTCATGTGGCTAAATCTTGCCTTTTGCTTAGTATTACATTATAAGCACATTCATAGACCTCACCTACTAAGTAACTTAGACATTCCACTCCTGCATATTTACTGAAGACAAATGAAGCCATATGTCTACGTAGGTCCACAAAGACTTCGGAGTTCCCATTGTGGCTCAGCAGAAATGAATCTGACTAGCATCCGTGAGGCTGAAGGTTCACTCCCTGGCCTCACTCAGTGGGTTAAGGATCTGGCATTGCTGTGAGCTGTGGTGTAGGTCACAGATCCGGCTTGGATCTGGTGTTGCTATGGCTGTGGTATAGGCCAGCAGCTACAGCTCCAATTTGACCCCTAGCTTGTAAACCTCCATAGGCTGTGTGTGGGTACAGCCCTAAAAGGCCAAAAAAAAAAAAAAAAAGACTTGGACTCTGATGTTTATAGCAGCTTTATTTGTTGTAATAGCAAAATTGTGAAAATACTCAAATGTCTGTCAGCAGAAGAATGGATGAGGACATTGAGACATATCCATACAGTAGACTATCACCCGGCAACAGTAAGGAATAAACTATTGATGCATGCAGCATCATGTGTAAATTTCACACTAAGTATGCTAAATGAAAGAAGGCAGACACAAAAGAGTACTTACTATATAATTTCATTTATATGAAAACTCAAATCAATCTATAATGCAAGAAAGCAAAAAAGTGGTTGCTTAGTGATGAGAAGAGGTGGAAGGGAATGATTACAAAGGTGTACAAGAAAACTTGCTGGAGTGATGAGTATGTTTAATATCTTAACTGAGATGATGGTTTCAAAGGAATTTATATAGCCGAGAAGTCAAAAACTTGTATACTTTAAAAATATGCAGTAATAAAGTCAATTATAATTTAATAAAACTTTGCAAATAAAAATGATAGATCTTGGGGGGAAAATCTCACTATAATAGTGACACTATCCCCACTCATTTATGTTTAGATTGCTTCCAGAATTTTGTTATTAAAAACAACATTGCAGTGAACATCTTTAGCATAAAGCTGTCATATTCTAGAAAAGGGAAATCATCTCTGGGCAACAATGTCACAGAAAAATCTTTGTAGCTCACTTTACAAAGATTGTAAATGTTCTTATGAGGGAGTTATGTGTAGATTCACTAGTTACTTTCTTTTTTAATGATTATAATCACTGGTTTCCGGGCACCATCACTTAGGCCACCAATACAAGTAGTAGCATAGAGGCACGACTCATAGTTAAAGTTGTAGAACCAAGAGTCTCAGGCAGGAAACCAACACTGACAGAGTTTTAAGTTTCTCCAAGCATCTGACCTCCTCTGAGGCCTGATGAACTATCGTTATTGATCTGTATATACTACCAACCTTCTGTTCAATAGCTAACTCCCACGGAAGTGTTTGCCGTTGACTTGGTGACTCAGGCCTCCCACCACTGGCTTACTCCTTGCTCCTCTTTGGTAGTGGAGTGGATTTTGTGTCTTTCAGTTTAGAGCCTAACGAGCCACCTGGCTTCTCCTCCAGGATAATTATGGTTTGGATCACTATCTGAGATCTTTCACGAACTATTTATGATGACCATATCGATAAAAGGTTTTTTTAAATGATATGTGCTTCATATAAAGGACTTAAGAAGTATCAGGGGTAAAAAAAAATAGTGCTGAAAATATTCTGTAAAGTATGTGTTCCATTTTCTGATTACAAAAGTAATAGATGCTCATTAGAGAATAACAATTATCAAGTATGACTTTTAATATGTGTATTATAGAAAACTTGGTTAATACAAAGACATAAGGAAGAAAACAAAAACTACTGAAATATTCAGAGTTGGCATAGCTAAATTGTTTTCAGTATCATTTGCACATCTCATTGAATTTAACCCTTAGCATTTAAGCAGTGCTCTACTGATAAATAATGTGTCACTTTCCAGCTATTTTCCTTAACAATTACATAATAATTTATATATGTATATATATGCACATATATAATGTGTGTATATATGTATATGTGTATATATTTGTCAGCATATAAATTTTAGTGTGACATAAAATAAATTTATAAAGGTATAATTATTAGGATAAAAGGCAAATGTCATAATTTTAGAACTTTGCGGAGAATAACATATAGATGACATATTTAATGCCTCTGCCTCCTATTACTGAACATTTAGATAGTATCCAAATTATAATTCTCATAAATAACTTAAAAATATCCTTAATCCCTTAGATGTCTTTGGGCCTGTAAATTAAATGCTGCCTATCATAAGTCACTTCAGGTTGGCAAGAATGCTAGAGTATGGTAAAATCACTCAATGTCCTCCAATAGTGTGGCCAGTCGCATAAAGGGAAGGCAGGGGATCTTATTTGAGTATTGGTCATATTTCAGTTTCCATATTTTTATACACATTAGCTCACTTAGTTTTCACCTCACTTTTTGCAAGGGTATGTTAACCCATTCTACAGATGAGGAAAATAAGGCTTAGGTGGTTAAGGTTACAAGGCTGAGCTGGAGGTGAGACTTTAACCAGAGCTTATCACATTTCATCTACACATGTCTTCCCATAAACATCAATGAGAATTATGGTGTTTCTTTTGTAACCCAGAAGCAAAATAGTGTCTCTCTTTTTAATAAATGATGATTGTTAACGATTATTGATCATTTGTACTGTGTCAAGTACTATTCTGAGGGTTTTAGAGGTATTAACTTATTTAATCCTCCAAACTCAATGAGATGGGGGTCTATTGTTGTACCCAATATACAGATGAGGAAACTGAGGCACAGAGAGGTTGACTGTGTTACCCATGAACACTTGGCTTATGGGTGTAGAATGCAGGATTCAAGCCAAGCAGCCTAATCTGGAGTCAGCATTCTAATCTACTCCAACTGCATTTACTTCTCGGAGACAATTGCTAGTTTGTGCCAGAATCCCAACAGTAGTGGTTGTCTTACTATATGGAGTAAAATTATATAACATTAAAAAGCAGTATAGAAATCAAGAACACAGAGTTTGGAATCAAACTGCCTCTGTTTGAATTCAGGCTCTGTTACTTACTAGCTGAATTGCCTTGTGGCAGGATAATTAATATATGTGCAAGTTCTTCGTCCATAGAACGAAAATAATAGTAAACATCTTATAAGGTTGTTCTGGGGATAAGCATTTGTTTAAATAGTGCTTGGCATTTGCTGACCACTATTTGCGCTGTGTTAAATAGGTTGTAGCTTATGAGTTCCTCTGTTCTGATTCCTCTCTCACAAACCACACTCTAGGAAATGGTGATCTCAATGGCAAGCTGAGGTGACCAGACACATCCACATCATCTAGTTTTTTTCAAAGGCCTTTCCCACTATTGATGGCCCAGCAAAGATCTGGGCCCCGAGGCTTCATAGTATCTTATGCTTCTGTGAGATCTGTTTTAAGGGAAGAAGCAGGCTTGCCAAGTTTCCAAATTTAGCCATAACTGGGTCACCTAAAAAAGTAGTGCACTGTTCCCTCAAGTAACCTTTCGCTTATGTTAATTTTATATGAAGCACTCCTCACCAAATCTTAGCACGTTCTGAATTTCATGAGTCACTGCTTCGGCAGAGAATTGTGTGAAGAGTGCCTTTTCAAGACTGTTTCCAGATGTGGTGGAGCTTGCTTCTGCCCTTGGTCAAGTCTCTAGGGTCTTATACTGCAAGTGAAAACAGGCAAACAAGATCAAGCATGATTATTTTTATTTTGGTCTTTCATATTGTGAAATCTTCAAGAAGGAGTTTTGCTTTGAATGAGCAACCCTAATATTGCTCATTGGCTGGTGCTAGTCTCTGTGCTAAGTACTCTGAGTACTTGATTCTGGTCCTGCCTTTAAAGACAGCGTAGTCTCGTGCCGATCAGTCCTTGGAGAAATGCTTCTGAAGAATCATCTTCACTTGAAGGTCAGAGATTGATTTTCCCAAGCCTAACTTGACACAATCACATGAATCTGACAGAGGCCCTTGTCCTTATACCTCCCAACTTCAACAACAACAACAGCAGCAAAACAGGTGTTCAGAGAGTCTGGCTCTTTGAGTCACGTAAAAAAATCTTCCTCAGAGAACTATTCTCTTTCCAGCAGACAAAGGCTGTATGAGAGGAAGGCCGCGAACACTTTGAGCTGGCTTACCATAGGCCAGGACCCACGTTAGAGATATGGCATCTTACTTGAACCTTGAATCAACCTTGTGGGGTGATTTATCTTTCAGAAGATATGAGAATGATGCTTATTAATAATCTTAAGGGAGAGTAACCTGATTAAGTCCAGAGCTAGGAAGAAGTAGAGCCTAGAGACTTTGAACTTAGAGCTGCCTGGCTCTAGAGTCCAGATATTTCCCAGTGTGGGAATTATCTTCCTGGAGGTGTTATTTTAAAGGAAAAAATTGAGTTTAGAATCTTAGATATCCTTACTGGAGTCTTTCTTTAATAGAGTCGGTGCCAGAGTGAGGGATTTTTTTTCTTTCGTTTTTCTTTTTTGGCCATACCTGTGGCATATGGAAGTCCCTGGGCCAGGGATTGAATCTGAGCTACCACTGCAACCTATACCACAGCTGTGGGGACACCAACTCCATAACCCACTGCACCACAGCAGGAATTATGGGTGAAGGATTTTTAAAGTTCACTGGCATCACCTTCCTGAAGAAATGCCTTTATTCTTTTATGATCAAATAAATCTTACTCATACCTTTCCTTGTGAGTACATCATTATAGTCTATTCTTGTCCAGCTTAAGCAAGGTTATGCATCAAGAAGTTGAGATTTTTATTTACCTTTCTCAACGTGACAGAGTGGAAGAAAGACAGGGGCTGGAGCCTCATTGAGCTGAGTTCCATCTGTATACCTGCTTCTGACTCTCATATGGAGAGTGTAATACCTTCTTTGGGTGGTTGGCACAAAATATAAAACTGTTATTGTTAATCAGCTGGATTGTAGTTATGGCTTAATAAATTCTAGCCCTTTCCCCTTCATAGTGAGATATCTTGGTGACTCACTGTCTGTGTGAAAGGAGCTCATCTGAAAATATCTGCTAGGCACCCACAGGGTCAGACCGTTTTAGATGATTGAAGAACACAGAAGTATTTAAGGCTTAAGTGCCCTTGGATCCTGGATATGGAGAAAGGATTAAAAAAGTAGAAATAATTTAGAGACAAATGAAATGCTTGATAACATTTGAATTAAGTGATATAAAATCCAAAGAAAGTAAAGACTGGTACAGGTGACGCTTTAAGGAAGGAATTCTGGGTGGAGGGGTTTGAACAGATCTTGGGGTAGGAGGGGGCCAGTGATAGAAGATACACAGGCCAAAAAAAAAAAAAGGGAACTGAAACCACTACTTTCTTCTATGACTTTCCACTCACAATTTTATTTCCTTGTTTCTGTGGCAAGAACATAGAGGTCATTTTCCTTTTCCTCCCCATTCTCCTTCCATTGTACCTGAGCAACCGTTTTACTTAAATTATCACAACAACATTATATTTTTATTTTGTCTTTAAAATGTGCCCTGGGATGTGGAATAAATAGAAATAATTTTTTTCTGGAATTAATTATTTCTTTTAGAGGTATTTGAGCAGCGGCTGTCTTGCAGGTACTATGCTAAAGGTGACTTTGGATAGCCAACAATCTAGTAAGAAAATTAAGATGAAGAGAAAATAATCAGTGCTCTAAGAGAACAGGAAAAGCACTGAAGAATTTTAGAAAATTTATGACTGAGGTGATGCACAACCTCAAGAAGAGAGAGAGCTAGGGCTGGAATAATGGGATTAGTAATTCCACAACATTATCACAAGTGCAGTGATGAGAAAGAAAAAATATGGTCAAAGATCACTGAGCAGACCTATCTGTGGGGGTAATGCAAGGAAATTGTAAAACAGAAGCCTAGAAAGATATTGTAACCAGAGGACCATAAATGTCTCATTAATTATATGAAGTGATGGATGTTAACTAAACTTACTGTAGCAATCAGTTCATAGTACATATATACATCAAATCATTATGTTGTATACCTTAAACTAATGCAATACTGTATGTCAATCATATTTCGGTAAAACTGGGAAGAAATCAACCCTGTGGCAAATGCAAAACCTAGTCAGGCATTTTGTGGAACAAACAAAATTCCAAGCCCCTTTTAAATAGACAGTGAAATCCAACTGTATTGCACGGGGAACTATATCTAATCACATGTGACGAATCCATATATGTACATATATCCAGGTCACCACGCAGTGCAGTTGGAAAATCTGACAGAAATCTGTAAACCAGCTATAATGCAAAAAAATAAAAAATAAATTATAAAAAAAAATAGACAGTGAAGAACTCTGGGATTTTTTTCACACCTGCTTATGCAGTGTTACAGATTGATCCTCATAAGGAGGTGCTTATATGCAAATACATTTAATATCACTAATAACAAGAGAATGCAAATCAAGGCTTTACAAGATCATTTTCACCTAGAAGATTAACAAAGATTTTAGAAGATTAATAGCAGTTAGTACTGACAAGGGAAAAATAGGTACTATCATCACTGATGTAAATTGTGCATAATTATGAGGCTGAAAATTAGCATAAACTTTCTGGAAAACAATATGATAGAATGTGCGTACCTTTCTACTTGGCAATTTTATATCCTAAAGTCCCAATTCAGGAATATCCTAAAGTCCCAGTTCAGGAATACTCAAAACTGATAATACATGTTATCTGTAGTAGTATGTTACCTAGTACTAGAACATTAATAACAATGAAATGTCCATTAATTGCAGTATCTTAAATAAATCATGGTAAAAATTTTGAACAAAATGCTTATAATTGTGGTTTTCCAAAAGAGTGAATTAGATATTTCTTTACTAAGACCATATGTTAAAAAAAAAAAGGTATCAAACTGTAACTATGATTTCATTTATATGGAAGAAAAAAATTCATATGGACAAAATTATCAAGAAGGATGCATACCAAATAGTTATAAAGATGATCATTCTGGAGTAGAAATAAAAAGGAATTTCACTTTTACTTTAAATCCATCTACATTTCTTAAATAGACATATAATTTATAAATAAAAATTCAAAGTATTATGATCAATTATTAAGAACAAATTATAAAAAAATATTGTTTTAGCTACAGATTTGAGTATAAACCAGAATGAATATAAGGGTGAAGATGAAAGTCTGTGTCTTGAGACACTTTTCCGTATCAGCCAGTGTTGACTCTGTCATTTCCTATCACTTTATTCTGTTTTTAGCCCATTATATTATTTAGCAATCTGTCTTACTTTCTGGTTTATTTTTAAGATTATTTCGCTGAGATTCAGGACCTTGCTTATCTTGTTCCTTGTTATATCTCCAGCACTTAGAACACTGCCCACGTGACCGTGGCCTCACATAAATGAGTTGAATGAAATCAATGCCAGTCAGACAGCTATTGCAATAGCTGGATTTTAGAATAAAGTCTAAACGTCTTAATTTGACTTAAAGGGCCTTATGTAATTTAGTTCCTGCCAACCTCTCTAGTTTCAATACTTTATCATCCCCACCTCCATCCCCTTGAGGAGGATCTGTATGCATTGAACTTTTTTCAGTTATCTTAATGTACCTTTCCCTTTCATCTGCAGACCTTTGTGCTTATAGTTCTTGCTTCTTGGAATATTAACCAATCTCTTTTCTCTTTTACTCCTGTTCATCCCTCCGCTTTCAGAATAGTTCAAGCAGTATTATGGCTTAAGGTTATGGGCTCTGGATTTTTTTTTTTTTTTTCATTTTCAACCACCCGGTGGCATATGGACTTCCCAGGCCAGGGATCAGATGTGAACCACGGTCAGATGTGAGCACGGTTGTGACCCATGCCACAGCTGTGGCAGCACTAGATCCCTAACCCACTGTACTGGGCCAGGGATCAAACTTGCATCCCAGCGATCCAGAGATGATGTTGATCCCATTGCACCACAGTGGGAACTCCTTACAGGTTCTGAGTTTAAACATCAGATTAGTTAAGTTTTGTTAGTCAAAACTTAATCAAAATTTGGTCAAGTTTTATCTGAATGTTTATTTGTTTGTTGTTGTTTGAATATCCTTATGTGTAAAGCAGAAATAATAGTATCTCTCTAATAAGGCTCTTGTGAGAATAAGTGAGTTAATGCATGAAAAGCACTAAAGAGGAGTTACCGTTGTGGTGCAGCGGAAGTGAATCCGACTAGGAACCATGAGGTTGCAGGTTCAATCCCTGGCCTTGCTCAGTGGGTTAAGGATCCGGCATTGCCGTGAGCTGTGGTGAAGGTTGCAGACGCGGCTCGGATCCCGCGTTGCTGTGGCTGTGGCATAGGCCGGCGGCTACATCAGATTAGACCCCTAGCCTGGGTACCTCCATATGCCGCGGGTGTGGCCCTAAAAAGCAAAAAGAAAAAAAAAAAAAGGAAAAAGAAAAGCACTAAAGACAGTTTCTGATGCAGAGAGCAGTTTGTTACATATTAAGATGATGATAACAAAAATGACAGTGACGTGTGTGGTGTGGTAGTTGTAGTGATCATGATGTCATTTTTGGGGGGAAAACATTCCTTATCCCAGGGTGGGTTAAGTGCCATTATTCTTTACTGAAAAACTAATTGCTGTGTATTATTTTCCATTTCTTTAGATCTTACTAGAGTATAAGCTCCATGGGATAGGAGACTGAGGCCACTGAGTTCACCAGCATACCCACAACACTGTAGCCCAGAGTAGGTGCTTAGAAAATATTTGTAAAATAGTGAATTGGACAGTCTTGGCATAAAGCAGTAAAGATGAGCTAAGATATGTTATAGGAATTGGGAAGATAGCTCTTGGCAATGGAGTGAAGTGAGAAAAATAAGTGAAGTATAACTCAGTTCAGGTATTGAGGACCAGAGAAGTGGTGAAGCCATTAAGAGAGAGAAATAAAATGAATGACTAGTCCTGGCCCTTCCTGTTGACACCGAAGAATTATTTCTTTTGTCTTTTTTTCTTTCACAGCTATCCTAAAGGGCTCTTAAACTTATTATTTATATTCTTTGGCACCCAAAACTTTACTTCGTAGGCAATGAAAATGCATAACAGCTTCTACCAATGAGCAAATTGAAGTTTAGGGTAAATGGCTTGCTTCACAGTTATATTTGACTTTGTAGAGAAAAGTCATATTCCAAGTAGAAAAAAAATGTTTTATTTAAATTAGTCATTTGCTTATTTAGAAATATACGTGGAAGTTCTGCTATGTACAGAGCATCATGATCTGGGCATACAGAGATGTAAAGGACCTGGCAACTGCCCTTAATATCCCAGTATTTATTAATAGAGACAGTTAAACAAGTTCAAGACAGACTGATTAGCCTTCTTAAGGATGCAGATAATATCCTTCGAGAGTACCACAAACAGCAATTCGTTTTTTGTAGAAGACTTAAAGAAGGTTCTTGGACGTTATATTTGATCTAAGTTTATGCTACTAGTCATGTTTCAGAATTTTTCTCTAATATATGTCTTTCAAAGATAAGCTATATTTTGATTCCAAATTAGAATTTTCTAATTTTCTCAATGTGTTCATAAAAGAGCATTATTTAATGCATGTCTATCATTTAACTTTGAGTTTTAGTTTTCTGTAACTTGTTTTGCACTTTTTATTTTCTTTTAATTTAACTCAGCAACAGTAGTTCTTTGTTGTGAAGAAACACTGAATGAATTAATGTTTGAGGTGGCAATTTGCAGCATACTTTTAAGATCGTCTGCAGAGCTGATAACATGTTCAGGAAGCTGATGCTTTAAAGCAAAATAAAAGGTAAAATCCGAAGGAGAATATTGCAGAGCCCCGAGCTGATAGATCTGTTTGCTCATTGTCTCTCCAAAGGTACATGAAAACAAAATCAAATTACACCTGGATCTTGGTGATAATAGGGAACTAAATTGTTTTAATATATGAAGAAAGGGCTTAAGGCCTAAGGAAGTAAATTTAGATTGATAATATAATCATGAGGTTTATGAACTGAAAGAGAAACTTAATGGTAATCTAGTACAATCTTTTATACGTCTCATTTAGAAACAGATAGATTGAATTGATTTCATTTCATTTCAATTCACTGAAGCAATTGCTTATTATTACTAGGTTATTGAATTGCTTAGTATTGTAAGGTTTCTGTTATTTAATATATTTCCATCACTTAATACCTTTATGAGATTGAGCAAGTCTTTCAAGATCACTATCTATTTTTCTAACCAATAAAATGAGAAAATGGGGAAAATAAAAGATATATCTCATAGAGCTATTGAGGGAATGAAATGAGATAATACATGTAAAACGCTTGTCTGGCCATTTTATTGTCGTCCATCCTACTCCCCCCTCTAGGAAGGTATTAAGACTGTATTGGCTGCAGTACAAGTAGCTGCCATATTTGTTTCTCCCATTACTGTAATTCCTGACATCCGGTAGGCAATGAATAATACTTTCGTGAATAAATGTATGTACTTGACTTTCCTTATGCCTTTATATTAACTGAGAGACCCCTGAAGGTATTTAAATCCTAGACCTCTTAAATCTAAGCCACATTTTAGACAAAGGGGTAAACTGAGACCCTAAGGGGGCCTCAGATAATATGTTCTTATTACCAGTGTCACAAGTGTACAGTGACAAAGAGGAAGAGCTAGAGCGATATATCCATTTGGGACTCATGTTTTTTAACCTCTAGTCCTGCCTGTTTTTCTACAGCAGAATTTAAAAATTATCAATAATAATGTTTTCCTAATCTTCTAACTATAGTGAAATGTACTTATTTAAGAGAATTTAGAGAATACATTTGTGTAAAAAAAACAAAATATAGTTTTATTATTTACTTATACAAAGTGTCAAGATTTAGGCATAATTCTTTGGCCCCTTCATTTCACGTTACCGCGAGTTATTATTTTGTGACTAAATATTCTGTAAGAACATTTTAATGGTTAATCGGGGTTCAGTTCTACAGAGATACCAAATCTTGTCATTTCTTATTGCTGGATATTTAAATACCAGCTTTTCGCTGTCATAAATAATGCTTTCAAATACCTTTTTGCAAAATGTCTCTCTTATCTTCCATTTACTTAGAATAAATTGTTGGATATGAAATAATACCTGGATAAAAGGCTAGGTCTATTTTTCAAAGCTGTTAAATAATGAATAGTAGCACTATATTTCTATCCAGAATCCTTTACCAATTTCTTTCTCAAAAACTGTGTTTGTGGGTATCTTTCTTGATACCTACATAACCAGAAAAATATATTAATATTAAAGGACAAGTTCTTCCTTTTTTATTCTTTTTTTTTTCAAAATAATTCTTTCAGGGGAAAATGCATCATTACAGCTTCTGGAATAACATGTCAACACCAGGCATCATTCGTCATTATCTTTTCTTGATAATACATGCTGATTACCAGTGTACAATCTCCATAAAAATAAGAGAGCAGCAACAGCTTCAGCATAGCTGAGTCACTACCTTTATACACACAATCCTAGCATAATGAAGTGAACAAAGGTCATATTTTAAATAGTCAAATATGAAGATTCTCTATGCTAAGAATTTTTGTCTTTTGCTAAGCCTTATTATTTGGACATTTGAGCTTTAGGCATTTATAACAATGATTTAAACATTCCTTGAAATCTACCATATTCAAGATTTTTGGGATAAATGATAAAGAGCTATGCTTTTCATTTTTTTCTCTCATTCTTTAATAAATGATGGTAAGCCTTGGTTTTGTTTTACATATTCCACAGGTATATGAAGAATTTCCTGTAGTTTTTGAGAAACACTGAGGAATGCTAGACTAGGCTAGGAATGAAGACACTCAAAAGCTCTGATTTAATTTTATCAGTGGTGGGGTCCTGACATTGAACACTTGCTATTATATTTGTACATTTTTCTTTACACAGTAAATTTTATTGCATTTATAGTTGTACAACGATCATCACAATCAAATTGATAAATTCCCTTTTTGCCTTCTTGAAGAATGGGTTTCACAAAATAACAAATATGGTGGTTGTTCTAGTTATGGTCTCATCACCAATTTATGTTATAAAACAAATTTCTTAACCTTGATAATCATCTATAAAAGGCAACCATTATGCTGACCCCACAGATTATTGAGAGTTATAGAGGGGGGAAAATCTAGCAGTAAATGATAAAAAAGAAACTGTAAATATACAAACTAGTAAGAAATACTTAAGATTTCAGTTGAAATTTTTTTTCCTAATAATGGTATGATGACCAGGGACCCGGAACTATACTATTGCTGCTCTGTACCTCATCCCCCTCTTCATGAGGTTTCTGATTAAAAAATCTATACATAAGGCATAGAAGCCAATCTGGCTTCTGAGTATATGAAGAGTAATTTTTCAGTGCATGTTCCCAATGCACAAGTCTGATAAAAAGTAAGAAACCATTGTGGGTTAAACCTGAAGGTATAAGGTAGGTACCCTGCTCTTGCCTTTATGAAGCTGAGATGCCAGAATGTGCCACTCAAATTCAGGAACAGAACATCTAAAATAGAAAGATTGAGATGTGGATGGCCCTGCCCACGGGGGCACTGCTCAGTTGTGCACAGACAGCACAGTAGTAAGAAAGAAGAGAATGGCCCAAGATGCCTAGAGAAAGTCATCCTTACCTAGGTGAACCTGCAACATAGAAACAGAGTAGAAGAGGGAACACCAGCTGTGGGTGCTGTCCTGTAAGACAGTTTTCACAGACCCTACTAAACCATGGCTCCTAAGCTCTGACCTACCATATTATTAAAAATAAAGCTAAAGTGGTGGAAATATGGATAGAATAAGTAGAATTCCTTCTGTGTACTCATGTTTTGGTTAGGCCTTGTTCTTGGGAAAGGTTCTCAGAATTCAGTGATGAATGAGATTAGATAAAATGGAAAACAGTTGAATGGGTGTAGGTAGATAACTATATTAACACCAGTATCTCAACCTTGGCTGTAAAATCAAACCATCTTGGGGGGAGGGGGTCTTAGAAAATACTGATTTCCGGGCCCCTCTCTCAGAGAGTCTAATTGATCTGTAATGCAGCACCAGGTTTCTTTTTAAAGCTCCTCAGGTGATTCTAATGGGAAGACGAGATAAAGGAATATCGTTGTAGGAGATGCTTAAATTTTACCTAAACAAGAATAAAAGTTAGAAAACTGATAAATTTGAAATTAGTTTCTTGCTTTATAGGATTATCTTTTACCTTCAAACTGATTTTTCCCACAAAGTCCCCTTCAATCTATTTTTTTTTAATCATTGGGAGCACAGTTACATTTATACCCAGTTATTCAGACATTTATCTACAAGCTTATTTACTCAAGTACCCCTATTGCAAAACATATTGATTACACAGAGACTTCTAATCCACTGACTCCCATCACTTTCTAACTACCTATCCACATTCTTGAATTTATTCTTCGTGGTCTGCCAAAATTCCATCATCCATCACTACAATCACTTCCTTTACTCTCAGCCAAAGATTTTGCCTCCTGCTTCACTAAGAAAGACATCTGCTTTGAACTCTCTCAACTTCTCCTGCCAAGCCCACCAATGCCTTTGCTTCTTGGCCTGCTCTTTGCTTTCCTTCTATCACATTGAAAGAGGTTTCTCTCTTCTTCTCTTGATCCAACACACTTGTGCTTGGGATATCAGCTCTTCTTCCCTTCTCAAAAATTTTGTTTTCTTATATGTGTTTTTATAACTTTGGCCAGAAATGAAATACTCTTTAAAATCCAGGTAAATTGTATCAGAATATAAAAGAAGTCTTTTGAATTATCTGATACATTCATTCATCAGGTATTCTCTTTTTTTATTTGTTTTAAATTGTTTTTTTATTTCATTTTTTTATTTTAATTTTTCTTTTTTCTTTTTTTCTTTTCTTAGGGCCACACCCATGGCGTATGGAAATTCCCAGGCTAGAGGTCTAATCAGAGCTACAGCTGCCAGCCTGCGCCACAGCCACAGCAATGTGGGATCTGAGCCACGTCTGAGCCTATATATACCACAGCCCGCAACAATGCAGGATCCCCAACCCACTGAGCGAGGCCAAGGATTGAACCCACATTCTCATGGTACTAGTTGGATTCATTTCCATGGCGCCACAATAAGAATTCCCAATCGGATATTATATATTACTGTAATTTTCATCTCTCAGAAGATGCCTCTACACCCCATTTCTAACACTCCATCAAAAGCAAGTCTCTAAAACCTTACATTGTTTTTGGTTTTCATTTTCCACCATTTTATAAAACTGGTCTTGTGCCTCGTTTACCAACTTGTTTTTGAATCTGTCAGCTTTTTGAAATCATGATGAGCCTTTATATTTATAGCTAAAGGTTTTCTCTGGTCTTTTGAGTATGAGAGTCAGACATATCTCCATATCACCAAGGGAAAGTATTTTTTAAAACTTTTTATTATGGAAATTTTCAAACATACCCAAAAGTAGCGAGAATGGAATAATCAACCCTTATATTCACATTCTTATTTAATCCATCTCCATCCCACTTATTTGAAATCTGTTTGATATAATAATTTAAAACATATAATTTTACACATAAAGGGTCAGTATGTTTTTCTAAAAGATAAGCATTATTTTAATATAACCAAAATATAATTATCAAAGTAAGCACATTAAAAATGATTCACGAATAAATCTAATATTTATGTGCAGTATTTCCCAAATGTCTTAAAACTAGCTTTTTTTCCCCTTTACTTCCCTTTTTTTCCCTTTCTGTCATATTGAGACATAAACGACATATGACATTTTGTAACTTTAAGATGTGCAATGTGGAGTTCCCAGTGTGGCTCAGCAGGTTAAGAACACGACATAGTGTCTATGAGGATTTGGGTTCAATCTCTGACCTTGCTCAGTGGATTAAGGATCCGGTGCTGCGACAAGCTACGGCACAGGTCTCAGAGGTGGCTCGGATATGGCATTGCTGTGGCTGTGGTGTAGACCTGCAGCTGCAGCTCCATTTTGACCCCTAGCCCAGAAACTTCCATATGCTGCTGGTCCAGCCCTGGTGGGGGAGGGGAGAGAGATGTAGAATGTGATGATTTGATACATGTATGTATTATAGAATGATTACCACAAAAGTGGTATTTTTTATAGTTAGTTTATTCTAATTAGGATCCAGTCAAGATATACAAATTGTCTATGATTTATATAATCTTATATATCTCTTAATCAGTTTCCCCTCTTTTTTTCCATCCCATGCATGTAAAAGAAGTTAGGATACATACCCTGGATAATTTTCCATAGTCTGGATTTGTCTAGAACAATTCTTGTGGTAGTTTTTAATTTAATCCTTTTCTCCTACTCCTTTTCCTGTAATTTGCTAATTAGGGTAGAGGCCCTATTAGACTGAAGATTTTTGTGTTCCTATTTTATTTGGTTTTCTGCTTTCAAAAGGCAGGAATGCTTTACGGGTAGTACTGGCCACCTCCTGTCACCTCACATCAGGAGATGCATGACACCTTGTCCCAGTTTTATTGATGCCATAATTGATAAATGGGTTCAGATGGTGTCAGCCTAATTTATCCATTATAGAGCATAAAATTCAAGGTTTAAGAGATAGGTTTTCTTTATTTACACCACAATAACTGACTGCTGCTCTCATGGTCCATGGTTGCCATGGCCGTATCATCCACCCTTCCTTTTGAAAAGCATCTACACTTTACAAATAAATCTACACTTTACAAATAAACCTTGAAAGGCATCTACACTTCACAAATAAATTAATACCAAAACCATCCACTTTTCTCACTCTAATCTCCACCATCATTGGCCTCGTTGTTCTCTTTAAAACAACTTGTTGATATGTTTGCATTCTAGCATTTGTAAAGCCCAGATGGAGAAAGATGGAGTGCTTCAAAAGTAGCATCAATTTTTCAGGAAAAAATATACTTGTGTAACCATAGTAATAATTGTTATAAGGAAGAAATATGCACGTGTCCTTGTCATCATCCTTCCTTATGATTAACGTGATTGTGTCCGTCTTCCTAGTTGGATTCTAAGCTCCATAAGCCCAAGACATTCGGTCTGTTACTATCACCTCCTTGCACGGAACCTGGCACATAGTAAGTCTTCCAGAAACAGTATTTTGAATTACTGATTAGGAAAGTGATGGATTTCTTGCCATAGAGTTAAGAGTACAGTCCTCAGTTCAGTTCTATTGAGAATATACCATCTCAAAATCAAGAAGGAACTGAGTGATCCCCTGGTTCATACATAATGCTTTCTGAGGCAACACACACCAGCCCTTTTGCTTCTACTGGAATTCCACCAGTGAAGGACATTTTTAATCTAGCAATATTGCTAATCATTAGAAATGCCTTCCTTAAGCTGAACTGCTATTTGCCACTTAAATCGCATCCTTCATTTAGGAATTTCAACAGAGTGAGGCTGATCATTTTTATAGTTGATAAGACATTCATAGTTTGCCTAATAAAACTCTTTACCCTAAAATTATCCAATGATAGATGTTCATGCAGAAAATGGAAAACATTAAACGTCTTTTTCCCTGTAATATCTAATTTAAATTTCTCAGGCATTGGATTTTTTTTCTATATTAATATTAATTTAATTATTAACCTTAAGATGCCATGTGTTTGGTTTTGCTGATCTCTCTATTCTGTAGTGTCTTTAAAAGTAAGCTTAAAAAATCAGGCTAGGGAATAGTTTTTACCTTCCTATTTCAAAACTAGTTTTCAGGAGTTCCTACTTTGGCACAGTGGGTTAAGGATCTGACATTGCCACAGTTGTGGCATAGGTTGTAGCTATGGCTCAGATTGGATCTCTGGCCTGGGAACTTTTGTATGCCACGGGTGGAGCCAAAAACAACAACAAAATAGTCTTTAACACATGACTTAAAAAACAGGAGTTCCCGTTGTGGTGCAGTGGTTAACGAATCCGACTAGGAACCATGAGGTTGTGGGTTTGATCCCTGCCCTTGCTCAGTGGGTTAATGATCCGGCGTTGCCGTGAGCTGTGGTGTAGGTTGCTGACGCGGCTCGGATCCTGCGTTGCTGTGGCTGCGGCGCAGGCCAGTGGCTACAGCTCCGATTAGACCCCTAGCCTGGGAACCTCCACATGCCGCGGATGCGGCCATAAAATGACAAAAGGCAAAAAAAAAAAAAAAAACAGGAAAGCATCTGGAACGTATGTATAATTTTGTGCCATTTCTTTTGTTCTTTTAGTTATGGTTAAAACAAACATATTGAGCTTTCATCAGTAATCTGAATAAAGCCTGAAATCACTTCAGGAAAAATTAAAACAGGAGTGACCTGTGAAGTCATAACTACCTTGAGTTGAGAGCCAAACAGTATTTCTTTTTTGAAGAGTGGTCTGTGCAGATCTGGGACCACCTCGTGCCTATGTAGTTCTCCAAGGGACTGGGCATGGTAAGGTTCAGCTGCTTGCATATTCGTTACATTCAAATAAGCAGAGGACACGTTCTACAAAGGGTCTCTACCCCTTCATGAGACAGCTCTGACAATTGCGAAGGCTTTCATTAAGATGCTGTTTGTGGCATCTCAAAATAAAACCTAGAAATGGAACTTTTTCTGTCACAGTTATACTTTCAAGAAAAGTACAAGACCCCAAAAATAAATCTAAAATGAGTATCATTTTCAGTCTCCATTTTGCAAAGCCCTGTTGTGATTTTTTTTTTTTTTCTGAGTGACCTACATTTTGTGATCTACTTTTTGCGTGAAGGGTTAGTTATCTCCATGATTCCAAAGAGCTCTCATAGCAGCAGTTGACTTCAATGCTGAGTTTATGTTTTGGAAACATGACCAAGAGTCCTGAGAAAGGAGGTTTGCTTTAAATCAATCAAGATCACATGATGTTCTATACTGTTACTAATTTTCTAGGCCTAGTTGTATCCATGGAAACCTGCAAGGGTTCCATAACTGCAATAGGCTCAGAACTGGTTGCTTTGTCACAGGTTTTTCCACCTCCAGTCTATCACTCACAGTGCTGTCAGAGTGATTTTTCTGTAAGATAAATATAGTACAACATTCTTTATTTTATATCTCATATATGCCAAACTTGGCGCACATGTCCTTCAAAGCACTATATATGGACCAGTCTAATTTTCCAGCCTCACATACTATCGGTCCTTCCTATAGTCTAGCTACAACTCCCTTTATACTCCTACCTTGTTCTATCATGCTCCTTTCTCACACTTTATTAAGACTGTCATCTTGCCTTTTTTCTTCCTGGTAACCTCTCTGCTAGTCTTTGAACAACCAACTCAAATGTCACTTCTTGGTTGAGGTTTTTGCTCCTAGTTGTAGTACTAACCACTTTTCTGTGTCTCCCAAGTATAGAGACCAGGCACAGAGAAGATGCTAAATAAATGTTAAGGCATCTTCAATTTCTCCCTCCTCAGTGTATCCATCCTTTGATTTTGCAAAGATGACTGAGTCATCCTTTTTTTAAAGAAATGAAATCTTCTCTCAGCTCCTCCCTCCCTCCTCCAAGTTGTATCATTATAGACACTACTATTATCACCTAATTTCTTGAAGGAAAAGTCTGTATTGTCATCTCTCTGGATAATAGGTGTTAGACAGGAAAAGGCAATGTTTTGAAGTCATGTAGATTTAGAAAATGTTGAATTAAACGACAGTAAACAGCTTTCTTTGCTGAATGATTGTTCAGTCTTTAATATGCTAATACCACCTAAGGCTATGTTACTGAGCTTAATTAGCCATAGGGAAAATCTTAAAAGACTAGCCTTCTACTGGTCTATACTTGGTTCTGTCCTCTTTCTCACTACTCTTACTTTAACTCAGTGAACTCTGATGTATGCCTGTATCACATAACTTGAACCATACTCAGAAAGGTTACCATAACTCACTGAACCCTTAAGTCAGTGGGTTTCAGTCCTGACTACAATTTGCAATCTTTTGGAGAGTTTTAAAGATCTTAGTACCAGGACCTCACCCTTGAGAAATTCTGATTGAATTGATTGTGGATGCAGCCTAGGCATGGGGATTTATAAACCCCCACTCATTCTAAGTACAGCAAAGTTTGAGGACCATTGACCATTGTCTCAAGATGTGAGTTCATTCTTTCATTCATCCTAAGTACTAAGTGTTGAGGGTAGAGAAATAAATATGGTATTTTCTTCTTCCTGATGAATCTTATGCCATCCTAGAAAAAGACGAATATACATGTGATACAGGTTCAAAGTATACCGGTGTTTTATTAAAAATCTTACAGGATAAGAGGAGCACACACAAAATCGTAGCCAGTTCTGTCTAAGGGTTTGGGATGGTAGGTTTCATGGAGGAATTCCTTTATGAGGTAGACATTTGTCAGGCAGGCTGGAATGCCATTTGGGGAAGGTCATTTGAGGGGTGGTTGTCAGCATGACAAAGGCAGAGATGATGACTGTATAGTTTTCTGAGTCAATGCAGCAGTGCATCAGAGCTGCTGATAAGATGGAAGGGGGATGAAAGATAACAATAGAGATGTAAATCAGACCTTCACCCTGGAGAGGTTTGTGTGACACTGATAAATGGTGAACTTTTTTGTGAGGAAAATGAGAAGTTTTGCAATGTTTGAATCAGAGAGTGGCATGGTCCAATTTGTATCTTTGATTTGTCAAATCAGTTTCTTCCTAATTTATACCCCCCAGGAGCAGGTCCATGTCTTATTTATCTCTCTGCCCCCATCACCCATCACAGGCTTTACATCTCTATTCTTATTTGGTTAATTGATGTATATTCCCACCCCACCCCCCCAAAAAAAGCATTGATGGTGTGCTCTATGAGAGAAGGACTTCAGCGTTATTCAGAACTGTACAGTCCTTGAAGTTCCCTTTGTGGCTCAGTGGTTAACGAATCCGACTAAGAACCATGAGGTTGCGGGTTCGATCCCTGGCCTTGCTCAGTGGGTTAAGGATCCAGCGTTGCCATGAGCTGTGGTATAGGTTGCAGATGCGGCTCGGATCCCGCGTTGCTGTGGCTGTGGCAAAGGCCGACGGCTAGAGCTCCGATTAGACCCCTAGCCTGGGAACCTCCATATGCCGCGGGTGCGGCTCTACATAAAGGCAAAAAGACAAAAAAAAAAAAAAAAAGAACTGTACAGTCCTTGGGCAGCACTGGGTAGAGACGCAGCATCTATTGAATGAAAGCAACAGTAACGTGAAGGGAATGAATGCCTTCATCTATTAAAATACACCACTTCGCCAGTGGCTTAAATCACAGAATTTTAATTAGATCTTTATTTTCTGTTTTTTGTTTTCTTTTTTCCCTACATGCCCTCACCTCCCCTCCAGAAAATAGAAAGCAACTATTTACAAGACATTGTTTAAAATTGTATTATTCTGGACACTATCAGATTAGTTCATCATATATGTGTTTACTCATCACTTACCTCTTCTATTCCAAAGTACAAAGGCCTGTACTGTCAGGAATTTTTAGATGTTCGAGATATGTTTCCTACCCTCAGAGCTTATTTAATTGGGAAAAGAAGAGTTACCAAGCATAAATGATAGTTTAAGAAGACAGAGGAAGAATTGTGCTAAGGGTCTTAAGATTTTTGAGAAGAATGGACTCTCTTGGGACTTGCTGGGCAGCAATAATTGTGGTAAATTTTCTGTCATCACCACATTTAGATGGTAATTCAGAAGCTGATCCCAACTGGACACTGTTCATTACACACTAATTACTATTTGCCCTGCAGTGATTGTTATGTGTGACAGCAAGTATAAACTCAAACCTAGATGCTTACCACTGCCCTTCTAACAGGGAGGAAAAGGCAAAATTCCTTTTCCATTTGCTTAGATAATATTTAGAGGTGAACATTTCTCGAGTACATATCTGCATGAAGAAATTTGACTCTATACAAATTACAGATGGTGGAAAATACTGTGCTTCGGTTAGAAAACACTGTGATATTTGGCATATGTGTGTGTGTGTGTGTGTGTGTGTGTGTGTGTGTGTGTGTAGACCTCACATGAAATGTATTACAGGAGATGAAATTTTAAAATAAGTTCCATTTCTTCAGTTTACGTTCATGTACAATTGGTCATTTTGAGAGTTGTTTGATAAACATTATTGAGCTCTTTTGGTGTGCAAAACCCTGAACCATGACCTGAAGTGACAGAGATAATTGAGATAGGATCCCTGTCCTCAAAGGGTTCAGAATTCAGAGCAGGAGGTGAATGGATAATTATAGAATGAATCAATATGTGTTATAATAGAATAATATGTAATTGAGAAGAACATCAGCACACAAAATCTGGTGTGCCTTCAACATTGTATTTTTTTAGTTTCATTTCTGATTCTTAGCCTTCAAATACTGTTCAGGAGAATTTTTGACTTCTAGCCTGTCTAAGAGAATTGTTATTCTCCTCCCTCTCTCAGTATCAGGCAGAAGTTTTCAGGACCTTCTCAAAACTGACTTTTCATAGCATGGAGCCTATTGGGTAAGGTTCTTCAACCCTGCATGTTGGTTTCCATGAAGACATGAATACATTGCTTGAACCTCCATGGTCTCTGTGGGTCTTATACCTCCCTGCTTCCCTGACACACGTGGGGCATGGGAAGTAGAAACCTTATTCTCCAAGATTTGACTTATCGACAGGTGCCCCACACACCTGTTTCCACAGACCTCACAGACCAGACCCATGGACTTCTGTTTCCTTCTCAAATTCCTGTAACCTCCCCTACTTACTTCCCAGAATCTCAAAAACACCCCTTTTCTTCTTTACCTCTGTCCATAACCCAAATCTCTCTGCTTTCTCTCTAAAACCAGGACACCTAGAACAGTTCTTTCAAGGGGCAACAGAGCCTGTAACTTTAGGGTGATTCTCTGGTCAGCCTTGTCAGAATCCAGAGGCACAGAAGAAAGCATGCCTACCTCTTAGGAATTAGGGAGAAAGTGAAACCAGTAGATAATATTCTAATGATCCAGACATCATCATAGAAATACTAGGAGTACAGAAGAATGAGTGATTCATTCTGAAAATAGGTGATTAGATAGAGCTACAAAAAGAAAGAGATATTTGGGTGGGTTTGGAGGATTATTATGAGTTGCTAGAAGTTATTCTAGGTGATGAAACAGCATGGGTTGGCGGATGGGATTACATCTTCATATCCCCTGTATCCTCAGTGTTTGGTACATAGTAGATCCTCAATAAATGTTCCTTAGTAAATGGAGAGCTGGAATTGTGAGACAGGTTCAGGAAATGGCAGTAGGTTTGATGAGTCCATAACAGGCCAGGAGGAATGAGGGAAATGAAGCTGGGGTTAGGGGTTCCTATAGTCAGAGTAGCTATGTAGGTCATCCTTAAATATTTGGACTTTCTTGTATAGGCAACAGGGGACACATGGGTGTTAGAGGAGTGAGGTTATCAGAATGGAAAGTGCACTGGAGAAGGGGGTAACTGAAAGCCAAGTCCAGTTATGAAATTGTGGCCATGGTTCGAGTGAGCTCGAGAGAGGTATGAAGTGGTGAGGCTCCAGAGGAAAGCAATTCCAGTTTCTTTACAGAAATGTCGTTGACTTTTTTCCACCAGTTAGAAGAGAACTAAACAGCCAAGATTGAGTAACATGGTGGACTAGGTTTTCATGGATTTACTTAGACTCACAGCAGTGAGTATTTTGCCAAACACTGCAGGAGTGAATCTGACCCAGGAATGAACCTGCCCACTCAGTGAAGTTTGGAGCTTAGAGCAAGTCAGCTATCAGATGTGTTAGGGGCATTTAAATGCCAGAACTGCATTTTGAAAGATCAGGAAAAGACATCTGTTAAAACCCCTGTCTTGAATAAACACATTATTTTGTTTGTGAAATGAAACTTCATGAGCAAAAAATAAACCTCATGAGAGACTGCATGCCAGGAGGTTTAATAGAACACTAAATAGTCAGTTTAATAGAATTTAACCACGTCTTGTTCATTTTTCAGACTCCATGCTTTATATGTTGTTAAATGTCATAGATAAAATGACTTTTACAGGATGTGTTCATGTAAATGTTGGCTCAGTAAGCATGGTAATGTGAAGCAGAGGCATCAGGGTGTAATGATGGAATAAGAAGTATCGGGTATCTTTGTTTATCAGAGGTTCTCCCATAACATACCTACAAGGTAGAGAAATGAACATAATCAGTGGCAGAAAGACTCAACTCAGTTAAAGCCAGAACACATAAGCCAAAGAAAATAAACCCAGGATTTCCTTACCCTGTAACTCAACTTCCTTCTACTATATTCTAATCACAATAGCTGAAAGTGTTTTTCCTTTCAAATATAACAGGCAAAAACCTATCACCTGGATATGTGCTTCCAGCAGTATAGCAGAATAACAGTGACTTGAACCAGAACAGAGAGCAGCGAACAATAAGATATTGGGAAGTCAAAGTCACCCTGAGGAAAATCATTCAGATTTTTTTACAAAAGGGAGATTTATTTTTCTGCTTTTACTGATAAGCCCCATCAAGGTGGAAAGCCAAAAATGAGATTCCTGTATTAAGCTGGGAGTAATTGGATTCTGAGTCTTTATACTGCATGTGTGTATGCATGTGTGTATGTTTTGGGGTGGGCAAGATTGTTGGTTCAGTGTCCATAAACTTTACATTTTAAGTTATAGATGCAAGGAACATTTTAATAAGTGACTGTTAAAAGATTATAAATAGGGTATAAATGTCACACTAGTAATAGGATAAAATGTAATACGAAAAATGAATTCTAGTTAATCAAAAAAGTCAATAAAAGATAAAAAGCAAAGAAAAAGAGAATGTAAGTACAAGATAATATAGAAAACACTTTCAAATATAACAATAATCATATAAACATAAGATCAAATTTGCCAATTAAAAGAGAAAATTAGTATTTGAATAATAAAAAAAATCCACCTAATATACCATTTGTTAAGAGACACACCTAAGGTATACAGACATAAAAGTTTGAAAGAGAAAAAACTATGTACTATACAACTGTTAGAAAAAGAAAGCTGGGGTAGTTGCCAAATAGACAAAATTGACTTTGAAATAAAATGAAACTAGAGAACATCATTATCTAATGATAAAGTGCTTATTTCTTGAAAAGATATTCTAAGCTTATGTGCACTTAGTAAAATAGTCTTAGCATATGGGAAAAACAAAACAATGTATAGAGATAAATTAATAAATCCACCACCACTCCTGTAGAGCACGGAGAATTCTACCCCATATTGTATGATAATCTGTGTGGGAAAAGAATCTGAAAGAGAATGGATGTGCGTACATGTATGACTGAATCACTTTCTTGTACAGCAGAAATTATTACAGCACTGTAAATCAACCATACTTTAATAAAACTTTTAAAAATGAAAATAAAATCAGTGAAAAACTTAATAAATAAATAAATCTACCATCATAAGAGATTATGGTACCTCTGAATTATTATATTAAGAGGTTAAAAAATTACTATTTCTAGAAGTATGGTAGAGCACCTCCCACTAAAACACAAATAAAATCATAAAAAAAAATTAGGTACTTGGGAGTTAAACAGTATATATGCAAAACCTTTACAGAAAAAAATGTGTATTAACTTTTATGGAGCTTTGTTAAACAAGACTTAAATGCAGTACATGCCATATCATGAATCTAAAGATTCCATAAAGATGTCATTTCTTCCAAATTGACCTGTATAGAGTTAACACAATTCTCATAAAAACCCCAATAGGAATTTTTGACAAACTTGACAACCTAATTTAAAACGTATCTGGGAAAAGTAAAGGCTAAGGTATAGCCAAGTCTCTCCTTAAAAAAAAAAAAAAAAAAGAGCTAGCTGGAGTATTTGGCCAACCAGAAAGAAATACTGTGTACTAAACCATTCCAATGAAGATGTAATTGCATAACCACAGTGACTAATTAAACAGAGGACCCTGAAACAGAAGATACTAGTTCTTGACCCAAGTTACTAGCTTATCCATGCCACAGTTTTCTTATTAAAAAATGAATGAAAATAGTACCTACCTCATAAGGCTGTTATGCAGATTTAAGGAAACAATTATCGGTAAAACACCTAAAAGACTACCTTGCACATGGTATAAGCATTTGGTAACTATTTGGAAATGGCAATGGAGTACACTGAAGAAAGGAAGACCAATTAATAAACTGTGAAAAACAGAAGACTGGTTAAATACATAAGTGAAAAAACAAGGTTTTAAACATTTTAGTAGAAAAATTGAGAGTATCATTATGATTTTGTCATTAGGAAGTATTTCTTTTCTTTTTTTTTGTCTTTTCAGGGCCGCACCTGTGGCATATGGAAGTTCCCAGGCTAGGGGTCTAATCAGAGCTACAGCTGCCGACCTACACCACAGCCACAGCAACACCAGATCCGAGCCGCATCTGCAACCTACACCACAGCTCACGGCAACGCCGGATCCTTAACCCACTGAGCGATGCCAGGGATCGAACCCCCAACCTCATGATTCCTAGTCAGATTTGTTAACCACTGAGCCATGATGGAAACTCCAGGAAGCATTTCTTAAACAAAAACACAAACCCATTAAAGAAGAGATTGTTGGACTCATTTACATTACAGAAATTCTGTTTATCAAAAGATACCACAAAGGAAAGGAAAAGACAAGACCCCAAATCAGAGTTTTTGCAGCAGAACTAGTCAACAAAGTATTTTATTGAGACTATATAAAGACTTCTTAAGAGCCAATAAAAATAAAAACAACCAACACAGTAGAAAAAAATGGTCAAAACATCAAACATTTATTTTTTTAATTTTTATTATAGTTGTTGATTTACAATGTTCTGTCAGTTTCTGCTGTATAGCAAATTTACCAAGTTATCCATATATTTACATTATTTTTCTCATATTATCTTCCATCACATTCTGTCACAAGTGATTGGATATAGTTTCCTCTGCTATACAGCAGGACCTCATTGCTTGTCCATTCTAAATGTAATAGTTTGCATCTACCAAACCCAAACTCCGAGTCCATCCCAATCCTTTCCCCTCCTCCTTGGCAACCACAAGTCTATTCTCCGTGTCTGTGAGTCTGTTTCTGCTCTTATAGATAGGTTCATCTGTGCCATATTTTAGATTCCACATATGAGTGACATCGTATGGTATTTGTCTTTCTTGTTCTGACTTACTTCACTTAGTATGAGAATGTCTAGTTACACCCATCATGCATTTCAAAAAGGAAAGTAAGAACCAAAAAATTAATAAGCATATAAGATACAAAACCTCCCAAGTAGTAAGGGAATCTAAATTAAACTCAATTCCATATTATACCCGTTTATATGAGCATAAAATTAGGAAGCCTGATATTGTTAAATGCTATTGAGATTGTTTCTAATATGCTGCTGGTGGCTACCACAATTTTGGAAAACAAGTTAACATTATTTTATAAAACCGAACATTATGACTTTGCACTTCCACTCCTTGTTATATACTGTAGAGAAACTCTTGTAACTATTCACTGACTATAGCAACTTTGTCCCTAAAAATAAATAAATAAATAAATAAATAAATAAATAAATAAATAAATCTTGGAAAAACACAAACATATATCAACAAGAAGATGCAAACATAATTTGTGGTATATCACATAGTAGAATAACATACAGCAGTACAAATGGATGAATGTGGAGTTCCTGTTCTGGTGCAGTGGGTTAAGAGTCTGGCATTGCTATAACAGTGGCATAGCTTGAAGCTATGGCTTGGATTCAGTCCCTGGCCCAGGAATTTCCATATGCCATGGGTTCGGCCATAAGAATAAAACAACAACAACAATAAATCAATGGATATGGATGAATATTGAAAGTGAAAACCAAGTCAAAGAAAACTGATATAATAACATTTGTATGAAGCTCAAAAGCAAGCAAATCTGAACAATATGTTTTGGAGTAGACTCATATGTAAATATTAAAACAATAAAATAATAAAAGGAATGCTAAAAAATTTAGGACATAAAGGATACAGAAATGCAGTGTTCGTTAGCAGAAGGCATAGCCCAAAACTCATCATATTCTAGTTTTAAAGTTGGTGTTTATTTTATTACTACACTTCAAAACTCCCCTTTATACTACATATATTCTTTTACATGTGTAAGCACAATATAGCCAAAAATATGTTACATAGCCTTAGGGTACATTAAAGTAGAAACTTTTTTTTTTTTTTAGACTTAAGCTTTATAATCAAGGTGGACCTATAAGGATTTCTCTGTTCATTGCACTGGTGTTGCCTGAAAATGGTTGAGTTTTACTTTGAAGAGATGACAGAAATGAAATGCAGCTCTTTCAAATAAAGCAGTTGTTCATAGTGACATATCTTCTGCATCTGTGATAGCAGATGCTTTTAAAAGCAACAGAAAGAGGGAGCAGTAGTGGGTGGAATTAGAAGCAAATGCTTATTCATATGCTACCGTGTGAAGCAGATCGGCCATGCTTCTTTCAGATACACTTAAGAACAATCTAATCTTAGCTGAAACTGAAATATCTGGCACTGTTGAATTGTCATTGATAGGAGTTGGCTATTTTCTGAGTATTTCAGTGGTGAAATGAAGCATAAAACCACAAAATCATTGGGCTTGAAGAGACCTTTCAAGGAAGCTTGTAGTTCCCATCCCTTTCTTTCATTGGGTCAAATGAAAGCAAAACCATGAAACTGGCATTCTTTATTCTTAATAACCACTGATATTAAGCATCTCTTTTTAGAACTAGAATCAAGAGGATGCCTAGCCCTTCACTGAGCTACTTACAGCAAATGTACATGCATGCCTGACCTAAGCTACAAGGATTTCTAGAAAGGGCTATGCTGTCATCACTCTAGATCAGAACTACTCCCCTTTCTTATAAACCTTGTGTCCAATTTAACTCCCTCTTTCTGCCATTCAAAACTTTTTTTTTTAAATCTCGACCTTACTGAAGAGAATAGCAGGTCTCATAATTTAATAAATATTCTTTTCTACAGTTGAAAGATAATAGGAGTCCTCACTGTGGCTCAGCAGGTTATGAACCTGATTAATGTGCATGAGAATGCAGGTCCTATCCCTGGCCTCGCTCAGTTGGTTAAGGATCCAGCATTGCTATGAACTGTGGTATAGGTCACAGATTCAGCTTGGATCTGGCATTTCTGTGGCTGTGGTGTAGGCGGGTAGCTACAGCTCTGATTTGGCCCCTAGCCTGGGAACTTCCATATGCAGCAGGTGTGGCCATAAAAGGCCAAAAAAAAAAAAGGAGTATAAAATTATTCCTCAGACTTGTACTCCCATGACTCACTGATAAATATATAGTTAAAGACCTAGATCTAGGATATAAATACATGCAGTTTGGACTTGGTTCATTTATTGCAACTGTCTAACTAGTTCCTTAATTCAATTTATTAGTATTTTGAATACCACTGACTCCTCCAACTTTTTTTATGTCCTATCTTGCCCCCTCAAAAATTAGTATAATTTTTATCCCTGCAATCCAAGCCCCTGATAATGAATCTTACTAAAATATAATTTTCATTGCATTGCGTTCTTACTTAATGAACTACATTGGTTTCCAAATATTTGTCTAGTCAAGTTCAGCTTCTTAGACTGGAATTTAAAGCTGTGGCTCACCTCACCTAACTTTATCTTGCCAGACTTTTCTTCTTCATCAGAAGCTTGTCCCTACCACTTTCTAAATGGGTACCAATTACTTCAACTCAGAGTTCCATTCTCATTATTTGTGAACAGGCAATAAATAAATGTTGAATTTTTTGAAAAAGTGGTTTGCACTGAAAAGGTGGATAAATCACCTTTTAAAAAGTTAATAGAATTTCTTGTAATTAATATAGATTTGCCATGACAGACACTGTACAATTAGAATAGTAATATAAATTGTGTTTTAGAGATTAGATTTAAGCAGTAGCTTAGTAGAGTTTTCCCATGGTAGGTGCTCAGTAAACTTTAAAAAAAAACTCTTTTCCTCCCTTTAGAAAAAAAAAATTGGCTTGGTGCTGGAGGAATGATCATGATAAGAATGACTCATAGAGGAAATAAATATAGTACACGGTGATGAGACTTTCCTTTACAAAGAAAGGCCTGGCTGGATGAGGAGAATGTGAGGAAGAGAAACCGACTCTGTCAAGACTTCCAAAGATGGAATGTCCATTACGTTCATATCACAGCTTGCATCACGAGTCCAATAAGTGGAAGGTTTCTTATTGAAAAATAGACCCCAAACTTCTCAGAGTTTTTTTGCTGCAGTGCTCCTTCATTTCTTTAAATATTTTTAAAAGAAAATAGAGTTCTACCAGCAGGCAGGAAGGAAACAGCTGTTCAACCACAAATACTGGAGTCACTGTGTGTAAAAGTGGAGGATAGCCTTCCCATGTTTCTCTTAAAACAGAGAAGATTTAGGGGTTCCCGTCTTCACTCAGGGAAAATGAATCTGACTAGTATCCATGAGGACATAGGTTCGATCCCTGGCCTTGCTCAGTAGGTTAAGGATCTGGCGTTGCTGTGCCCTATGGTGCAGCTCGGATCTTGAGTTTCTGTGGCTGTGGTACAGGCCAGCAGCTACAGCTCCGATTCGACCCTTAGCCTGAGAACTTTCATATGCTGTGGGTGTGGCCCTAAAAAGCAAAAATAAATAAATTAATTAATTAAAAAGTAATAAAAATAGAGGGGCTTCAGTGACTGGTTTTAGCACTTAAAAAATGCTCTTTTTTTTTTCCTACCAAAACTTAGTTTGAGATCAGTAAACGTGGAGTGATCTTTACATTGAGGCTACCTGGTGGTGAAAGGAATTTTTTTTATGCTTTATATTATGTATTTTGAAGGCAGCAGGTAACAACTAAATATGAAAGAAGCATCTGACCTCTTAGCAGGTAACTTATGCAATGATTTCAAGGTCTGTGAATGAGCTGTCTGGCGTAGAGTAAGGATAAAACTGCAACCCCAATGCTATGTTCACTCCAAAGGCACTATAACATCGAAATCGCTGGCTGTTTCTTTCCACATTTTAATGTTTCAACAGAGATTCTTTCAGTCTTTTCAAAATATGGGGAGACAGAGCTGAGTGAGAGCAGAGTGGTATCTGCCTTTAACTTGCAGTACAGGTGTGTCACATTCTTCTAGCACCCTTGAATGGGCTGCTCACTGGGACCAAAATCACAGAGGGCCTGTGAACTGCTTTAGTGCGGTCTGGTTTAAATGTTTCCAGCAAAGGACCAGAGCCAGAGGAGGGTGAACACACAGCTCAGGGTTCCATGGATGTAGTGCGAGGATGAGATTTTAAATGCAAGTCAAAGAGCCAGCAGTTCATTTGGAGGGCCTCGTTTACCCTAACAATCATGCAAATTTTACACTCCAGATCTTAGGATATTTGCATTTGTTTTAATATATATTTTTCTTTCGCTATCATTAAGTAAAATTAAAAGTCAGGAAAATGAATGTGGTTTTGTGAAGCCCCTGGTATATTACTTCAGATCCTGAGGACACTGCAGAAGGACATAAGCATTTAATGCGTTGCTGAGCATCTCAGGTGCTCAAGGACCTCTTCATTTGCATCTCTGGTGCGTTGCCTTCCCCTGAGTTCCAGAAGTCAGCCCATGAGACATGTTCACCTTACTATTCCAGGACCTTGAACTTCCCATGCGTAAAACTTGCTCTGCATCTTCCCCTCCTCCTGTACTCATCTACATGGTGAGTGGCACCTTCCAGGCACTCAGCTGCTCAAGCCAGAAACTTGGGAGACATCCCAGACATCTAGTTCTCCATCAGCCCCCACATTCCATCAGCCACCAAGTCCTGTCAAGTACGCCTCCATCTGTTATTCTCTCTCTGAACTGACATTGCTTTAATTTAGCCCTTTCTCATCCCCAGTATCCTCTGAGATACTGTCACAGAGATCACTTAACTGGTCTGTCTGCCTCCCAGTCTACTCCCCTATTACATCCCTAGTTTATGGCTGCTATTACCTTATGATATAGTTTGGATTCCTCCACATATTCAGACTCTTGTGATTTGGGTTTATTCCTGCATTTTTAGCATCATGTCCATATCCCACAGATTCACTTTGCCAGCTTCCCTACATTCCTTCAGTACTATAGCAACACATCCTTAGGATTCCCACACTGGCCATTCTTCCTCTGCTTCTGGGCCTTTGCACACATATTCTATTCTTAGAATGTCCATCCTCCCTCTCTTCTCTATGTGGTTAACTACTACTCATCTTTGATTATAGTTTAATGATGGAACTGCTGAGAAATTGTCTCCCTTTCGCAAAATCCCAGTACGTTTTTTTTTTCCTTTTCTCATGGGAAACCATAAACTTTTTGACATTATATATTATTGAGTTTTGAATGAAAGAGGAATTGGTTAAGGTCTTATCAGAAAACTATCCTTCTCTTTTAATATGTGATTTAAGCAGGGTAGTGTCTTTTTAATGGTATCCTAATTATCTCTGTGAGAGTATATCTCTAAAAATATAATTTAAATCTACATGAAATGTAAGATATATTCATTATTTTCAGGACAAAAAAATGCCAAGAATGACAGTGTCCAGAAAGTTTTCTCTGGCCCTTGTTGCCATTCTGTTAGATTAGCTATACCTCTTCATGCCTATAAAGTGCTTCAGGGTTACCCACAGCATAGCATGTAATCCATGAATAATTATTGTTCCTTTATGCCCCCCAACTGGACCTGAAAGTAGAGGTGGAATTCCATGTCTGCATCTCTAGTCCTTAATGCAATGTCTGGCACATACTAGGTATTGAAGTAAAATAAACATTGTCTTTGGATGAATGAAAACATGAATGCATTTTCAGGAGAGCTACTATTTGTTAATTGTCTTTGAGGGCAATACAATGGACACACTACTCAGGTGTACTACTATGATGAGTATGAAAGAAAGAGCATGAGACTCATTTATATTACTGGAGGTTAGGTCTCAGTGGGTAGAAAATACATACACACATACACACACACTCATGGAGTTAAATAATAATGGAAGGTACATGTGGAAATTAATAAAGATGTAGGCAACAATTATATCAATGATAGTAAGTAACTCAAATAGATTTTAATATTGTAAGCTTATATATATATATGAATGAGATACTAAAAATACATGTTGATCCTTTGTAACACTGTAGAAATGAATTCATTATCTAATAATAAACAAATTATTGAATTTAGTAAAAATTCATCAGTCTAGTCTTTTCACTTATGACTTATCCACTAAACTCATTTGAAATATTCTGTGTACTTTTTTTCCTTTTTAGGGCCATACCTATAGCATATGGAAGTTTCCAGACTAGGGGTCAAATCAGAGCTGCAGCTATTCCATAGCCACAGCAACTGGGGATCCAAGCCTCACCTGTGACCTACACCACAGCTCATGGAAATGCCAGATCCTTAACCCACTGAGCAAGGCCAGGGATTGAATCTGCATTTTCATGGATACTAGTCAGGTCCATAACCCACTGAGCTACGATGGGAACTCCTCCATGCACTTGTTATCTCTGTGTTCATGCCATTCCCTCTGCCTGAATTGTCTTTTGGTGTAAGAAATATCTTAGAGAGTGGCTACAATGTGTTGGAATGTGAACTTGGTATTTTAACAACTTGCATTCTTTCTCTACCCAGAAAATCCATCAAGACTCAGCTGAATCATCTCTTCCTCCATGAAGCATTTCTTGATTCCCAGGGGCATAATTAATCAGATTCACTTCTTCAGGCTTTCATAACTTTATGAAATAACTTTATAACAATCTCTTTCCTCTAAACCCGAGAGAGAAAATAGAATCCACTCACTTATCTACTTAAAGATGGGTAGATAGATAATAAACTATGCCTACTGTGTGCCAGGCACTGATGCTACATTAATGAACAAAATGAATGATTCTTTCGTTTGGGGAAGCAGATGATGCACAATAACCATAATTGAAAAGTAAATGTATAATATAGCAGATTGAGATGTGCTACTAACAGAGAGCGTGTGGAGAAAAGGAGCTTCCAAGTTTAGATGGAGAGATCAGAGGAGGCCTCATTGCGAAAGTGACATCTGAGAAAGACTTGAAGGAGAGGGAATGCACATGTGGGGACAGCTTTCTAAGAGGAGGAAACAGCCCTATAAAGGTCCTGAGGCAAGGACAATGTCTTGCTTTACCTCTGAGATTCTAGTTGGTCTAGAGTAAGATCTGGCCATGATACTTTTTAAAGTTTTCCCAGGTGATTCTACTATTTAGCCAAAGTTGAAAAACATTATGCAGGATGTAACATAATCTTCTCAAATCTCAAGAAGCCTATGGTTTGTAGGAGAAAAGCACATGAGTATGTACAGTCGATACTTTACCACGAAAAGTACTGTAAGGGACTTGAGCCCAGAGTCTTGTCGGACAGACTTCTTTTTATCTAGTCTGGTAACTGGGAGTTAGTACAAAGCTTCCTGGAGGAGTCTGTCTGACTGAGCCTTGAGTAGGAGGTAACTAAGAAAGGAGTGGTTGTGGGAGACGTGGAGAGTGTGTGACTGCTCCTTGGGGGGTATGCACACGAATCCTGTGTGTCAGAAGGAACTAGCTATAAGTAACTCAATATGGACAAAACGGGGATTTACAGGAGATGAAGCTAGAAATGTGGAGAAGGCTAAGATGGCAGAAAAGCTTGCGTAGACTGTGAAGTCACTCTGTTTCTATCCTGAGTGCAGTGTGGGGCACTGATGGTGTTGAAGAAGCCAGTGATGGGATATGGTTAGCTCAAATGGCAACTTGCTTTAGGGACAGTGATAGGAAATATTTTGAAAGGACCCAGCTGGGACCAGGGCATTGAGTCCTAAGAGCGTAACAGTAGTCCAGGAGAGAGCTGATGATCGTCCTAGCCAGGGAGGTTTTGTCGAGATGGAGTTGACATGCAGTAGGGAAATCTTAGAGGCATATTAACAACATTGAGATGGACCAAGTTGCGATCAATTGGCTGGGGGGATGCTGGCTGAGGAAGAAAAAATTGCAGTGGGAAGAGTCAGGAAATGCCTGTTTCTAACTTGGGAAAGTGTGGAGATGGTTATTCCAGCCATTAGGGTAGGGAACACAGGAGCAAGAGCACACTTCAGGCAAGGAAGGGGCTTCCTGGTAGGGACATGCCATAATTGAGGTGCCAGGAGCAGCAAGCATGAGTGTGGAGGGTCATGGGATTCTGTACCTTTCATTATGGGACTAGGCATGGGAAAGCCTGTGCTCACCTGAACTTTCTTCCAGGTCGGTTCATGAGTGTTAACGTGTTCCTAAGATCATTATAGACAACACTCAAAACTCAAGGAAAGATTTTAAGGAGCTTTAGCATGGCTCCATTTTTTTTTTCTTTTTTCAGGACCAAACTTGCAGCATATGGAAGTTCCCAGGCTAGGGGTTGAATCAGAGCTACAGCAGCCACCCTACACCACAGGGGATCTGAGCCACATCTGGGACCTACACCTCAGCTCACGGCGACACTGGATCCCTGATAAAGTGAGCGAGGCCAGGGACTGAACCCTCAACTTCGTGGATACTAGTCGGATTCGTTTCCCCTGCCCCACAATGGGAACTCCCCAATTTTTAAAATAAAGTACAAAAGTCTAATTGGTATCAGGCTCCCAAGTGGTAAAATGTAGAACTTATTTAGATAAAGCCTGGTCTGGAAAGGAAGAGACCAAGCAAGCAGACATTGACACCATACTGTTAATCTGACATTTCTGTTTTAACAATTTAAGATGTTCCATCCCTGGCCCAGTGCAGGGTTAAAGGATCTGACATTGCCACAGCTACTGTGCAGGTGGCAGTTGTGACTAGGATTCAGACTCTGGCCTGGGAATTTTCATATGCTGTGGGTATGTCGAAAGAAAGAGAGAAACAGAGAGAAAGAAAGGGAGAGAGGGACGGAGGAAGGGAGGAAGGAAAGAAGAAAATAAAAAGTTTATTTTTTTTACTACTTAGAGGAAACAGTAGCTTAATAGAGTGATAAGCGCCCTGTAACAATGTTTCCAGAATACAGACTCAGTAGCCCTAAGCATGTAGGCAACTTTCTCTCCTTCTTGTTAAGGAAAAGCAGTTTGGGAATGATACCTGCCTTTTCCTAAATCCCAAGTTCTACATTGCTGTTCATTAGGCTACTTCATTCAATAAACCACATGGAGGGAGCCGGAACCCTGAGCTGGAGAAGAAAGCTCAGCAGAATCCTGAGCCCTGGCGCCTCTACCGTCTCGCTACTGCCTTGCTGTGTGACCGAATAAGTGATGCCCCTCCGAGCTGGTCCTCACTTCCCTTTCTGAGAAATAAGAGTTGGTTGAATAGTTGATGAAGTCCCTTCCACACTATCACATTCTATGATTCTCTTATCACAGCTGCCTCTAAGAAATCTTCATAGCTCTTCTCAGTTATTCATAAGGAGCTCTGGGAGTGACTCAGGGCCTGCCAGCCCGGAACGTGAAGGTGAACATTATTGTAAGCTAACATCTTCACTCGGACCAGATGCCTGGAGGAACAGGCAGTATGATCCTAACACCGGGGTTCATGGGCGACTTCTCCTCTCTGCAGACTCTGATTTGCCTTGGAGTAATAGAAGCTGAAATTTGCCCTTATGTTAAAGATCCTTTTCCTGCTCCAACAGAATATCTGTAGTTCCAATCCAGGTGCCTATGGTATTTGGTTCTTTTCCTGGATGGCTTTATTTGAGGAAAAGACTATGTTAAGTTTACATGGAATAACTTTTTCCCTCAGTAGTATTTGAAGCGTAATATCATTCACAATCTGCAGTTATCAGTGCATCCTTTTGGTGGGGGGGTCCCGTTTCTCTCAATAAGAAGCAACGTGAGGAGTTCTCATTGTGGCGCAGCAGAAATGAATCCGACTAGAATCCATGATGGTGCAAGTTCGATCCCTGGCCTTGCACAGTGGATCAAGGATCTGGTGTTGCTGTGAGCTGTGGTGTAGTTTGCAGACACGGCTCGGATCTCATGTTGTTGTGGCTGTGGCATAGGCCAGCAGCTATAGCTCTGATTGGACCCCTAGCCTGAAAATCTTCATATGCCATGGGTACAGCCCTAAAAAGTAAAAAAGAAAAAAAGAAGCAATATGGATTTGTATAGTGATTCCTAAGTCATTTAGTTTCTGTCATCATGGTTTTTTTCATATTCAAATATATTTATTGTTAATGCCCTTCTTTAGGTCAATTCACTTTTTAATGTAAGTTTATATACTTAATATAAATGGAAACTGGCATAACTGCTACTCAGCAAGTAAGTAAAAATAGTTGTTTTAAAAATAGCTTAAAGGAAACATTTTAATCTAGTTCCCAGTATTATTTTAGACCATTTGTAAATCACTTACCACGTATAAGGCAACCCTGGCTTTTTGTCCCAAAGGGAAACATTGCCTCATTCTTCAAGTTTGCTCACTGCAAATCCAACCCTGAGAAATGGCTGAAGTGGAGAGTGGCCAGGGTATTGCATTCTTTGCACCCCCAGCAAGAACATGCAGCAGCTTTCAGAGCTCACGGTGAACTGCCAGCAATTTGGGCAGGGCTCCTCTGGATGGGTTCTGCTGATCTAGGGAAGGCTTGGCTGATCTCACTTGGGGGCTGGTGGGTGTGACGTGTTTCAGCTGCAATGGATCATCTCCGCTCCACTTAGTCTCTTATTCTCCAGGAGGGTAGCTCGGGCTTGTTCATAAGGTTCTGCTGGCAGGTGACCCAAGAAGGAGAGAAGTGAGGCCTCTTTCGATCTGGGCCCCAGTGGCCACGTCATCACTTTATTGCATTCCATTGGCCAAAGTGAGTCATGAACCACCCCGTTTTCAAGGGGTAAATAATAGACTCACCTTTTAATCAAAAGTATTCCAAAGACTTGTATGTTATTGCAGTTTATTGCAACATGAGATTCAAAAAGTTGTGGATTCAAAAAGATGGATTTAAATCAGGACTCTCCTCCATCTCTCAGAGTCTCAGTTTCCTCTGTGTAAAATGAGGCTTGAACTATTTACTTCAAAGTGCTATAAATACAAACTGAGGAGAAGCAGAGGAAGTACCCCGAGCTGTGCCTGATATATGGCAAGTATTCAATAAGTGAAAGTAGCTATAATTAAACCCCAAATGGCCACATGTTAATTTAACCAGCTGTGGTTTAATGTACCTTCCATGCTGTTCCCTGAAGTGATGAACATGTTTGAAAACTCAAGACATTTTCTCCATCCCACACCCTCACCACGTGTTCATTCATTCATTCCAGATCAGTACTATTAACTGCAACTGAATTCTGAGGCTTTTTGCATCTGCACATTACTTTCCCTGAAGCTCTATGGGAGAAAAAAATACGCTATTGGTCCATGAGTGGGGAAAAGGCATTGAGAATGTTCAAAAAGAAGGATGTACCCGCAGGCACTTGACATTGGTGAACAGAGGGAGGGGAGGATCCACCAAGAGGAAGACAGGGTAGAGACCAAAACTGGTCTCTTCATAAGCAGTTCCTGTAAGAGTTCTGTTGGTATGCATCTCTGTGAAATGGATATAGTATAGTCTTAGGTTTCTTCCGATTGCAAGAAGAGGAGGTGGAGGAAGAAAAAGGAAAAGGAAGGGAAGAGATAGAGATGATGGAAGAGAAGAAGGAGAAAGAAGAGGAAGAATGGAGAAGGGGGAGGAGGAAGAGGAGAAGGGAGGGGGGATGAGGGAAAAGAGGAGAGA